>JAPQWS010000125.1:0-533383 GCA_028651295.1 Catharanthus roseus | reverse complement strand
AGAGGAATCAATGAGGTGGATGAAAAGTTGTGAAGTTTTTTTTTAATCGGTGAAGTGAAGAAAGTTTTAAATGAAATCAATTAGGTGGTTAAAAGCGTTGAATTTTTTTTAATTAGTGAAGTCGACAAAATTAAAAGAGAATTTAATTATGTTAGGGTGAAACTGAAGAAAAATAATGTATCACAACCCAAACTTTTGGACTAAGAGGTTCGGCAAATTTCTGAACCACAATTTTTTTTAATGCATTGAAATAACCTATGACTTTCGAACTTAACAATGACATGTGCATGCAAACTTTTCATTAATGATAAGTTTGCCATTCTTCATCGAATGTTGTAATTCATTGCCAATTTAAACTTTTTATCAATCAAGAAAAATTGTACTTATTAAAACCTTCATTTTAAAATTTCCATTTCATTAAAAAATTTAATAACTTTCACATGAAATAAAGAGGGAATTTCAAACTTACCAGGAAGACCGATCTATGCTCAAACATTTATAAGGTATAGCTGCTCTATCGGCTCAAGTTAAGTGGTGAATATTTAACTTCTTTTTTAGTGTTCCCTAAACAATGATACTGATATTAATAAATATCAGTATCTACCATTTAATTCGAACTATATAACGTATGCGGTAGATTTCACGAATTACCTTTGTTGGCCTAGTAATTATGACATTTGATGGACATGAGATAGGAGGAGGTCTACCTGTCGAAAATATTTAGGATTTCATATTAAAGTGAATTTGAAGTAAAACATATAACCTTTATGAAATTTAAAATACATAATATATTAAGTAAATTGCAAGACAGTAACACTGTCATAGAATTCTTGGCACTGGCCAAATGTTCTTCTCTGATGCTAGCCTATTGTCACGCACTTACTTTTTCTTGTAAGTAGACGTGCGGCCTTAGCACTTCCGCAAATGCTAAGAAAGCCTTAATTTGCTCAAAACCTCAAAGGCTAGATGAAAACCTTGGAAAGTTGTAGGCAAGAGTGGGTGTTTATGAAAAGAAGCTTATATTGCTTGGAAGGAGCTTACAAGTCCTAGAACTCTAAGTTCTGGTGTGGTTTTTACAAATGAAGAGGATGAGCCTATTTATAGGCAAGCACCTCCTCAATGGATGGCTAAGATTATTACATGTGCAACGATCCAACGGTTGCCTTTTATCATTCTAGAATATTCTACATAAAGATCTAGCTATGGAGTGTGCTAGAGAATTCTACACTAGTCTACATAATGCTTTCTCTTAAGGTTCTAGAGACTTCCAGAGGATTCTAGGCTCGTGTAGAGACTCCTAAAGTCTTCCAGGCTCTTCTAGGGTCCTCTAGACAAGTCTAGATCATAGTAGAACCTTCTGGAACGTTCTAGAACTTTCTGGGCTTGTCTAAAAAAATGTGGAAGAACCTCACGTCTTGCAAGCAAGGCGTGACATTCTCCCCTACCTATGCTCGCGATGCCCTCATCGCGCCTTCATCGTGGAATTGCCGGATATGATATTTGAATTACCAAAGGGCATCCTCACGCTCCCAACTTGCTTCACTTTCGGGCAAGTTCTTCCACTTTACGAGATATTCTCGATAATTTGGTACACCTCGTCTTCGAATATGGCGATTGGCTAGTATGGCCTCGACTTCCTTGTCCAAGGAGGTGACCACGGCGGTAGGCCCTCGCTTAGACTGTCCTCGAGTGGGGTCCTCCATGTCTTTGTGATATGGTTTTAAGAGACTCACATGAAAGACCGGATGAATCTTGAGCCTGGAAGGTAATTGGAGCTTATAGGAGACCTTTCCAACATGTTTTAAGACCAAGAAAGGGCCCTCATATCTCCTTATCAAGCCCTTGTGAACTTTCCTGAAGCTCTTGAATTGTTGGGGAAGAAGTTTCACCATGACAAGATCGCCTTCCTGAAACTCCAATGGTCTTCTTCTCTTGTCTGCCCATTTCTTCATCATTTTTTAGGCCTTGTTCAAATATTATCGTGCCATGATTTGGCAAATTTAAATCTTTGATGGGCTCCTACCTTCATAGCTTGTGGCAAGAGTAGGAGGCGTTGTAGGTCTGCTGCCCCATGATTACTTCAAAAGGACTTCGGTTGGTTGCTTCACTCCGTTGAAGATTATAGGAGAATTGGGCCACATCAAGCAACTTTGCCCAATCTCGTTGGTTGGCACTCACGTAGTGTCTTAAGTGTAGCTCCAAGAGTGCATTTGTCCGCTCGGTTTGGCCATCGGTTTGAGGATGGAAAGCTGGGTGGAAAAGTTCAAATCCGAGCCAAGTAACTTAAACAATTCCGTCTAGAATCGTCCCAGTGAAGCGCGGGTCTCGATCGCTCACTATGTTGGAGGGAACTCCCCAAAAGCTTAACCACATTTTTCAAGAATAATCGGGAGCTGTCTTTTCAGCGGTGCAATCTGTGGGAAATTTGGAATGAAGGTGGCATACTTGCTAAATCGATCAACTACCACTATTATCTCTGCCAAATCCTTCGACTTTGGCGGGGGGTAGTGATAAAGTCCATCGAAACACTTTCCCAAGGCTTCTTAGGGATAGGCAATGGATCAAGTAGTCCCAGATGGTGCATTTTATTCAACTTTGTCTTATTGGCATATGAGGCATGTTCTAACATAAGACTCCACCTCATCCTGCATTCGGGGCCAGTAATATGTGGTCTTCAATAAAGCAAGGGTGCGTTTCATACCTGGATGTCCAGCCCACTTAGAATTGTGGCATTCTTTGATTAACTCACGCTGAAGATTTCCCCATTTGGGCACAAAGAGTCGGTTTCCCTTTGTATAAAGCATCCCTTCTTCTAGCCAAAAGCGCCTTGTCTTGCCTTCCATTACAAGTGCTATAAGATTTTTGGCTAGGGAGTCTTGTTGTAGGCCTTCCTTGATATGTTTGAGTAAAGGGCTATCAACTCGAGTCGATGGATGCAAGTTCTACCTTGCGGCTCAAGGCGTCGGCTACCACGTTGGCTTTCCCGGGGCTTGTATTCCAAGCTATAATCAAACTCTGCGAGAAAGTCTTGCCACCGAGCTTGTTTTGGACTAAGCTTCTTTTGAGTTTGGAAATAACTAGTGGCAATGTTATCGGTCATGATGACGAACACGGAACCCAACAAATAATGTCGCCAAACTCTTAGGCAATGGATGATTCTTTGTCATCTCTTTTTCTTGCATGGTGTAGCGACGTTCCGTCTCGTTAAGTTTGCGGCTCTCATAGGCTATTTGGTGACCATCTTGCATGAGTACGCCTCCAATAGCAAAGTCCGAAGCATCAGTGTGCATTTCGAAATGCTTGGAATAATCAGGCAAGCAGAGAACTGTATCTTTACGAATGACATTCTTTAGATCTTCAAAGGCACATTAGCAATCTTCGCTCCATACCCATGGTCGATTCTTCTTAAGAAGATCTGTCAAAGGTGCTGCTCGAGCCGAATAACCTTTGATAAAGCGACGATAATAATTCACAAGTCCAAGGAAGGACCTTAACTCATGAACTTTAGTGGGTGGCTCCCACCTCTGTATGGCTTGCACCTTTGTATCCTCCATCATGAGCTTTCCACCTTTTATCTTATGCCCTAAGAACAATACCTCTTCTTGGGCAAATGAACACTTCTCCTTTTTCACATATAGCTCATTGTCCTTTAAAACTTGAAACACTTTTCTCAAGTGTTCCTCCATTCTTTGGCTGTATATCACAATATCATCCAAGTAGACTACCACGAATTGATCGAAGTAGGGGTGGAATAGTGATAGAGTCGATTTTTAATATAAATAAACACCTTAAGTTTTAATTATTAGCCTTTAAAAATATTTTATTTATTTATTAGTCATAATTATTATATTTAATTTATTTTATTTATCTTTGTGTAGATTTCTAAAAAAGAATGGAAAATAAAGATTCTATATTAAATTTGGTAAAGGGAGGCTGCAGTATTTGAATCCTTTAAGGATTAGGATTAAAACTTTAGCAGAATCCTTTAAAGATTAGAACTTTAGTATTACAATCATTTAAGGATTAGGATTTTGCTGCTCTTTTGTCTATATATAGGGAGAGCCACACAAGAAAGGTGGGAGGAGGAAGATCAAGAAAAAAAGGAGAAGAGCTTGGGCGACTTTTCAATTGGAGAAGAAGAAAGCCATGATCTACTCCAAGAAATTGGTTCCTTCTTTCCCTTTAGCCATGAACTAAATTTATTTTTAGAATCTTGATGAAACCCTAGCCATATGACTTTGATTTATTTTATTTTGGGAGATTTATTATTTTATTTATGTGATTACATATCTTGGGATATTTCTTGGTTTTATGCAATTAATTCTTTCTGATTATTCTTGTAGAATAATTATTTGGGTTAATTGATATTTTTATACATGCTCGATTCTTGTAGTCTTGAGTATGAGAGATATGTAATTTTTGCAAGTATATTGTGGGTTTTAGAATTGAATAGTTCATGCTAATTTTAGATGATTTATGTCATAGGAATGAATAAGTCATGCTAATGGTTAGATGGATTATGTCATGCATTTAAACACAATATATTTCTTTAGTGAATCGAAGCTTGTAGCCTAGATCACCACATAAATGTTTAATCTTTTCTCCTAAATAGAATTAAATCATTGTTATATAGGTTAGTGGTGGATTCAAGGTTCTAAATCATCTTCTTTGGTTAAGCTCCTGTTATCTTTAATTTAATTATTTTATTCATTAGTTTTAATTATTTTAGTAATAACTCTTAGATAACAAAATTTGATTCTTCTTTTTATAAAATTAATTTAGGAAGATAATAATTTAGGTAGTTAAGCCTTTCTCTGTGGTTCGATACCCTAATACTTCCGTATTACATTGATCTTGTGCACTTGCAAGTATTGGGTTCAAAACTCAGTTATAAAAATCCCGACCAAGTTTTTGGCGCCGTTGCCGGGGAGAGGTTAAATTAATTGCTTTTGTTATTGCCTCCTAAATTTGGTAGTATTTTTTTATTCTATTTTTATTCTTGAAAAAAAAAATAATTTTTTTTTTTTTGGTCTTCAACGTTCTTTTTTATTTATTATTATTTTTTATTTCATTATTTGATAGTTTATTCATCATTATTATTTGTGGTAATTTTTTTTGAATTTGTTTATTAATGCATGGTCAGTCGTTCGCTCTATGTTGATTTAAAAGAATTTGATCATGAGGTAGAGCGTACACTTAAGGCACTTAGAGCACGAGGAAAAATCACTAACACTTTTGACATTAAAATGGCTGAACATCCATGAGCATTAAGGGAGTATTTTACTCCCCAACACATATAACTCACCAATAGGTAATAGAATGCACGAAATTGAGGCTAATCACTTTGAAATCAAAGCTTCTACTATTCAAATGCTACTATCTTTTTTATGGCCTTGATTACGAAAATCCTTATAAGCATATTGATGAGTTTTTAGAAATTTGCTCTACTTTTAAACTGCCTAATGTAAGTGATGATGCTATTAGATTACGCCTTTTTCCTTTTTCTTTGAAGGATAAGGCTAAACATTGGTTGCCACACGTGAGAGAATAGGTACTTGGGCTGAGATGTCTAGGGAATTTCTAAAAAAATATTTTCCTATGGGTAAACTTACAAGGTTAAGGTGGCAGCAAATCCAAAGTTTTTATTCAGGACTAGATGAGAGAAATCGCCAAATGGTTGATTCCTCTTGTGGTGGTACCTTTCTTCATAAAACTGCAGATGAGGCATGGGATTTATTTGAAAATTTGAGTGATAATTCACAACAACACGCCACCTCTTCACGAATAGGTACATCTAGGCAAATAGAAAATAGAGGAATATTTGAAGTTTCTCAAAATGTTGATCTTTCTGTGAAAGTTGATGCTTTATCTAAAAAATTTGATCAATTATTAGCTTTGAATACATTGTCTACTAATTCTCCTAATGTGCAAAGTGATTGTGCAATTTGCTCGAGTTCTTCTCATGTTATCCATGACTGTCCTAGTGCTTCACTATTTCCAGAATTTGTGCAGGAACAAGTCAATGCAGCCCAAGGATTTCACAGACAGAATGACTCATATTCAAACATGTACAATCCAGGCTGGAGAAATCATCCTAATTTCTCCTGGAGGCAACAAGGAGGGGAAGTTCAATTAGGCCAACAACAATATCAACAAAACAGACAATCTGGTATGACCACTCTCCCTGGTTTTCAATCTCAAAGGTATGTAACTCATCATCCTCCTCAAAGTGGAAACTCTATTTTTGAAGAAAAAGTATTATATGCTTTGAAAGGTTTAGAATCTATGACACAAATTCTAGATTCACACACTCAATCTATTGCTAAGTTAGAAACTCAAATAGGGCAACTAGCTAATACAATAAGTAGAAGAGATGAGGGTAAGCTTCCTAGTCATCCAATAGAGAATCCTAGAGCTAATTATCATGAGTAAGCCAAAGCTGTAATTACCCTTAGGAGTGGGAAGAAGGTAGATAATAAAGTAGGGGAACCAATTAAAGATAAGGAATTAAATGAAAACAAAACTGAGGAGATTGATATAGAGACTAAAATTGAAAAGAATGTAGAAAAGGAACTAGCTTCCTCTTCTAAATATAAAACTCCAGAACCATCTCCCATGACTTCGTACAAGCCTAAGGTTCCTTATCCAGAAGCTTTATTGCCACCCCCACATCTTAGAAAGGATAATAAAAGGGAAGATATTTTAGAAACTCTCAAACAAGTTAAAATTAATCTTCCACTTTTAGAAGTTATTAAGCAAGTCCCATCCTATGCAAAATTTCTTAAAGACATGTGTACTTTTAAAAAGAAAATCTAAAACCCAGTGTTTCTAAGAAAATCTTCTTAGCCGAACAGGTGAGCTCTGTTTTTGCAATACAACACTCCACCTAAATATAAAGATCCCGGTGTCCCTACTATCTCATGTCTTATTGGTAATCATAAAATACATAGGGCACTCTTAGATTTAGGTTCTAGTGTTAATTTGATTCCATACTCTGTTTATGAAGAGTTAGGATTAGGGGGAATTGCAACCAAGCGACATGACCTTACAATTAGCCGATAGATCAATCAAGGTACCTAGGGGGGAGGATAGATGATGTTCTAGTTCAAATTGATAAAGGTGTCTTCCCCTGTAGACTTTGTAGTCCTAGATATGGAACTCGGTAGATCTTCTCGAATCATATCCCCATTATTCTAGGTCGTCCTTTTTTGGCTACTGCTGATGCTACTATTAATTGTAGAACCGGGGTTATGGATGTCTCCGTAATGAATATGAGGGTTAGATTAAATATTTTTAAAACTTCTTCACAACCTTCTATAGAAGATAATTTTGATTGTTGTTTGGTAGATGTAAATGATGAATTAATTGAAGAAACTCTACCTTTAATGTGTTCAAAAGATTATACTTTTATTGAGAAAGAAAACCTTATCTGCACTGAAAATGTTAAATAGCTTATTCATTAAGGTGCAAAAAGTTGCGGGTGCATTTGTTAGACAAAAAGGCATAACTAAAAACTCGTAAGAGCCATACCTTGTTATGCATGTGGTCTTGGGCTCGTCACCTTCGGCAATACGGACTTGATAGTATCTGGAGCGAAGATCTAACTTGGTGAAATACCGTGCATGGCCAAGTTGGTCGAAAAGATCTGCTGCGAGTGGGATGGGATACTTATTTTTAATGGTGACCTTGCTGAGAGCCCGATAGTCTATACACATTCTTAGGGAACCATCCTTTTTCTTTTGGAAAAGAACTGGGGCACCGAAAGGAGCTTTGGAGGGCCTAATACGGCATCTATTAAGCCCTTTAGTTGTTTCTTCAGTTCTGCTAACTCCGGTGGTGCCATGCGGTAGGGGCTCATGGCTGGTGGTTTGGCTCCTGGCTCTAACTCAATTTGATGATCGACCTCCCTTCTTGGTGGCAACTTCTTTGGTAATTCGTCGGGCATGGCATCCTTGAATTCGCAAAGAACGCCTTCTATTTCCTTTGGAGCAGCTTAGTTGGGGAGGTATCTCCTCATCGTCGTGCTCCTTGAGGATGGCTAGGTAGCTTTCCTCGTCCCTCTTCAAGCCTTTCTCGAACTGCATGGCTGACAATGCTTGCGCATCAGACTTGGTAGACCGTAGTGTTGGTACCACGCAAGTCTTTCCTTCGTCTAAGATGCACATGGTGTTGGCAAAAGGAATGGGAAACGCCTTCACTTGATCGAGAAACTCCATCCCGAGAACCACCTTGAAATCGTCCATAGGTGCCACGGACAAATTTAGGTAGCCCACCCATGCTCCAAGGGTGGTCTTGACGCCTCGAGCAATGCCTTGTATTGGTTTGGCCACAAAGTTGACGGCTTTCATAGACCCAGTGCCGCCAACTATCTGAAGGCCTTGTCTATTGGCTTCCTCTACGGAGATGAAGTTGTGGGACGCACTTGTGTCAAGTAAAGCCTTCGTCTCCTTCCCTGTTGATAGTTGCATCTACGAATCGAAGTCCCTTGGCTTGAGTCTTGAAGTACTTTGGATGACATTGAGGAGTTGTAGTGAGCCGACTTGAGCATCTTCCTTGTTGCCACTTGATTCGTGCCCCTTGACATCGGCCATCAAGGCATTGAGTGCCTTTGTCTTTGGACAATCTCGTGTTCAGTGAAGCTCGCCACATAAGAAGCATCCCCGTTAGGGAAAGAACGGTGAAAGTTATCCTTTTGTTTGCCTTTATCCTTCAGCTTCCAAGGACTTTGACCTTGGTTTCGGTTGTCTTCCTTGCGGTTGCCTCGCTAATGTTCTCCCCCACCTTTGTTGGGACTGCCCTTCTTCTCTTTGGACTTAGATGACTTCTTTTTGCTTGAGTAATCGATCAAGCTTTCGGCTATAGCAATGGCAGTAGCAAGGTCCTGCACACCACAATGCCTAAGTTCGATTTTAGCCCAAGTTTGTAGACCGTCCATGAAAGAGAAGAGCGAGTCCTTATCGGACATGTTGGGGATTTCTAACACGAGGTTTGTGAAGTCTTTCACATAATCTCGGATGCTTCCCAGATGTTTAAGCCTTCGTAGGCGACCACGTGCCTCTTCTTCGGCATTTTCCAGGTAAAATTGCCTCTTAAGCTCCCCTTTAAAATCATTAAAGGTAGTGATGGAGCACATACCTCTTGACGTCTTCCTGCCGTCGGCGCCACCAAAGCTTGGCCGTATCGGTGAGGTACAAAGCTGCGCTCTTGATCTTGGCTCCATATTCTATGATGCCTACAGGGTCGAAATATTGTTCTAGCCCCCATAAGAAGTTATCTACTTCACGAGCGTTACGCTTCCTGCGAAACTCTTTGGCTTTGGGATATCGACCCGTCGGGATTCCACTGTGGATGTGGCTAGTCCAACAAGGACCGCCTTCTTACATAAGGCTAGGTCCCCTCGAGCTTCCTCCAATTGCATTAGCAAGCTATTAATCTCCCTTTGATGGACGTCTCGTAAACGAGCTACCTCGGCCATAAATTCGTCCTAAGGGCCTGTAAGTCTACTCGATTAGACTCACCTAGCTTGGTAAGGGCTTCACGCACCTCTTCATGGGTTTCGGCAATGTCGGCCTCTAGACCTTCCACCCGTTAGTCTAGATTCTCCATGTGTGCGTCCACGGTGCCCATGCCTTTCTCCACCCTAGTTAGGCATGACTCAAAGCTAGCTGTGTGATCCTTGGACTTCCCCCTCGGCTTTGGTATAACGGGGTCGCGTTGCTCCTCACGTCCCCGGCCTTGTTGTGATGACTCCACATTGGTGGTGTCAGATCCCGCCACTTGATCTTTGATGGTCTTCGTCATGGCTTCAACCAAAGCTCTGATACCACTTGTCACGCACTTACTTTTTCTTGTAAGTAGACGTGCGGCCTTAGCACTTCCGCAAATGCTAAGAAAACCTTAATTTGCTCAAAACCTCAAAGGCTAGATGAAAACCTTGGAAAGTTGTAGGCAAGAGTAATGTAAGTTACTCAAAATTAAGAAATTAGTGGGTTTAGAGAAAAATTATAAGTACATACAGCTGTCTTACCCTGAATTTAACAAACAATGTTTTACAAGAAATTGACAAAAAAGACAACGCTTTTGAAATCTAGACCAAACTGGCAAAACTATTTTTAGGAAAATCTTTGTCAAACAAGATTTATTTAAAAGGACAACTTTTTGGTTTCAAAATGATTTAAACAAAATTGTTTTGGAACTTCAAAACGTTGGAGAGAAAATCAGATGAAAACATTGCTGTTATTTTGTTGAATGCCTTGCCTGATTCTTTTAATGATGTGAAATATGCCATTAAATATGGTAGAGATGGTTTGTCTTTATCTTATGTGAAAAACGCTTTAAAGTCAAAAGATTTGGATTTGAGAAAAGAAAATAAACTAAGCGGAGAAAACAATTACATGCGAGGGAGAGATGACCGGAGGGAACTTCTTAGTCATGTGTCTAAAGTAAAGGGAGGTCCAAATTATGAGACAAGAATAGAGTGAAGTATTTTTATTGTGGTAAGGAGGGTCATATGAAAAATAAGTGTTTTAAAAGGATCAAAGATGTAAAACAACGTAAATTTGGTAAAGGGAGTGATAAAAATAACAAAACCCATGATTTTGATACAGATGGTAATTCTATGTATTTCGAGGTTTTGTGTGTATCCCCTAACCCTGCTGATGTTGTTAATGATTGGATCTGTGACTCTCGTTACACTTTTCACATGATACCTCACAAACACTACCTTCCAAATTTTAAACCCCTTGATTAGGGAAAAGTTTTTATGGGTAACAACCAAGTTTATGACATCAAAGGCATTGGTAATGTTTTCATAAAATCTCATGATGGAATGACTAGGAAACTCACTGAGGTGAGATATGTGCCCAATCTCTGTCGGAACCTTATATCTCTTGGTCATTTAGATTCAAATGGTTTTTCGTACAAATGAAAGAATGGCATTTTAAGAGTTTGCAAAGGCAACCTTGGTCATGCTAAAAGGTTTTAAAAGAGAGAGTTTATACACTGACATTAGAACTATTTGCAACTCATCTGCAATTATTTCAAAAAGCAGGTTCTGAAAAGACCTTGTTGTGGCATCATTGGATTGGCAACATTAGTGAGAAGGGGACTGCATCACTTACAAAAACAAAAACTTTTATGTGGTGAAAAAGATTGATTCTTTAGATTTTTGTGACCCTTGTGTTATGGGAAAACAACACAAAATCGGGTTTTTCAACTAGCACGACACAAGTCCACTGCAGTACTTTATTATGTGCATTGTGATCTGTGGGTACCTGAAAAGGTCCCAACCTATAGTGGTAATATTCATTTCCTATCTGTTGTTGATGATTTTTCCAGGCATGCTTAGATTTTTTTTTAAAAAACAAAGGATCAAGCTTTCGAAAAGTTTTGTGAATGGAAACGCCTTGCCGAAAATCAAACCAGAATTAAATTAAGAACCGTTAGGACAGATAATGGTCTTGAGTTTTGCAACCGTAAGTTTTCTAATTTATGTGCATCTCATGGCATCTTGCATCATAGGATGGTTAGGTATAACCCCCAGCAGAACGGTGTAGCTGAGAGGATAAACTGTATCATAATGGATAAAGCTAGGTGCCTTATGATTTCTTCTGATTTCCAAAAACGTTCCTGGGTAAACCCGTTAGCACGGTTGTATACCTCATTGATAGATCCCCTTTAACGGCTAAAAACTTTAGAACTTCTATAGAGTTATAGTGTGGCAAACCTCTAAACCTATCAAACCTTAGAATTTTTGGGTATGCTGCTTTTGCATATCAGAAAGAAGGTAAGCTAGATCCCAGGTCTAGAAAATGTGTTTTTGTAGGTTACCCTAGTGGAGTGAAGGGTTATAGAATATGGCTCAAGGATGAGCCAGGTGTGAGGATAGTGATAAGCAAGGATGTGGTTTTCAATGAGTAAGAGATTCCTTGTCTTAAGGATAAACATGAGCCTGTTAGAACATCCTATGTCCCCAAAGTAGATAGTATTCCAGTGGAGGTGGAGGTCAATCCGGAACCCTCACAGGAACCACCTCCTAAGCCTGAAATCCAAGTTGAACCTACTGTACCATCTAGTGTTCCCGAAGCCGACGAGCCTGAGCTAGAAGGTTCTGATGAGGAGGAAGAGCACCCTCAGACACAAGCACAAGCCCTTAGAGATTATCAATTGACTAGATATAGGGTTAGAAGAGTGCCCAAGGAACACACTAGATATGGTTATTCATATATTGTCTCATATGCATTTGCTGTTGCATCTTATGTGGAAGAAAAAGAACCATTATGTTTTTCTGATGTTTTGAAGAGCCTAATTGCTCTTTATGGTTGCGTGCTATGGATGAGAAAATGTCTTCTCTTGACAAAAACAAAACCTGGATTCTTGTTCTAAAACCCTCAACTCAAAAATTAGTTGATTGCAAATGGATTTTTAAAATCAAAGAGCCTGATTCTTCTAAAGAACCTCCAAGGTTCAAGGCCAAGTTGGTTGGGAAAGGATTTTCACAAGTTGAGGGCATTGATTTTAACGAAATTTTTTCTCATGTCCTTAAATACGAAACGATTAGGATTATGCTTACTCTTGTTGCTTTCAATAATCTTCACCTTGAACAACTCGATATGAAAACTGCTTTCTTGCATGGTGATCACGAAGAGACCATATATATTTGTCATCCTCCAAGTTTTGAGGTTAACAGTAAGGAACACATGGAATGCCTTCTGAAAAAGTCCTTACATGGACTTACACAATCTCTGAGACAATGGTACAAGAGGTTTGACTCTTGTATATTAAAAGTTGGTTTCTTGGAAAGTAATTATGATAGGTGCCTTTATTTCTCGCGAAATAATAGTGATAGTGCTATTTATTTATTGCTTTATGTATATGATATGTTAATTGCTTGCAAACATAAAGCTAAAATTGATTATTTGAAATCTCCGCTGAAGTCCGAATTCAACATGAAGGACTTGGGATCTGCATCCAGGATTCTCGGTATGAGTATTACTAGAGATAGGACTGATCATTCCCTTTTCTTATCTCAAAAGCCCTTTCTTCAGAAAATTATCTCCGCACGTTAATGCCCAACTTACAAGCCATTTAAATCCTTCTAACAAGACTTGTCGTAAAACCAAGAGTGAGAAAAGAGATATGGCATATGTTCCCTATAGAATGCCATAGGCTCGGTTATGTACTCATTGATATCCACCCGACCAGACATTGCTTTTTCTATAAGCCTTCTTAGTAGATTTATGTCTAACCCGGGGAGAGATGACTGGGCTGCTCTGAAGTGGTTACTTTGTTACCTTGACGAAACTATAGATAGAGGTTTACACTACCATAATTAGTCTGATGATTTTGATCTAATTAGTTATATCCATTCTGACTTCGCAGGTGACAGGGATGGTAGAAAATCTACCTTATCCTATTTCTTTACCCTTGCGGGTAATTGCGTCTCATGGAAATCTCAACTACAGCCAGTAGTTGCCTTATCAACTACCGAAGCTGAGTACATTGCAGCAACGAAAGCCATCAAGGAAGCCATTTGGCTTCAAGGGTTATTGAATGAATTACATGTTTTACATTCAAATGCTCTTATTTATACCGACAGTCAGAGTTGTTTACGTTTATGCAAAAATCCTTTCTATCATGGAAGGACAAAGCATATAGATATCAAATATTATTTCATTAGGGAAAAAGTCTCTAGTGGTTTAGTTGACATAGATAATATTAGTACTAATGATAATCCTGCAGATTTTGGTACTAAAATTGTAAACACTAACAATTTTATATTTTGCAGGGATTTCCTTCACTTGGACGTAGGTTGACTCTAATTGAGTCATTCAAGGAATGGGAAAAATATGGTTTGAGGTGGAGATTGTAGGCCTTTTTGGGCCAATTTTCCATTTTCTTTTTAAACCCAATGATGACCCATGGGCCTCAATATAAGATAAGGTGGCTAAAGTTTGAAGGTCAGAGATTGCGGGCAAGCCCAACCCAGGCTGCCCATTGTGGCTTTGGCCTATTTATGTGCTCTTCTCTTCTGTTCTCTACATAGCCGACTCTTTTCTTGCTTTTTCTCTCTTTTTTGCCGCTCTCTCTCTCTCTCTCTCTCAGTCCTCTTAGGGCTGTCTCTGTCTCTTCTTCTTCTCCCCTTCTTTACCGTGGCTTACCGCATCTGTTGCTCTTCTCTGGTGACCTTATTGGGTCTTCTGTGACGTCGTCTCTGTAAGCGGTCGTCTTGTGGTGATACTTGTTTGACTATCTCGGGTAAGTTTCTTGTGAGAGTAAGCCAAAAGCGTCACAGAGGGAGACACCGGTGATTATCTTGTTCTAATTCAGGCCATTGTTTGAGGGTGTTTTTACCGATTAAAGCCGTTACCTTTTCTACCGCCGTTGCCTCGACACGGAGCCGCTTTCCGCCACTGCTTGTTGCCGTTCGGCCTCAGTTTTTCTTCTGTATCGCTGGCAGTTCCTACACCGCGGCGACAGGTAAGTATTTCTTGCCGATCATTGGTTTCTTTTAGCTAACGGTTGTTTCGCAGCTTTCGGTTTTGCCGATCAGCTTGAACCGATACCGAAGGAGAAAGAGGAAGAAGAAAATCTCTCTGTAATAGAATAGGGCCTTTTTCTTTCCTGTTGCATTTCTATTCTGTTACTGTTTTGTGATAGTAATTAGAGTGTGTAATAGTAATTAGATCCTAACAGGTTCTTTAGTGGAGTGCTAGAACTACACAATTTTTGTAATTTTTGAAAAATAAGTTTCTTGTCGTAGCTAATTTTGGAAAGAAGAAAAAGATGAATATCCCTCAAGGATGCCATATATACTTTTATCATACAATGATACAGGAAGAATGAGCAAAAAATGTACATGAGGAAGATTTTCATATTTGGGAAGCATTTTAAAGAAGATTCAATGATTTAGTCCACTCTAGACACAATTTACATTACCAGCAAACCAAATTTTTATTCGATCAAGAAAACTATGAAACCTTTAACCAATGTTGTCAACAAACGTCCACAAAACAAAACAGTAGCAAAAAGACACCATCTCTGAATTTCTAAGCCTCAAATGACATGGGTTTTCGACTATTGAAAATATAAACTTGCAACCAATTGAACCAAAATATTAAAATAAACTGCCCACTCAAGAATCTTATTCCCAGTTTTAAACATACTATAAGTTATATGTCTCAATCGTTCATTACATACAATATGATGATATAGAAAAAAATGATCCATTATTTAAATCAAATTGCATGGCCTATATTAAAAAACATCCATATTTATATCAATCATGTAGGCCAATTGGGCCAGTGTTCACGCCTTTTTTTCTTCTCAGCCCATGTTCTTTAATCCCTGTGATGAGTTGGACTGAGCCTCCTAACCCAAATAGGATAAGTGTATGTCTAATTCAACATGCCGGCAGGCCGGGCTGGTAAACAGCCCAATCTCCTTGAGTCTTCCCAGGTGACTTGACTGTTGCTTCTTTCAAAAATTCTTCTAGGTATCATGATGTTACTGTTTCTTGAATGACCCTCCGGATAAGCTGTTTTGTTCTTTGAATGAGTCTACCTTAGAAACTCTATAAATTCTCTTGTCCTTGTCTTGTTGCTAACAGATGAGACATGACTGTTTATTTTGTGTGAAGCGTTCTTCTTTTCTCTCTTCTTCTTCTCTACAGTTCTTGTTTCTGTTTGTTCTCTGTAAATTCTTCTATTACTGCCACCGTTAGTCACCGTTTCTTGTTGACCACGTGCTTGGGTAGTTTGTGATGCAGAGAATCGAAACTGAGAGATTAGATTGTTGTGTGAGGCTCATTCATTGCTAAGGGTTTGATCAAGATTCTGACGTATAGAGAAAGACCAGGCGTTCAGTTTTTCCCCCTTCCCATTCATTTTTGGCGTCCGAATATCTCTGTTCCCTTCTTTTACGTAGAAACCGATCATCTAGTTTTTCTATGTTGGTCGTCCGGTTTTGAAAATGGAAGTCCAATTTTATAAGTTGGTCGTCTGATTCTTGCTTACTCATCCAATTTTGTAGTCTGATTTTTGCAGGTACCTTGGATTGAAGAGGAATCAGTGCTGCATTTTTCAGACACCTCATCAGATTTTGAAGAGCCTATTTTAAGAGTTGTAATCCGATTCCATCATTCGATTATTTGTAATAGATTAGTAATTTCTTGTCCTTATGATCTTTTTCTTTTGTACTAGTTTGTAGGAGAGGTTTGTTTGTGTAACAGGGCTGATCACCAGATAAACTATTCTTAACGAGTGGTATCGGAGCTTAGTGTCACGCCCTGCTTGCAAGACATGAGGTTTTTCCACATTTTAGACAAGCCCACAAAGTTCTAGAACATTCCAGAAGGTTCTAGAATCCTCTGGAAGTCTCTAGAACCATGGAGGAGGCATCATGTAAACTAGTAGAATTCTCTAGAACATTCCTTTATGTAGAATATTCTAGAATGGTAGAAGGCAACCGTTAGATCGTTGCCACATGTACTAATCTTAGCCATCCATTGAGAAGGTGCTTGCCTATAAATAGGCTCACCCTCTTCATTTGTAAACACACACACACTCACACACACACACATACACACATCAGAACTTAGAGTTCTAAGCCTTGTATTTGTAAGCTTCTTTCATCCACTCTTTGCCTACAACTTTCCAACGTTCCCGTCTAGCCTCTGAAGTTTGAGCAAGTTAAGGCTTTCTTAGTATTTGCGGGAGTGCTAAGGCCGCACGTCTACTTACAAGAAAAAGTAAGTGCGTGACAAGTGGTATCAGAGCCAGGTTGGAAACCATGACGAAGACCATCAGAGATCAAGTAGCGGGATCCGACACCACCAATGTGGAGTCATCGCAACAAGGCCGGGGGCGTGAGGAGCAACGCGACCCCGTTGTACCAAAGCCGAGGGGGAAGTCCAAGGACCGCACAGCTAGCTTTGAGTTACGCCTAACTCAGGTGGAGGAAGGCATGGGCGCCGTGGACGCACACATGGAGAATCTAGACCAACGGGTGGAAGGTCTAGAGGCCGATGTTGCCGAAACCCATGAAGAGGTGCGTGAAGCCCTTACTAAGCTAGGTGAGTCTAATCGGGTAGACTTACAGGCCCTTAGGGACGAATTTATGGCTGAGGTAGCCCGTTTGCGAGACGTCCATCAACGGGAGATTAATAGCTTGCTGATACAATTGGAGGAAGCTCGAGGGGACCTAGCCTTATGTAAGAAGGCGGTTCTTGCTGGTTCAACCACAACCACGGTGGAACCCCGACGGGTCGATATCCCAAAACCAAAGAGTTTCGCAGGAATGCGTAATGCTCGTGAAGTAGACAACTTCTTATGGGGGCTAGAATATTTCGATGCTGTAGGCATCATAGAAGAAGGAGACAAGATCAAGAGCGCAGCTTTGTACCTCACCGATACAGCCATGCTTTGGTGGCGCCAGACGGCGAGGGAAGACGTCAAGAGAGGTACGTGCTCCATCGCTACCTTTGATGATTTTAAAGGGGAGCTTAAGAGGCAATTTTGCCCGGAAAATGCCGAAGAAGAGGCACGTGGTCGCCTACGAAGGCTTAAACATGCGGGAAGCATCCAGAGATTATGTGAAAAACTTCACCAACCTCGTGTTGGAAATCCCCGACATGTCCGATAAGGACTCACTCTTCTTTTTCATGGACGGCCTACAAACTTGGGCTAAAATCGAACTTAGGCGTCGTGGTGTGCAAGACCTTGCTGCTGCCATCGCTATAGCCGAAAGCTTGATCGATTACTCAAGGAAAAAGGAGCCATCCAAGCCCAAAGAGAAGAAGGGCGGTCCCAACAAAGGTGGGGGAGAACATTGGCGAGGCAACCGCAAGGAAGACAACCGAAACCAAGGTCAAAATCCTTGGAAGTCGAAGGATAAAGGCAAACAAAAGGAGAACTTTGACCGTTCCATCCCTAAACGGGGATGCTTCTTATGTGGCGAACTGCACTGGACACGAGATTGTCCAAAGACAAAGGCACTCAATGCCTTGACGGCCGATGTTAAGGGGCATGAATCAAGTGGCAACAAGGAAGGTGCTCAAGTCGGCTCACTACAACTCCTCAATGTCATCCAAAGTACTCCGAAGACTCAAGCCAAGAGACTTCAGTTCGTAGATGCAACTATCAACGGGAAGGAGACGAAGGCTTTACTTGAT
The DNA here is from genome assembly GCA_028651295.1 of Catharanthus roseus. Classification (NCBI taxonomy): domain Eukaryota; kingdom Viridiplantae; phylum Streptophyta; class Magnoliopsida; order Gentianales; family Apocynaceae; genus Catharanthus; species Catharanthus roseus. The sequence continues at coordinate 515,214 of JAPQWS010000125.1, read as the reverse complement.
ACAGGTGCGTCCCACAACTTCATCTCCGTAGAGGAAGCCAATAGACTAGGCCTTCAAATAGTTGGCGGCACTGGGTCTATGAAAGCTGTCAACTCTGTGGCCAAGCCAATACAAGGCATTGCTCGAGGCGTCAAGACCACCCTTGGTGCATGGGTGGGCTACCTGAATTTGTCCGTGGTACCTATGGACGATTTCAAGGTAGTTCTCGGGATGGAGTTTCTAGATCAAGTGAAGGCGTTCCCCATTCCTTTTGCCAACACCATGTGCATCTTGGATGAAGGAAAGACTTGCATAGAACCAACACTACGGTCTACCAAGTCTGATCCGCAAGCATTGTCAGCCATGCAGTTCGAGAAAGGCTTGAAGAGGGACGAGGAAAGCTACCTAGCCATCCTCAAAGAGCACGACGACGAGGAGCTACCTCCCCAACTGACTATTCCAAGGGGGATAGAAGGCGTTCTTCGCGAATTCAAGGATGTCATGCCCGATGAATTACCAAAGAAGTTGCCACCAAGAAGGGAGGTCGATCATCAAATCGAGTTAGAGCCGGGAGCCAAACCACCAGCCACGAGCCCCTACCGCATGGCACCACCGGAGTGAGCGGAGCTCAAGAAACAACTAAAGGGCTTAATAGATGCCGGTTTTATTAGGCCCTCCAAAGCTCCTTTCGGTGCCCCGGTTCTTTTCAAAAGAAAAAAGGATGGTTCCCTACGAATGTGTATCGACTATCGGGCTCTCAACAAGGTCACCATTAAAAAATAAGTATCCCATTCCACTCGTAGCGGATCTTTTCGACCAACTTGGCCATGCACGGTTTTTCACCAAGTTAGATCTTCGCTCGGGATACTATCAAGTCCGTATTGCCGAAGCTGACGAGCCCAAGACCACATGCATAACAAGGTATGGTTCTTACGAGTTCTTAGTCATGCCTTTCGGTCTAACAAATGCACCCGCAACTTTTTGCACCTTAATGAATAAGCTATTCCACCCCTACCTCGATCAATTCGTGGTAGTATACTTGGATGATATTGTGATATACAGTCGAACAATGGAGGAACACAAGGAACACTTGAGAAAAGTGTTTCAAGTTTTGAAGGACAATGAGCTCTATATGAAAAAAGGAGAAGTGTTCATTTGCCCAAGAAGAGGTATTATTCTTAGGGCATAAGATAAAAGGGTGGAATGCTCATGATGGAGGATACAAAGGTGCAAGCCATACAAAGGTGGGAGCCACCCACTAAAGTTCATGAGTTAAGATCCTTCCTTGGACTTGTGAACTATTATCGTCGCTTTATCAAAGGCTATTCGACTCGAGCGGCACCATTGACGAGATCTTCTTAAGAAGAATCGACCATGGGCATGGAGCGAAGATTGCCAACGTGCCTTTGAAGATCTAAAGAAGGCCATTTGTAAAGATCCGGTTCTCGGCTTGCTCGATTATTCCAAGTCTTTCGAAGTGCACTGCGATGCTTCGGACTTTGCTATTGGAGGCGTACTCATGCAAGATGGTCACCCAATAGCCTATGAGAGCCGCAAACTTAACGAGGCGGAACGTCGCTACACCGTGCAAGAAAAAAGAGATGACGAGCAATCATCCATTGCCTAAGAGTTTGGCGACATTATTTGTTGGGTTCCGAGTTCGTCATCATGACCGATAACATTGCCACTAGTTATTTTCAAACTCAAAAGAAGCTTAGTCCAAAACAAGCTCGGTGGCAAGACTTTCTCGCGGAGTTTCGACTATAGCTTGGAATACAAGCACAGGGAAAGCCAATGTGGTAGGCGACGCCTTAAGCCGCAAAATAGAACTCGCATCCATCAGTCAGAGTTGATAGCCCTTTACTCAAGCGTATCAAGGAAGGCCTACAACAAGACTCTCTGGCCAAAAAGTCTTATAGCACTTGTAATGGAGGGCAAAACAAGGCGCTTTTGGCTAGAAGAAGGGATGCTTTACACAAAGGGAAACCGACTCTTTGTGTCCAAATGGGCAAATCTTCGGCGTGAGTTGATCAAAGAATGCCACGATTCTAAGTGGGCTGGACATCCAGGTATGAAACGCACTCTTGCTTTGTTGAAGACCACGTATTACTGGCCCCAAATGCAGGATGAGGTGGAGTCTTATGTAAGAACATGCCTCATATGCCAACAAGACAAAGTTGAACAAAACGCACCATCGGGACTACTTGATCCATTGCCTATCCCTAAGAGGCCTTGGGAAAGTGTTTCAATGGACTTTATCACTTCCCTACCAAAGTCAGAAGGATTTGGCAGTATAGTAGTGGTGGTTGATCGATTTAGCAAGTATGCCACCTTCATTCCGACCCCTACAGATTGCACTGCTGAAGAGACGACCCAGATTATTCTTGAAAAATGTGGTCAAGCTTTGGGGAGTTCCCTCCAACATCGTGAGCGATCGAGACCCGCGCTTCACGGGACAATTCTGGATGGAATTGTTTAAGTTACTTGGCTCAGATTTGAACTTTTCCACCAGTTTCCATCCTTAAAGCGATGGCCAAACCGAGCGGACCAATGCACTCTTGGAGCTACACTTAAGGCACTACGTGAGTGCCAACCAACGAGATTGGGCAAAGTTGCTTGATGTGGCCCAATTCTCCTATAATCTCCAACGGAGTGAAGCAACCAACCGAAGTCCTTTTGAAGTAATCATGGGGCAGCAGCCTACAACGCCTCTTACTCTTGCCACGAGCTATGAAGGTAAGAGCCCCTCAGCATTTAAATTTGCCAAATCATGGCATGAACAAGCCGAATTGGCACGGGCGTATTTGAACAAGGCTTCAAAAAGGATGAAGAAATGGGCAGACAAGAAAAGAAGACCATTGGAGTTTCGGGAAGGCGATCTTGTCATGGTGAAACTTCTTCCCCAACAATTCAAGAGCTTCGGGAAAAGTTCACAAGGGCTTGATCGGGAGATATGAGGGCCCCTTTCCCGGTCTTGAAACGTGTTGGGAAGGTCTCCCATAAGCTCCAATTACCTTCCAAGCTCAAGATTCATCCAGGTCTTTCATGTGAGTCTCTTAAAACCATATCACGAAGACATGGAGGACCCCACTCGAGGAGATTCTAGCGAGCGACCCTACCGCCGTGGTCACCTCCTTTGACAAGGAAGTCGAGGCCATACTAGCCGATCGCCATATTCGAAGACGAGGTGTACAAAGTTATTGGGAATATCTCGTAAAGTGGAAGAACTTGCCCGAAAGTGAAGCAAGTTGGGAGCGCGAAGATGCCCTTTGGCAATTCAAAGACCATATCCAGCAATTCCACGATGAAGGCGCGATGAGGGGCATCGCGAGCATAGGTGGGGGAGAATGTCACGCCACTGCTTGCAAGACATGAGGTTTTTCCACATTTTAGATAAGCCCACAAAGTTCTAGAACATTCCGGGAAGGTTCTAGAATCCTCTGGAAGTCTCTAGAATCATGGAGGAGGCATCATGTAAACTAGTAGAATTCTCTAGAACATTCCTTTATGTAGAATATTCTAGAATGGTAGAAGGCAACCGTTAGATCGTTGCCACATGTACTAATCTTAGCCATCCATTGAGAAGGTGCTTGCCTATAAATAGGCTCACCCTCTTCATTTGTAAACACACACACACTCACACACACACATACACACATCGAACTTAGAGTTCTAAGCCTTGTATTTGTAAGCTCCTTTCAAGCAATATAAGCTTTCTTTCATCCACACTTTGCCTACAACTTTCCAACGTTCCCGTCTAGCCTCTGAAGTTTGAGCAAGTTAAGGCTTTCTTAGTATTTGCGGGAGTGCTAAGGCTGCACGTCTACTTACAAGAAAAAGTAAGTGCGTGACATTAGGCTCTTCCCGAGCATATGCTATAAGAGCTAGAAAGAAATTCAATCTTTCCGGTGTTTGGTGTCTGTTACATTCCACCAGTGACGCAGACGTCATTCGGAACCTCCCGATTGCTTTCGGACTCACGGGAAGCTGTTGAGTTCCGTGAATCGGGCACAACTCACTATTACTATTTTTTGCTTTTCTTTCTTGCAAAGCTTATTGTCCCTGATATACACATATTCTACTGCTTGTATATTTGATTACGGACCAAATTTTTGTGTTTCTGTTTTTTCCTGAAAAACTAAAACCCAAGCCTAGCTTAAGTCCTATTGAGACTTCAAGTATATGTGTCTTAGTTTCTTATTCGATTGTGAATTTTTTTTTACTGTCCATGATCGTTGAGATAGTTTTATTATGCTGTTTTGGGGGTCATTGCTCATCCCTGTGATTATTTATATTGTTTCTCTGTTGATCATCCTGTCTTTGTGGATGTTGCTCTACCTTTACTATCCGATTGATCTATTGTGAATTCATTATCTACATATCGCCTATTTTTCTGTTTATTGTTTTTCTAGGCTTTGTTTGTGACAAAACTTTTCTTAAATCTTCTATTTTTCGTACATTAATCTTATTTGCTTCTGTTTAACATGCCTGTTCCAAAACTTGAAACAGACAAGTCCGATGGCAAATATAATTTTCTAATGTGCTGCAGAAAAATAAAAGTTGTTTGGTCCGAAACAAGATTGCACCCGCTATTTCCAATCTTGACAAGTATCCAAAATCTTGGATAGGAGAAATACTAGCTAAAAAACTTGGTGATGCATATAGCTGTCTCACCTTGCATTTGAAAGGTAATGTTTTAAGAGAAATAAATGAAACAGGGACAATGCTTATGAAATCTGGACAAAATTTGAAAAACTTTACTTAGGAATGTCTTTATCAAACAAAACCTGTTTAAAGGAACAACTCTTTGGCTTCAAAATGTGCGTTTCGAAATCCCTTTCTGAAAACATGGATGATTTAAACAAAATAGTTTTAGAGCTCCGAAATGTTGGAGAAAAAATTTCTGATAAAACCATGTTGTGGCATCGTCGGATTGGCCACATTAGTGAAAAAGTTTTGCATTACTTATACAAATAAAATCTTTTAAACGGTGATGAAATCACTTCTTTTGAATTTTGTGATCATTGTGTTCTTGGCAAACAACATAAACTCAGTTTTTCTTCAGGCACACAAAAGTCCACTGCTGTTCTTGATTATGTGCATTGTGATATTTGGGGTCTTGAAAAGGTACCGACTTTTGGTGGCAGTATTTATTTCTTTTCTATTGTTGATGATTTTTCTCGGCATGTTTTAGTGTTTCTTTTTAAAACCAAAGATCAAGCTTTTAAAAAGTTTAATTAATGGAAACTTTTTGTCGAAAATCGAACAAGAAATAAAGTAAAGGTTTTAAGAACAGATAACGGTTTGGAATTTAGTAACAAAAAATTTTCATGATTTGTGTTCCTTGCAAGATATCGTCCATCATAGAACTGTTAGGCACAACCCACAACAAAACAGGGTAGATGAGAGGATAAACTGAAACCATTATGGACAAAGTTAGGTGTTTTTTGGGATCATATGGGGTTCCTAAATGTTTTTGGGGAGAGGCTGTTAGTACAGCAGTTTACCTTATAAATAGGTCTCCTTCCACAGCCATAAACTTTAAGACTCCCATAGAATTGTGCTTAGGCCAACCACGAAACCTTTCCAACCTTAGAGTGTTTAAGTGAGCTATTTTTGCACATCAGAGGGAAGGGAAGTTAGACCCTAGGTCTAGGAAGGGAGTGTTTATAGGCAATCCTAGTAGGGTGAAGGGTTACAAAGTGTGGTTTAGAGGTAAACAAAGTATACGGGTAGTCGTGAGTAGAGACATAGTCTTTAGCGAGCTAGACATGCCCTGTCTTAGAACGGAAACCAAACCCAAGAGTTCTTCTAGGGCACCCGTAGTTGAGAACATTCATGTGGAGGTGGAAGTCACCTCCGAACCTTCTCATGAGCACACACTAGAACCTGTGCTAGAACCTGAAGCCAATAAGGAGTCTAGTATTCCTAAACCTGATGAGCAAATTTTAGGTGATTTTGATGATGATGAGGATAATTCAGAAGCACGAGGACAAGCTCTTAGAAATTACGAACTATCGAGAGATAGGGGTAGAAAAGAGATGAGGAAACCTCTTCGGTATGGTTATTCATACATTGTTCCTTATGCTTTTGCTGTTGCATCTTTTGTTGAAGAGAAAGAACCTGTTTGTTTTTCTAATGTTTTAAAAAGTCCTAATCGCTGTTTTTGGATGAAGAAATATCTTCTTTCCATAAGAGCAAAACTTGGGTGCTTGTGCTTAAACCACCGAAATGAAAATTGATTTATTGTAAATAGAAATTTTAAAAGTTAAAGAATATGAATCTGTTAATGAACCTCCAAGGTTCAAGGCTAAATTGGTTGCGAAAGGTTTTTCTCAAGTTGAAGGTATTGATTTCAATAAAATATTTTCTCCTGCTGTTAAATATAAATATATCATAATTATGCTTGCTATTGTTGCCTTCTTTGATCCTGAGCTTGAACAGTTGGATGTTAACACTGCCTTTTTGCATCGTGAACTTGGGAAAACCATTTACACATGCCAATCACTTTGTTTTGAGGTGAAAGGTAAGGAGCATATGGCTTGTCTGTTGAAAAAGTCCTTGTATGGGCTTAAACAATAACCTAGACAATGGTATAAAAGGTTTGACTCTTTTATGCTTAAAGTTGGTTTGTTAAAAGTAATTATGATAGTTGCTTGTATTTTTCTCGTGATACTGTTGATAATCTCATTTATCTGCTTCTTTATGTTGATGATATGCTTATTGCCTGGAAGCATATAGAAAAGATATTTCACTTGAAATCTTTATTGAAATTAGAGTTTGAGATGAAGGATCTTGGATCTGTCTCTAGAATTCTAGGCATGAACATTGATACGGTTAGAGCTGACCGTTCTTTGTTTATATCCTAAAAGTCCTTGCAGAAAATTGTTTCAAAACTTTTCTATGAATTTGCGTAAGACTATATGTACCCCTCTTGCAAGCCATTGTCAGCTTTCCTCTAAAACATGTCCAAAAACTAAAAATGAGAAGAAAGATATGGCCAACATCCCTTATAGAATGGCTATAGGATTTGTCATGTATTCCATGATTTCTACCCGTCCTGATATTTCTTACTCCATAAGCCTTTTAAGCCATTTTATGTCTAATCTAGGTTTGGATCATTAGGCCACTCTTAAGTGGCTATTGAGGTACATTAATGAGACGCTTGATAGAGGCTTGCATTATCATAACTGGTCTAAACATTTTGAGTTTGTTTGTTATGTTGACTCTGATTTTGCAGGTGATAAAGAAGGTAGAAAGTTTACCACTTCTTATTTCTTTACCCTTGCAGGTATCTATGTTTCTTGGAAATCACAGCTGCAGCCTGTAGTCACCCTTTCGACTACGGTGGCTGAATATATTGCCGCCATTGAGGCAACTAAAGAAGCCATCTGGCTTCAGGGGCTTTTATCTGAACTGCATCTTTTACATTCTAAAGCTATCATATATTCTGATAGTTAGAGTTGTCTTCATTTTTGTTAAAATCCTATTTATGATGAAAGGACTAAACATATAGATGTTAAGTATCATTTTATTCGTGAAAACGATTTCAAATGGTATTGTTAATATAGACAAAATTAGCACTAAAGATAATCCTACTGATTTTTGTATTAAAGTAGTGACACCTGACAAGTTTGTTTTGTGTAGAGACCTTCTACGTATTGATGCCGGTTGATTACTGTAGCTGAGAAGTTCACTAAAATGTGTTCAAGGTGGAGCTTGTAAGCGGATTGGGCCAGTGTTCACACATTTTCTCTTCTTAGCCCATGTTCTTTAATCCCTGTGATAAGTTGGACTGGGCCTCACAACCCAAATAGGATTATCAGTCCTCATAACCCAAATAGGATACGTGTATGTCTAATTCAAGATGCAGAGCGGGCCAGGCTGGTAAACAGCCTAATCTCCTTGAGACTTCCCAGGTTACTGGCTGTTGCTTCTTTGAAGAAATCTTCTAGGTATCAGGATGTTCTATTGTTGAATGATCCTTCCAAATGACCGTTCAGTTGTTTGAATGAGTCTACCTTAGAAACTCTATAAATACCCTTATCCTTGTCTTGTTGTTAACAGATGAGACATGACTGTTTATTGTGCGTGAAGCCTTCTTGTTTTCTCTCTTCTTCTTCTCTTTAGATTCTTGTTTCTATTTGTTCTCTGTGTTTTCTTCTGTTACTGCCGTTGTTAATCAGCATTTCTTGTTGACCACATTCTTGGGTAGTTTGTGAAGGAGAGAACCAAAAGTGAGAGATTAGATTATTATGTGAGGCTCATCCATTGCTGTGGGTTTGATCGAGATTCTGACACACACAAAAAAATCGGTCGTTCCATTTTCCCCCTTTTCATCCCTTTTTGGCATCCGAATATCTCTATTCCCTTCTTTTATACGGAAACCATTTGTCCGGTTTTTCTATGTTGGTCATCCTGTTTCGTAAGTCGGATGTTCGATTTTTGCCTACTCATCCGATTTTGTAGTCTTATTTTTGCAGGTACCTTGGATTGAAGAAGAATCGGTGGTCCGTTTTTCGAATGCCTCATCTTATTTTGAAGAGACGGTTTTAAGAGTTGTTATCCGGTTCCATCATCTGATTAATCGTAATGGGTTAGTAATAGTATGTAGGAGAGGTTTGTTTATGTAATGGGGCTGATCACCAGAGCAACTATTCTTGATAGTGATTTCAGAGCTTAGGCTATTCCCAACAAATTTTATATGGGAATTCATAAAATCTTTACTTAAATCATATATATAATTTCTGTGTGTATGCAAATATATATACACACACATATATTGTTTTATTGCATAGTGTTTCGATTGGGAGATTGGTTAAATGTTTAAGCGGTTAAATATTGTGTCTAAATTATTTTATGAAAAAAATGATGAGGTCCAAATTATAAAATTAAATAAGTTACGAAGTGTGTTTCTTTATTAGGGCTATATCAAGTTAGAAAACCCCTAGCTCATTAGAGCTTGGGATTGGCTCATTAATGTATTTGTAAGTACCTTATGTTGGAATTAATATTTAAGAAACCTAGAAATTTGAAACTTTACTGCCACCACCTATCGCTGCTTCTCGATAATTTTACTAATTTCTTCAACCATTACAAGGTATCAAGAGAAGTTTGTAAGAGTAAAACTTAGAGAAAAGAAATAAAAAATCTAGTAAAACTTGTGCTTCGAAAAATAAACAGAGTATTCAGAGTAAGTTTATTACCCTAGCATTCGAAGCTTTTGTCACTACCATCTTCTATATTACCGTAGACTAGCTTCCATCACCTCTTTTCCCATATCCAGAGATGTGTAAGGATGGACATTAGTCGGGATATTTGCCAGGGACCTCAACGTGTTTTGGAAAGCTGTGTTTTGCATGTTTTACTTTAAAAAAAAATTGCAAAAGTTTATGATAATTGTTAATCAATAAGAAATATTTTTATTATTTGGTGATTAACGATGTCTCATTTTGTCTCTTTGTAGAAGTGTCCCCAATGGCTTTCACAAAAGGCTTTTTGCCCTAGTTGCTTATCTTTATTCATTAGGTTGTTAAGTGTGATGAGTTTGTTTTGTCATTGGTCTTGTATTAGTGTTCTTTTTTTCTGCTAGTCCTATATGGGGGGTTTGGTATATAAATGTTTTCCAAATCAGTATGAACAACAATTATTCAAATTAAAATTGTATATTTTTCTATGAAAATAAAGGTTTTAAATATACAAAATTAATAATTTTAAGTTTTAAAATGACAGTCATTATATTCTCACGTGTTTAGATTCATTAGCGTTTAAATGAAATTTATGAACAAGGTATTATAATCAAATAGTTGAATCTAAGTACAATTATTATCTTTTATGTACAATTATTTACTAATTTCGAATGAGTATTTCGTTAAAAAATTCAAATAAAAAACTTAAGAAAAAATTAAATTGGAGAAGAAAAATCAAGTTTCTTTAAACAAAAAGTTATTAAATATAACAGAAATTTGAGTTAGTCCCTCCTCCTAACTGCCCCTTGCAATTGCTATGGTCAGTCAGCAAAACCCATTTTATTAGAACTAGAACCAACCAAGTCATAATGCGAAATTTAGTTTTACCCCATGGAAAAACTAAGCAAGTTTTTCATTGAACGAAAACTTTCTTTTGATTAAGAAAACTACGAAATCCTTTTAAGAGAAATCAATGAGGTGGGTGAAAAGTTGAAGTTTCTTTTTTTAAGTAGTGAAGCTCAAGAAAATTTTTAGAGAAATCAATAAAGTGGCTAAAAGGTTGAATTTTTTTAATCAGTAGTTGAAGAAAATAAAGAGAATTTAATTATGTGGGGTAAAATAGAAAAAAAAAACAAGGTATTAGAAACAAAGTTGGAGAAACCAAACTTTTAGACTAAGTGGTTCTTCAAATTTTAGAACCACACTTTTTTTCAGTGCACTTAAACAACCTATGCATTAACGATAGGTTTGCCATTGCATTCTTCATCAAATATAGTAATGCAATGCGGATTTAAACTTTACATCAATAAAGAAATATTGTACTTACTAAAACCTTCCTTTCCAAATCTCCATTTCATTAAAAAATTTAAAAGCTTTCACGTGAAATAAAGTGGGAATTTAAAACTTCACAGGAAGACCGATCTACGCTCAAACATTTTTGAACTATAGCTGCTCTATTGTCTCCAATTAAGTGGCAAATATTTAACTACTTTGTTGGTGGTCCCTAAACAATGGTTGGTTCCTATATTAATCAATATTAGTATCTACCTATTAATTCAAACTGTAATAAGTATGTGGCACTTCAAGAATTACCTTGTCTGACCTAATAATCGCGATATCTGATGAACATTCGATAGAAGTAGAGCCAATTGCCTGAAATATTTAGGATTCCTTATTAAAGTTAATTTAAAGTAAAAAAGACATAACCTTATTAAATCTAAAATACATATTGTATTAAATAAATTGCAAGACAATAACATTGTCACGGAATTCTTTGCACTAGTTGAATGTTCTACTCTAATTCTAGCATCTGCCTTCCCACCACAACCACTCTTCCCGAATTCTTTCATTTTTCCAATTTTTTGTACTTGAGACTTTTGAACAACTTTAGTTAACTTCTCAACTGATTCTATTAGTAATCTTGAAATACGTTGCTATCTAGAACCGTCATCAACCACTTCTGTATCTGCTACTATCTAATTCTCTTTTCCATAATTGGTGGAGGTGTTTCTTTTCCCTTCTTTTTTCTTCCAAGAAAGTCCTCCCCAAACTATCTCCTTCTTGAACATTGACGACATACTCCACGGTATTATTGCTTATATCTTCTGCATAGAAAAACACCCACATTATTGTCTCCCACCGGGGAGTTAATATCCTCTGAAGATCCCATTGGCTCGTGGTTTGCTATGAACACTACCACTTCACCTTCACTTCCACATTCTCATCCTCTACTAATTATATTAATTATAAATACACTTATAATTCATCTCTAACCCACTAATTTTTTTATTAAGTAATTTTCACGAGTTTCAGTAAGCTTTCACGAAATTCATTAGTTTCTAAAAATGACCCTATAGCTTATTCATTTTTGTGATATACATTTGTTTTAGTTTTTCCACATAAAATTACTAATAATATTTATAAATATACATATAATTTTTATCTAAACCCTTTCTTAATTTTATGAAATTTAATATAGTTTCACTAAATGTCACATAATTTACTCATTTCTCAAAATGACCCCATAATTTATTAATTTGTTTTGATAAACATTTATTTAGCTTTTCAAAATATAGTTACTTATATTAATTATAAATATACATTTTCTCTCAGTCCACTAACATGGTCATTTTAGGTAATTTACATTGGTTTCACTAATTTTTCGTACATTTCACTAGTTTCTCAAATCTTGCAAAAATTAGACCATTATAGCGAAAAACATTATCCACTCTAGAATTCAATTTCCATTTATGACCTTCAGAGTCATTTTACCATTTTTGTTGGACATCCCAAAAGAGGGTTTTTGATTCTCGTTCTCCTTTTTCTCCTCCACTTCTTCATTGCTCTTGTCGTCATGATTATTCATCTTCTCCTTTGCCGAATTCCCCTTCCGTCGTCGGTATAATATTGCCTCTCTCAGAAAATACATCTTTTTGAGTAATTTTATTAAAAAATCGATTCTCCACTTTGGTCCATAATAATAATTATGGTTAGTTGCTTAAAATATTTAGTGAAAAGGAAATTTCTTAAAGGATTCCATTATATACTCTTATCATAAAGGGAATAAAATGAGAAAAAATACGGAATAACGATTATCTTTCCTCTACTTATGTGAGGAATATATTCTTATTTGAAAAGCATTTTGAAGATGATTAAACGACCATGACGAAATAATTTACGTCGCTAGCAATCCAAATATCTTCGGATTTTCATAGCAAGAATGATAAATATGTATATATACGTTATTCCTATCACCTTGTACTTGCGTTCCGAAAGTAGCTCACAAAAAAATCTTTCATTAGCACTAGGGTTGTCTAATACATTCTCTAGTATACATACTTTAATAGTAAATTTTTCCTTAGGGTTTATCTTTTAGAGTTTACGGTTTATCTGTTATTCTGTGAGATTTATATTAATATAATTACTATAAAATGAGTGTGCTAGAGGTTGTGCTAGAAGGCTTATTAGACGATCCTAGTCTGTTTCACAAGCCCAATAATATCATTGGAACTTTATCAAGTAACAAATATTTCTTCTAAGTTAATTTCACAACTGAATCTTTACCAAAAATTTATAACCTTAAAAAGATTAGATAAGTACACTTTTGCATAGTCTAATGTTCTTTTCACATTATATATACATTAAAGAACAAATAAAAATATGTTCTTCAACATAAACTGTTTCATGAGATATTTTTTTTTGTTTTCTTTAGCTCTTTAAATATTTTTTTAGAAAGTTTAGTCACACAATTATAGAATTAGAATTCATAAATTCTTCCGCTAAAACATACCTAAATTCCTTGAAGAACTTGATTCCCATAACCATTTTCCGTGCAATAATAAACTTCTGGACAACATTCTAAGCTAATTTAACTTAAAAAAATACCATTGCAATTATAATTTTATATGGAAGCATTATTTGGCAAAGAAGCAACCACCTTGTGCTTAGAGTATTCTAGTTTAGGACAACCTATGTAGAACTCCAACATATTAATGCTATATTTCCCAAACAACAAGTTACTATAGAGAATAAGGAAGGTGATGCATTAAGCTATGGAAAATTCTTTCTATCTCAATGGAAATGTTTTTAAAAATTCGAGAACACCTATTCAACCTACCCAAATTTTTGTTCATTCTTTGTTGTCTTGGGAGATATTAATCTTTTTTAATTATTCGATATCATTTGAGATAAGTTTATCTTGATAAGGTAGGGTTTGGATTATTTAGAATTATATGTATTCCTTTAATTATTAGGACTATGGATAGTTCTAGAACAGAAGTAGTGCAATACGGGCGTACGGGCTAGAAATAAATGAAAGACCTACTTAATTACGTGGGGGACTAATTAGTAAAAAGTTTTGATTATTTAATATTGGGTCCAAGTTCTTTTAGGGCCCTATTATAAATACGTTATGTAAAAGTTAAACCTAGAGATCCTAGTTAACAACAAGCCTAGCTGCCGCCACCCTAGACTAGTTCCTTCTTTCAATTTTTTTTGTTTTAAAGGCTTCTGAAATTGGAGTTTCACGTGAGATTAAATCGTTTCTAGTGCTAGCTTTTTAAGGTAAAAATTTGTAAATCTATGTTGTTTTGACACGAAAGTCTCAACTTAAAGAAGATTGTGATTGATGTTGTAAATTATATGTTTTTGGTGGTTTAAATTTTGACTGAATTAATTTTGGAAAAAATGTTTCTTGTCCTAGCTGATTTTTGGGGGAAAAAAAAAGAAGAATAAGAAGAGGAATTTCCTCATGGATGCCATATATACTCTTATCATAAAACGATATAAGAAGAATGAGCGAAACATGTCATGAGGAAGATTTTGATATGTAGAATGCATTTTGGAGAAGATTCAATGACTCAATCTATATTGGACACATTTTACATTGCTAGCAAACTGAATATTTAGAGATTAGATAGCAAGAAATGATAATAAAAACATAGCATCCACATCTTCTTGCTCTTTCCGTCAAAAAAGCAGCTCACACCTTATCGTTTATAAGCCCGATAAGTAACAATCTTCCCTCTTAGATAACTTCATAAAGAAATCCCTCTTTTCTTAACCCTTAAAAAGGATGTTATAAGTATACTTATGCATCTTCTAGAGTTCTTTTCACATTTTACGTAAATTAAAGAGGAAATAAATCTACGCTTCTTCTACCATGTTAAATCTTCGACAATCAACAGAAGACATAAATAAATTAGAGACAATCTTCAATAATCTTCGACAATAAGTAGATTCGAATCAAGATATGAAGTTTGGAATAAAAAGGCATGACTTGTAGTCTAAGTGAAATAATGGATTATAATTAGAAGGAATTTTCTTTTGCATTCCTTAGGATAAAAACTTGTTAATAATTACTCACATTTCTTTTATATTCATTCTTCAACATTGCAGGTTTTTGTGTTTGTGACTTAATTCTACATTTGAACAAGGGAAACAAAAGAAAAGACAGAAAATTTAGTGAAAAAAAATGAAATCAATGGAGAAACCATGTAAACTCTAGTTGAGATTTTGTTTTGTTTATATAGCCAATAAAATATTTTCTCCAAGTGTCACGCACCATTGGAAAAATTAGCAACTTTAAAATCTTCCTTCAAAACATAGCTAGATTCTTTGAAGAACCACTTTCTTGTACCCATTTTTGTGCAATAATTAGACCTTTGTCCAACATTTTAAGCTCCTTTTACTTTCATTTTGTAAAGAAGAAGCATATGGGAGACTCAAGATTGCTTTGCTATCTCTAACATAAACAAGATTGGAAGCAGTCGTTTGTGCATCACATAAGTAGCTATATATACAATAATTTTTCATTATATGTATATATATCTAGATATGATTAAGTAAAAATGTTATGAATTTTTGTATATGATTGAAATAAACATGTATTGTTCTTAATATAGGTCCTGAAATTTTTTTTAAAATAATGGATCATTTTTTTGTATTTCATTTGTTTGTATGTAATGAATACTTGAGATATAAAACTTCTAAATTTACACCTCTTTATTGTACATACTTTTGATATGATAATATAAATAAAAACCTTTATTATTGATGCATCAAAATTAATTGCTTTTAAGTTTTGCAAAAAAAATTGACTACTTTCCTATCGTTAATGTTCTTAGATATCAAATTTGATTGTTTCTTATCTGCATTTTCATCAATTTTTCAAGTTCAAAGTTTTTTTGTTTCACAGATTCTGTGCAGAAATATAAACCTTAGCAATGAAGAATGTCAAGACTTGCAGCTCACCTAACTACTGCACCCTAAAATCGTAAGTGTCGATTATAAAAAACGTACATTTTAGGCCAAATATTCTCGCCATTTCTAAGAGTGGCGTAGGGAGAATAATTGGGTTCCAATGATATCTCCTCCCACTGTAGTTTGCCCCACCTATAATATGCAAACTCTTTCGAGCGTGGTTCCTGTATGTAAAACTAAATGAGAATGAAGGAGTGTTGCATTCACCGTCATTAAAGCATGCTCAGGATCTAAACAATATAGCAAGATCAAGAATTTTTAATCACCCCCCCAAGGAAACAAAGAAAAAGGTGAGGGAATACATGGCAAGTTTTGGTTGAAGTAAGGAATAAAGTAAGAGAAGCTGCAAAAGCATTTTGCATTGAAAATGGCACTGAAAAAAACAAATAGAAATATTGGTGCATGTAAGAAAAGTGTTACCGACAAAATGAATATTTCCTAAATTTAAAAGCTATAGTGGTTTAAAAAAATTATGGTCATTTTAAATATTTTCCTTCAGGTTATTTCATTGTTGTTGTAATTGACTTTCTTGCTTCAAGGATGAGAAATACGGGATAATGTACAAACTTTTTCTTTTAAAATTTTCATTTTTTAATTTTAGTTACTGAAAGGAAGAATTGCTCTGCTTTAAACTTTTGATCTTAATGTGGGAAATGTTAGTTAATTAGGATTGATAAATATAACCTAAAAGATAAGTAGATAGATTTCCGTAATCACATTAAGTTAGCAACTACATAACGAAGGACTTCTATCATAACACTTCAATACATTTTTGAGAATACAACTTTTTAACCTTTTTGTTATGTCCTTTTCCTATCGCAATAATTTTTAAAGTATGGACAATCAAGAGGAGAAAATTTAGATTTACTATAAGTTATGTATCTCATTCATTCATTGCATACAAAAAAAGCATATAGAAAAAATTGTCCATTATTTAAAATCAAATTGCATGACCTATATTAAAAACATCAATATTTGTATCAATCATATACGGAAATTTATAAAAATTTACCTAAATCATATATATAATAAATATATGTGTGTATGTGTGTATATATATGCATATATATTTATATATATACATATGTATATATATGTATATACAGTTTTTATTGCATAGTGTTTTGATTGGGAGATTAGTTAAATGTTTGAGTTGTTTAATTTTGTGTCCAAGCTATTTTATAAAAAATGATAATGTCTAAATTAAAAAATTAGATAAGTTATGGAATAGGCCTTGTTGTTAGGGCTATATCATGTTAGAATAATCCTAGCTCATTAGAGCTCAGAATTGGCTCATTAATGTATTTATAAACATCTTATGTTAGAAATAAACCTTCAGATCCCCAGAAATCCGAAACCCTTACTACCGCGACCTATTTTTTGTTCTCTGTAATTTTACTACTTTCTTCAATTATTAATAGCGAGGGATCAAAGGAAGTTTTGTAAGAGATAAAATTGGAGAGAAAGAAATAAAAAAATCTATTAAAAACTGTGCGTAATAAGATAAGTAAAATACTAAGAGTAAGTTTACTACCCTAGTATCTAGAAACTCTTGTCACTACCACCTTTAGTATTACCCTAGACTGGCTTCTATCAATTTTTCTTTGATGTCAAGATATGGGTTGGGATGGGAATTAGTTAGGGGAGTTTTTGGGAAAGAAATAAAAAAATCTATTAAAACTTGTGCTTCATAAGATAAGTCAAATACTAAGAGTAAGTTTACTACCCTAATAATTAGAAACTCTTGTCACTACCACCTTTAATATTATCCTATATTAGCTTCTATCACTTTTCTTTGATATCAAGAGATGGGTTGGCATGGGGATTAGTTAGGGGAGTTCTTTTGGGATTGGATATGAATTTCATCCTCACATACGAGGATGCAACGAGGATAAAGTCAAGGTAGGGATGGTGGGGTTGTCGGTGGGGACTGGAACGTGTCTTGAAAATTGCGTTTTGCATGTTTTACTATGAAAAAACTGCAAAAGTTGATGATAAATATCAATCAATAAGAAATTCTTTTACTATTTGGGGATGGAAGAGATATCATTTCGTCGCTCTATAGAAGTGTCCCCAGTGGCTGTGACAAATGGTTCTGTGCCCTATTTTCTCTCATGTTTCACCTGCTTTTTAAGTTTGCTGAGCCTGTTTTATCTAGGGTAATGTATTAGTCTTCTTTTTGTATGCTAGACATATATAATTGTTTTCCAAATTAGTAAGACTGAAATTTCAAATTAAAATTTTATATTTTTCTATGAAAATAAAGGTTAGAAATTTAAAAGGTTAATATTTTTAAATTTTAAACTGAAAGTCGTCATGTCCCAAAATGTTTAGATTCATTCTCCTTCGGTTATCGGCATATCTCCAACGTCTACTTTTAACTATCTGAAGCCGATCTTGAATTATCCTAACTTGTTTCTGCATCTCCTCCAACTCTGACATCAAGTCTTTTTGTCTCGAATAGGATCGAACTCCGACCTCATCCCAGTACAAGGGTGTTCTGCATCTCCTACCATATAATGCTTCAAATGGTACCATTCCTATTTAAGAGTGGTAGCTATTATTATAAGCAAACTTAGCAAAAGCAAGGTTGTCAACCCACTTATTCCCAAAGTCCAAGGCGCAAGCTCTTAACATATCCTCTAGGGTTTAAATTATACTTTCAAACTGTCCATTGATTTGGGGGTGTACCGTGGTGCTATAACTTGGACTGGTCCCCATAGCTGCCGGAACTTAGGCCAAAACCTTGATCTAAACCTTGGGTCTTTATCGGATATAATATCAATGGGCACCCCATGAAGTCGAACAATCTCATACACATAAATATGCGCCAACTTATCCAAAGGGTATGTTATATTAATAGCAATAAAATGAGCCACTTTTGTTAAGCGATGAACGATCACCCAGATAGTATCCTTATACCCCTTGGTCCAGGGCAATCTTGTGAAAAAGTCCATTGTTGCATGTTCCCATTTCCATTTGGGAACAGGTAGCGGTTGTAGTAGTCATGCTGAGTTTTGATGTTCCGCCTTAATCCTTTCACATGTAAGACAGGCTGCTACATACTCTGCAATCTCTCTCTTCATTCCGTTCCACCAAAACTTTTGCTTTAAGTCTTTGTACATCTTGTTCTCCCCAGGATGCATTGAATACTTACTTCTTTGGGCTTCCTCTAGAATCTTACACTTAAGTTCAGTATCATTAGGTACACACAACCGATTATGAAAGTACAGGCTCCTATCAGCTTCTAATTCTCGAAAATCTTCCAATTTCTTAGCTTCCACATGGTTTTTGAACTCCTGGAACTCCCTATTATTCTTTTGGGCGCTTCTAATATCCTGTTGTAGAGTGGATGTTAAGCTAAGACTTGATGTCTTTGCTTTTCTACTCAATGCATCTGCCATCACATTCGCCTTTCCTAATGATAGTTAATTAGGCATCGATATTCCTTCAGCAGTTCCATCCAGCGACATTGTCTCATGTTCAAATCCTTTTGAGAAAACAGATACTTCAAGCTCTTATGATCAGTGAATATCTCGTACTTAGCCCTATATAGGTAGTGTCGCCACTTCTTAAGTGCGAACACGATGGCTGCTAACTCCAAATCGTGTGTTGAATAATTTCGTTCATGATCCTTCAACTTCCTCGAAATATATGTGACAACTTTCCTGTCTTGCATCAACATAGCTCCTAGACCTTTCCCTGAAGCATCTGTATACAGTGAAAATTCCATTTTTGGATCAGGTAAGGTTAACACTGGTGCCGAGTTCAGTCGGTTCTTCAATTCTCGAAAACTCCTCTCACACTTCTGCGTCCACTCAAACTTAGTTCTTTTTCTGGTTAATTGTGTTAGAGGTCCAGCAATCCTAGAAAAGTCTTTTATGAATCTCCGATAATATCCCGTCATACCCAAGAAACTACGTACTTCGATTGGTGTTTCGTGTTACGCCCAATGGGTCACTGCTTCAACTTTCGCCGGATCTACCGAGATTCCTTCCTTGGAGATAACATGTCCTAGGAAAGTGACTTGACTCATCCAGAACTTACATCTACTAAATTTAGCATACAACTTATGCTCCCGTAGAGTTTGCAACACTTTTTCGAAGATGTCGTTAATGAGTTTCAGGATTAGGTGAATAAACAAGTATATCATCAATAAAAATCACACACGAACTTATCGAAGTAAGGACTAAAGACTCTATGCATCAAGTCCAAAAATGTGGCAGGTGCATTAGTCAATCAAAACGCCATAACCATAAACTCATAATGTCCATATCGTGTGTTGAAAGCCTCATCCAAATATCCTTTTAACTTATCCGAACTTGATAATGCCCCTACCTCAAGTCCAATTTGGAAAAAAACTCGCTCCTCGGAGTTGGTGGAATAACTCATCAATGAAGGGTAGTGTGTATTTGTTCTTGACTGTCACACTATTCAATCCTCTGTAATCTATACACATCCTGAGGGTTCCATCCTTCTTCTTTGCAAACAAAACTGGCACACCTCAAGGAGATGTACTTGGAGGGATGTATGCTTGCTGCAACTATTCTTGTAGTTTCTTTTTTTAACTCTTTTAACTCCTCATGTACCATCCGCTATGGGGGTTTGAGATATTGGTCTAGCACCGGGTACCAACTCTATCATGAAATCCACTTCTCGATCCGGGGGGCAACGTGAATAACTCTTCAGGAAAAACATCTATAAACTCCTTCACCACGGGTACTGTCTCTAATTTTACTTCTTCTTTACGCTTGTTGAGTAAATATGCTAGGTACTTTTGACATTCTTTCCATAACAACTTCCTGGCTTTCACGCCAGACAAAAAGGGATTTTCCCGTTTCGTTCGCTTCCCTTGAAGTACAAGGGTTGACATACTCGGTCGGCTAAACTTAACCAACTTTCGTCGACAATCTACTTGGGCTTAATGTTCAGATTACCGTACATCCCAAGTATCACGCTATAACACTCAAATGGAAAGGCAATCAAGTCACCATATAGAATCACATTCTCGACATAGATGTCATAACCTGGGTACTTTACCTCAGCTGTCTTACTCACCTCTATAGAAGTGCTAACTATCAGCTGATAACACATGACAAAAGAAGGTACAGGAATATGTTTTATGAAATGCAAACTCACAAAAGAATACGTAGCTCTAGGACCAATACGTATTCTTGCTGGTTGAGAAAATATTTGATCGTACCATCAACGACTTCTGCTTTGGTGTCTTTAGTTGTCCATCTAATACGAGATTAAAATATCAACTCATCCTCTATTTTTTATTCTATCCTACACTCGACTTCCCATTCTAGATATGTGGCCGTCAGTTTCTTTTGAAGATATCTAGTAACTCTCTTATCATTGAATCAACTTCTCACCAGACTAGTTACACAAGTACGTTAGATATCCTAACTCTAAAGATTAGAAACATTGACTGACCAGACTTAACTAAATTCCATGCACAATGCACATATTTGCATGTCCAGTTAACCAATCCATTCTTACTATCACACCTGATCCCTCAAATGATTGAAACATTTATCATCCCCTTGCACTTCCACTGTCCTTTCCAAAAGTATCTACCAATGTTAAATACCTAAACCTTAGCTTATAGGTTAAAGCTCACATACAAAACACCGCACACTACAACTGGATATCAAATAAAGAGAGGAGCATCCTCTCTATTAATAAAAAATAGTCATTGGTGCACAGGGTAGAGCATGTACACAAAATTTGCCATTGATGTACCATACATAACATAATTTGCGATCAACATGATCCTAAGCTCTTCCAGGTTATATAGAGCCATTAAATAATCACACTTACAAAACTAGATTTATACTAAACATATATGTACAGTGTAAAGTAAAAAATTATATACACCAGCCAAGTTTAGGTATATCTAATTCCTAAAGACTATGGTCTAATACTGAGCTTATCAAATATACTCTGGATGTAATTCATAGCGAACACATAAAAAAAATCTCAACAACTATACCAATTGTTCCCTGCTCTCACATTAGAATACCAATCTCTCATTCACAAGATATACTAATTCTTCAAATCTTAAGAAACTTAGCTTCTAGTTTACCCATCCTCGTTGTCACTTATTGTTCTCCTTATCGAGCAGAACTCATCATTAGCTCACCTCCATGTTTACATTCACCGATCAGCAGCATGAAGTAATACTTAGATATATCGAATATAAAACCAAGGACCGAAGTGCTCTTGCTGCTGTGACAACAATAATGAAAGTGTCCATTTTACAAGGTACATGGAGTTCTTTGGTATCACTGAAGTAGGGATGATGCAGATTACATCTTGTACGTAATAAGAACTTCACACTCACTCTTTGTGTAGTTCATACACTGCAAGTCATAAGAGTTTTCCCCTAATACCTTATGTCCCACGAAATCCCTTAATCGAGCTGCGAGTCTAAGAACAAGTAATCTCTTTTGATGACTCAAATAATCTTAGTCCTCTGTCACCTGAGCCATCATCAATTCAAAAGCTTCACATATCTATGTGTCCTCTCATTGTGGTTATGACCAAAGATATGGCATCGTATGCAAAGGGACATTGCTCCCACAAGATTAATAACACGACGAGCAAAACAAAGGAGAAAAGGGAACTTTTTGACAAAAATAGAACTATGCAATTGGCCCCTAGTACTCGTCTAGGATCTACTAACTCTAACCACAAATCGAACCTAGAGCTCTAAGACCACTGTGATAACCCCAACTCTGCCACTAGGTCAACTGTTGCTGAGTAGGGCATCTACGTGCCTCTAGATACTAAACTATAAGTCCCAAAATAAGAACACAACCCTGGAGTAACACTTATAGGTATATAAACAAAGTACGCAGTGGAAAACTTAAGTAAACTAGATTCTACTTATGCGCTCAAACATATAATTTATCGAAAACTCCTCATGATCGTTTGAATATATAAATAAAAGTATCTTACATCATCAAAACTTCATGTCAAAATACAAACAAGACTTTACATCCGGCTAGAGTCTAAGAAAACAAAATATAAATACATGTCCTTCCAGGAAAACTTTGGTCCAAAATTCCATACTTAAACTTCCGCGGCTTACCGTGCCTCTGTCCGTCCTGTGTTAATTTGAAGAGAAAATAAGATATGGGAAACGTAAGCGTGAATGCTTAGTGAGTCCACGTGTATGTGCTTTAGTGATTTCTTTAAAACAATGTTGATGCAGTTTTACAAAAAAGTTCATGCAATGTTATAGGAAAACATTTCCTTTTATTATTTTAACAAAACCGATACTTGAACCTACATGAGGGTTTCCAGCGTGGTTGGGAAGTCATAGCGAATCAAGACACATCAGCGCAGCTTCTACGCACAAATTTAAAGAAACATTCAATGCCACAGTCAGGCTCCACGGACAAGGTCCGGAACCCAAAACGAGGTCATCGGAATCAAGTTCCGGCATCTCGTAGTCAATACCAGTCAAACACCTTACGAGCACTCGATTCCTATTAGAACGACCACCCACCTTCGGCCAAAGCAACCTCATTCAACAACAAAAATGTAAAATATAACAATTACACACCTTTAATTTCTTGAAAATATACACTCAATTGCGAAGAAAATAGAAACAAAATTTTTTAATCTCAAAATCATTACAACTTTTGGATGAAAATTGAATATTTTGATACCCAAATTTCTTCATGGCAAAAACTATAGAATCAAGCATTTTATCCAATAAATTGGTATATTTAAAACTCGAATTTTGATCCGTCTAAGTGAGATTTCATGATCCAAACAAAGCTTAAGAAAAATAAGGGAAAACATCTATGAAGAAAAATAGTTTTTAGTGATTAAGAAACTTCAACAATGGTTTCATGACTTCCTCTACAATATTAGATCTAAATGTGCCATTAGAAGGTGGGAAAGAAGATTCCAAGACGATCATAGTATGTGGGGTATTGACTTTAATTTTCTTTAGGCCAAATTTTGTAACAGAGTACCTAATTTTTCTCATGGCATAAACAAGATTAAATTAGATGGTGTTTTCTTGGATGCTTAGAAGTACGTTCCCACCATAATCGCTACCAATAGACACTCACAAACCCACAGTCATCGCCGTCAAAGTTAGCAGTCTCATCCACCTATTTCCCCCATCTTCACGCGGCGTCCCCTTCTTTTATTACATCTCTGCGACACTCGCCTACTTTCTTCTTTCCCATCTTCCCTGATATCATTGCACCCCTCGTTCTTCTTCTTCTGCTTTCTCCTGTCCGACTTTTACACTGCGTCCCCCCATTTTCTTCTTTCCCTTCCACTTCCCTTTCCCATTCCCTTCACTGCCACACCTTTATCATGGATTAGGGCTTGCTAAATAAAAATCACAGTGTTTTTTTTCTTTTATTAGTTCTAACATGCCCCTAGAATAATCACGTGAAAGTCACACTTTTTTTCGTTAAATATTAATGACTAAAATTAACAGAATGGTCAAGTATATAAATTTAAGGGTTGAATTTATACGTTTTGAGAGTTCGAGGTCACTTACTTAAAAGTATTTATTTCAGGGTCGAAAACCCAAAAACGAGAAAGTTTGAGGGTCACTAGCATACTTTACCCTTATAATAATAATAATAATAATAATAATAATAATAATAATAATTATTACGGTTACTTGGTTAAAATATTTGGGTGAAAAATGAAATTTCTTTAAGGATTCCATTATATACTCTTGTCATAAATGGAATTAAAGGAGAAGAAAGAGGGAATAACGATTATGTTTGGTGTACTTACATGAGGAAGACATTCTTATTTGAAGAGCATTTTGAAGAAGATTAAATGACCGTCAATAGAAATTACTCAAGTTGCTAGCAATCCAAATATCTTGGATTTCATAGCAAGAATGATAAAAAAAAATTGTATTCCTATATCGTTGTACTTGCGTTCTGGAAGTACCTCACACAATATATATCATAAGCACACTGGATTGTCTAGTACATTCTCTTGTAAACTCTCTAGTATACATACTTGAATAGTAAATTTTCCCTTAGGATTTATCTATTATTTTTTAGGATTTAAAATAATAAAATTACTATAACATGAGTGTGCTAGAGGGTGTACTAGAAGATGTATTAGATGATCCTAGACTGTTTCATAAGCCCAATAATATAATTGCAACTTTATGAAGTAACAAATCTTTCTTCTTAGTTAATTCACAACTAAATCTATAGCATTAAAAAGATTTATTACCTTAAAAAGCTTTGATAAATGCACTTTTGCATATTCTAATATTCTTTTCACATTATATATACATTAAAGAACAAAAAAAGTATGCCTCTTCTTCAATGTTAAGTCTTTGACAGTCAACGGAGAAACCATGTAAACAGTGGATGAGATTTTTTTTTTGCTTTCTTTAGTTGTTTAAATATTTTTTAAAAGTTTAGTTGCACCATTATAGAATTAGAAACCATAAAATCTTCCTCCAAAACCCATTCGAATTCCTTGAAGAACTAGATTCCCGTAACCATTTTTCGTGCAATAATATATTCTCGATAACATTATAAGCTAATTTAACTAAAAAAAATACCATTACAACTATAATTTCATATCGAAGCATTATTTGGTAAACAAGCAACCATCTTGCGCTTAGAGTATTTAAGTTCAAGACAACCTATATGGTATGTAAAACTCCAATATGTTAATGCTATAATTCTCAAACAAAAATTTTGTATAGAGAATAAGGAAGATGATGCAATCAGATATGGAAACTTCTTTCGGTCTCAATGTAAATGTTCCTACAAATTCAAGAATACTTATTTTTAATGTAAAAGTTGACAAAATTTTTATTTGTTCTTTATTTCTTTTGAGATATTAATCTTTCTAATTGTTCTGATATCATTTAAGATAAGTTTATCTTGATAAGGTAGCGTGTGGACTCTTTTGAATTATATGCATTCCATTAATTATTAAGACCATGGACATGTCCGGGAATGCAAGTAGGTGTGCAATATGGGCGTATGGGCTAGAATGAAATGAAAGACCTACTTAATTTCATGGGAGACTAATTAGTTAAATGTTTTGGTTATTTAATATTGGGTCCAAGTTATTTCATAAGAAAATTGTGGGCCATATTATAGAATTCTTTAAGTTAGGAGTGCGCGTCGTTATTTGGGCCAGATCAAGTCAGATTAATCCTAGCCCATTAGATTTTAGAGTTTAGGGGCCTATTATAAACACGTTATGTAAAAAGTAAACCTAGAGATCCTAGCCATCTCAAACCCTAGCTGCCGCCACCCTAGACTAGTTCTACCTTTAACTTTTTTTTATTTTACAGGTTTCTGAGATTGGAGTTTAACTTGAGATTGATTCATTTTCATCATCAGTGGTTTGAGGTAAGAATTTGTAAATCTATGTTATTTTGACGCGAAAGTCTTAAATCACATAAGATTGTGATTGATGTTCTAAATTATATGTTTTTGGTGGTTTAAAAAATTTGATTGAACATTTGTTATATTTAGAGAAATCATTTTTGGAAAAAAATTTTCTAGTCCTAGGTGATTTTTTAAAAGGGAAGAACAAGAAGAAGAAATTTGCTTTTGTGTTCCTTTGTATAAAAACTTCTTTTCTCTTTATTCCTGAACATCACAGATTTTTGTGTCTGTGACTTTATTCTATATTTGAACAATGGAAACAAACAAAAAGACCAAAACTTCAGGGCAAAGGAAAGAAATCAATGGAGAAACCATGTAAACTCTAGTTGAGATTTTGTTTTGTTGATATAGCTAGTGAAATATTTTCTGGAAGTTTCGTCGCACCATTGGAAAAATTAGCAAATGTAAAATCTTCTTCCAAGACCCACCTAGATTCTTTGGTGAACCAGCTTCTTGTACCCATTCCTTTCAATAATAAAACTTCTGTACAACATTCTTAGCTACTTTAGCTAAGGAAAACCATTAATTATAATGCAAAACAAAAGTTTTATTTTGTAAAGAAGAAGCATGTGGTACACTCAAGTTTGCTTTTTTATCTCAAACATTGGAAGCAACTGTTTGTGCATCACATAAGTAGCTATATATACCATAAATTTTCATTATATTTATATGTATTTCTATGTGAGATTTAGTAAAAATTTTGTGAATTTTTGTATGTGATTAATATAAATATGGAATGTTTTAAATATAGGCCATCTAGTTTCATTTTAAACAATGGATTGTTCTTTTCTATTTCATTTTTCTTTTGTATATAGTGAATGATTGAGATATATAACTTTATCATAATTCTAAATTTACACGTCTTGATTGTAAATAGTTTTATAGGAAAATATAAAAATATACCTTGAATATTGTTGATGCATCAATATTATTTGTTTTTATGCTTTAGAAGCCACATTGGCTACTTTCCTATTGTTGGTGTTCTTGGATTTAAAATTTTATTAATTCTTATACGCATTTCCATCAAATTTTCATGTTCCAAGTTTTTTTGGTTTCATTGTTTTTTGTGCGGATATATAAACCTTAACATATAAAAAATGTCAAGACTTGCGACTCACCAAACTACAACACCCTCAAATCTTAACGCACCAAAGATAAAAAAATGTATCTTCTAGACAAGAGATTCTCGCCATTTTGAAGAGTGGCCTAGGGACACAAACTAAGGAGAATTATCAGGTTCCAATGATATCTCCTATAGCGGTAGCTTTCCCAACCTATAGTACGCCAACTCTTTCTAGTGTGGTTTTACGTACGAAAGCTAAATGAGAATGAAGGAGTGTTACCTTCACCGACATTAGAGCATGCTCTGGATCTAAACGTTAAAGCAAGATCAAGAATTTGTAATCGTCTCTCTCAGGAACAAAAGAAAAACGCGAAGGAATACATGGAAAGTTTTGGTTGGAAAGAAATAAGGAATAAAGATGCAAGGGAAGCTGCAAAAGCATTTTGCATCGAAAATGGCATTGGGAAAAACCAGTGGAAATATTGGCTTGAACATCAGAGGAGGGTACGTGTAAGAAAAGGTTTACCGACGAAATGAATATTTCGTAAATTTAAAAGCTATAGTGGTTTGAAAAATTTATGGTCATTTTAAATCTTTTCCTTCAGGTTATTTCGTTGTTGTTGTAATTGACTTTCTTGCTTCAAGGATGACAAATATTGATAATGTATAATCTTTTTGTTTGAAAATATTCATTTTTTTAAAATTTAAATTACTAATAGGAAGAATTGATATTCTTTTAAGTTTTGCTCTTATTGAGAAATATTAGTTAATTACAGTTAATGAATAGCATATGATTGATGAGTAGATATCTTTTCTTAATCAAATTAAGTGAGCAATTACATAACGAAGGACTTCCACCATAACGCTTTACTATGTTTTCCAAGAAAGAAATTTTTGCTGTTTTTGTTATCTCCTTCTTACTATTGTAATAATTTTGAATGTATGGACAATTAAGAGGTGTAGATTACAATTACTATAAGTTATATATCTCATTCATTCATTAAATACAAAAAAATGATATAGAAAAAAAACAATCAATTATTTAAAACCAAATCGCATGACCTGTATTAAAAACATCCATATGTATATCATTCATATACAGAAATTCATAAAATTTTTATTTAAATCATATATATATAAATATATGCGTGTGTATGTGTGTATATATGTATGAATATATATAAATGTGTATATATGTATATATATAAATGTATTTATATATGTATATATATACATATTGTTTTATTGAATAGTGTTTTGACTGGGAGATTAGTTAAATGTTTTAGTTGTATGATTTTGTATCCAAGTTATTTCATAAAAAAACGATAAGGTCCAAATTACAAAATTGAATAAGTTATGGAGTGGGCCTTGTTATTAAGGATATATCATTTCAGAATAACCCTAGTTCGTTAGAGCTTAGGATTAGCTCATTAGTGTCTTTTATCAACACCTTATGTTGGAAATAAACCTCAAGAATCCTATAAATCAAGAAACCTTGAGTACCGCCACCTATCTCTGCTTCTCTGTAATTTTAGTACTTTCTTCAATGATTAATTACAGGGGATCAAGAGAAGCTTTTAAGGGAAAATTTTTGAGAGAAAAAAATAAAAAGTCTGGTAAAACTTGTGCTTCCTAAGATAAATCAAAGTACTAAGAATAAGTTTACCACCCTAGTAATTAGAAACTTTTGTCACTGTCACCTTCAATATTACCATAGACTAGCTTCCATTACCTTTTTCCCATATCTAGAGATGAGTTGGGAGGGGGATTAGTAAGGGGAGTTCGGTTGGGATTGGGGATGAATTTCATCCGCACAAACTAGGATGCACGGGGATAAAAAACAAGGTAGGGGTAGTAGGGGTTGTCTCGTGGGAATCACATCTTTTTTTTGGAAAATGTATTCTTCATATTTTACTATGAAAATGCTTCAAAAAAGTTTAATGATAAATGTCAATCAATAAAGAATCTTTTTACTATTTGCGGATGGATGAAATCACGTTCTGTCGCTCAATAGAAGTATCCCTAGTGGCTGTAACAAAAGGTTGTGCACCCTAGTTGTTTTTCTTGTTTCACCTTGCTAAGTTTGCTGAGCTTTTTTTGTCTTAGGTCACGCATTAGTCTTATTTATGTATGCTAGAAATATTTCGTTGAGTTTGGTATACAATTGTTTTCCAAATTAGTGTGAACAAAAATTATTCAAATTGTGTATTTTCTATGAAAATAATAGTTTGAAACATACAAAATTAGTAGTTCTAAATTTTAAATGAACACTCATCACTATCCCAACATATTTAGATTCATTAGCTTTTAAATTAAATTTATGAAAAAGATATTATAATCAAATATTTGAATTTAAGATAACCTTAACTTGTTATATTTTTAGTACAATTATTTCTTAATTTCAAATGAGTATTTACATTAAAAAATCAAGGAAAAAACTGAAGCAAAATTTAATTTCGAGAAGAAAAATTCAAGTTTCTCTAAGCAAAAAATTTATTAAATATAACCAACATTTGAGTCACTTCCGCTCCCACCCTTCCTCATTATCATTCGTATAATAGATCAACAAAAGCCATGACAAAAGAACTAAATCTAACCAAATCACAACTTGAACACACTGTTTTTCCTTCATTAACAAGTTAACCAAGTTTTTCATCAGACAAAAATTTTTATTCGATCAAAAAAACTATGAGATCCTTAAACAGCGGTTAAAAATTGACCACACAACAAAACAGTAGCAAAAACACAGCACCTCCGAAATTCTAAGCCTCAAATGACATGGATTTTCGACTAGAGAAAACATAAACTTGCAAACCAACAGAACCATTATATCCAAATAAACTATCCACTCGAGAATCTTATTTCCACTTTTGGCCTTCAAAGTGATTTTACCATTCTTCTTGAACTTCACCAAAAAATGTTTTCATTTCTCTTCTTCTCTTCCTTCTCCTTTTTCATGCTCTCTTCATGTTCATTCTTGTCATCATCATTATCATCATCATCTTCTTGACCACATTCTCATGTTTGCACTGGCAGAGTAGCAACTCTTAGGGAATCAAACCTTCTAGAGTAGATTTACTGGAGTAATTATACCTAATTCTCAAGTTGGACACCAATTCCTTGCTTGGATTTGGGAACGAGAAGTAAAGGGATGAGATAAGATTTCATCCCCACATGCCGGAAGACGTTGAGAGTGAAATTAGTTACGGGAGTTGGGTTAGAGATAGTAATAAAGTGCATCCCCACAAACGGGGATGAACGAGGATGGAGATGAAATGCATGAGGTCGGAGTGGGAAAGGGGACATGGACTTTCTCTGGTTTGTCAAAAAACCCATTTTAATAGAACTAAAACAAACCAAGTCGCAACTCGAACTTTAATTTTACCCCATGGACAAACTAAGCAAGTTGTTCGTTGAACAAAAAAACATTCTTTTGAATACATTAAAGAACAAATACATCTACGTTTCTTCTACCATGTTAAATCTTCGATAATAAATAGAGACATAAATAAATTAGAGTCAGTGTTCAAGAATCTTCCACAATCAATAGGTTTGGATAAAGATATAAGGTTTGGAATAAAAAGGCATGACTTGTAGTCTGAGTGAAATGTTGGATCGTAATTAGAAGAAATTTGCTTTTGAATTCCTTAGTATAACAACTTGTTAATTATTATTTACATTTCTATTATTTTCCTTCCTCAACATGGAAGGTTTTTGTGTTTGTAACCTTATTCTATATTTGAACAACAGAAACAAAAGAGAAGACCAAAACTTTAGTTCAAAAAAAGAAATCAATGGAGAAACCAAGTAAGCTCTAGTTGAGATTTTTCTTTGTTGATAAAGCTAATAAAATATTTTCTCGAAGTTTCATCGCGCCATTAGAAAAATAAGCAGCTGTAAAATCTTCCTCCAATGACTACCAAGATTCTTTGATGAACCAGTTTCATGTACTCATTTTTGTGCATTAAATTAAACTTTTGTCCGACATTCTAGGCTACTTTAGCTAAGAGATACCATTAATTATATGCAAAACAAAAGTTTCATTATGTAAAGAAGAAGCATGCAGTACACTCAAGATTTCTTTCCTGTCTATAATATAAATAACATTGGAAGCAGCTGTTCGTGCGTCACATAAGTAGCTGTATATACCATAATTTTCATTCTATATATATGATTAAGCAAAAATTTTATGAATTTTCTTATATGATAAATATAAATATGGATTTTTTTTTAATATAGGTGATGCAAGTTGATTTTAAATAATGGATCGTTTTTTTCTATATCATTTTTTTTATTTAGTGAATGATTGAGATATATAAGTTATAGTAATTCCAAATTTACACCTCTTGATTACCTATACTTCTCATTGGATAACATAAATATATATACCTTGATTATTGTTGATACATCAACATTAATTGTTTTTAAGTTTTGCAAATGAAATTGGCTACTTTCCTAGTGTTGATGTTTTCAACTTTGATTGATTCTTATCTGCATTTTCATCAATTTTTAATGTTTGAAGTTTTTTGTATCATTGTTTCTGTGTAGAAATATAAACCTTTAGAATTAAGAATGTCAAGACTTGCGGCTCACCGAACTAGTACACCCTTAGACTGTAATGCACCTATTATATAAAAACGTATCTTCTAGGCAAGAGATTCTCGCCATTTCAAAGAGTGGCCTCAGGAGACAAGTTAAGGAGAATTATTGGCTTCCAATGTTAGCTCCTCCGACGGTTGTTTGCCCAACCTATAGTATACTAGCATGGAAACTCAATGTGAATTAAGGAGTGTTGACTTTACCGATATTAGAGCATGCTCTAGATCTAAAAAATATAACAAGATCAAGAATTTGTAATCATCTCTCAAAGGAACAAAAGAAAAAGGCGAAGGAATACATCGAAAGTTTTGGTTGAAAGGAAATAAGGAATAAAGATGCTAGGAAAGCTGCAAAAGCATTTTGTATCGAAAATGGCATTGGAAAAAATCAATGGAAATATTGGCTTGAACATCCGAGAAGGGGACGTGTAAGAAAAAATTACCAAAAATTGAATATTTGGTAAATTTATACGCTATAATGGTTTAAAATAATTATGGTTATTTTAAATGTTTTCTCTAAGGTTATTTCATCGTTGTTGTATTTTGTTTTCTTCCTCAAGGATGAGAAATACGGTATAATGTACAATCTTTTGTTTTAAAGATTTAATTTTTTAATTTTTGTTACTGAAAGGAAGAATTGCTATTCTTTTAACTTTTGATCTTACAAGGAAATATTAGTTAATAAATATGACTTGAATGATAAGTACATATATTTTCCTAATCACATTAAGCTAGCAACTACATAACGAAAGACTTCCATCATAACACTTCAATATGCTTTCAAAAGTAGAACTTTTTACCCTTTTTGTCAAGTCCTTTTTAGTATACTCAAAAATTTTGAAAGTACGGACGATCAAGGGGTGTAAATTTACAATTACTATAACTTAGATATCTCAATCATTCATCACATACAAAAAAATGATATAGAAAAAAAATATGATCTATTATTTAAAATCAAATTGCATGACCTATAATAAAAAACATGCATATTTATATCAATCATATACAGAAATTCATTAAATTTTTACTTAATAAGATATATATATGTGCGTGTGTGTATATACACACACACATATGTGTATATATATTGATTTATTGCATAGTGTTCATGAAAAACCTACAAAAGTTGATGATAAATGTTAGTTAATAAGAAATCTTTTTACTATTTGGGGATGAAAGAAATCTCGCTTTGTCTCTCCGTGGAAGTGTCTCCGTGGCTGCGACAAAAGGCTTTGCACCCTAGTTGATTCTCTTGTTTCACTTGGTTGTTAAGTTCGCTGAGCTTGTTTTGTCTTGGGTCATGTACTAGTCTTCTTTTTGTATACTAGACCTATGTAGCGGGGTTTTGTATGACACTAATTATATCACAACATATTTCGATTCATTAGCTTTCAAATGAAATTATTGTAGAAGATATTAGAATAAAATATTTGAATTTAAGATAACCTTAACTTATTGTCTTTTAAGTACAATTATTTATTAATTTCGAATGAGTACTTACATTAATAAAATAAAAAAAACTGATGCAAAATTTAATTTGGAGATAAAAAATCAAGTTTCTCTAAACTGATTTTTATTAAATATAACCCAAATTTGAGTTGGTCCCTGCTACCACCTACCTCCTCGCCATTCCTATAGTCGGTCAACAAATCCATTTTAATAGAACTAGAACCAACCCAGTCACAAATCGAAATTCAGTTTTGCCCCATGGACAAAGTAAGCAAGTTTTACATTGAACAAAAACCTTCTTTTGATTAAGAAAACTATGAAATCCTTAGTTGATTTGGACACCAAGCGACCACACAACAAAACAATAGCCAATATAAGCCATCTAGAGTTTCTGAGCCGAATATATGATGGGTTTGAACTTTTGAACATAAAAATATGCAAATAACATAACTGTCAATGAAGAAAAAATCACTCAATAATCTCTTTATCATTTATGGCCTTCACAGTGATTTTATCCTTGCCACTACTAGCAAACAACATGTAGTGCAAGGATAGGGCCAAATCGTATCTCAAATTCCTCACATGCTGTCTGATTTACTGCTTGGTTTAGGGATAGGTTGGTGAAAAGTTGAATTTTTTTCATTTTGTAATCAGTGAAGTTGAAGAAAATTTTAAGAGAAATCAAATAAATGGGTAAACGAGTTGAATTTTAATTAGTGAAGCTAAATAAATTAAAGAGAGGGGGTAAAACCGAAGAAAAACAATGTACCGTAAAACCCAATTGGGAGAAACCAATCTTAGTTACTCTAAATTTTTTGTATATATATACAGATATGTATATATGTATAGATGTATACGTATATATATATGTGTGTATATATACATATATATATAAATCGTTGTAGAAACTAATTACTAGTACGTAAAGCTATTTACTATTACAAGCCAAAAAACGTAAGCAAAAACAGACAAAAGAAACAAAAGCGATTCTACTACACGGCCTTCCTCTCCGATAAAAAAAAGAAAGCCAATAAAAAACACTTTAGCGCTGTAAAACAATAAACAGTTAATAGTAATAATCAAAAATAAGAAAACGAGGAGAAATACTTACCGCCGCGGTGGACAACGACCGCCGGCGGGAACGGTGATGAACCGAGAAAGAAAAGGCCGCTGAGCAGCAACTACCTTGTACAGATCGCGTCGAGGCGTTACCAGTAAGTGACGGGATGATCGGAACCCTCAGATCCGAAACTCAACAGTGACTAGAGTCACCGGTACCACACCCACTCTCTCTCTCTCTCTCTCTCTCTCTCTCTCTTTCTCTCTCCCTCTCTCTTTCTATATCTCTCTTTCTTACGGCTCTTTCTCAAACACACCAAGTAAAAGATCAGAAGATGATCCAAAGAAGCCGACGGCAGTGACAACGTCACAGGAAGCCGTCGGACGGACTAAAGTAGCGGTAGAAGCAGCAGAGAAAAAAGATGGGAGATATGTCAGGAGAATCAACAGTCAAGAAGTAGAGAGAGAAGACGTAAAAGAAAAGGAGAAGAATGATTACTAAGGGAAGAAACGAGAGAGAGGGATCAAATGGGAGTGATATCAACGGGCAGCCGAGGTGGCCCGGCATGTCTTGATCCAGTCAAAAGGGCACCTATTCTCCAGTTGAGGCCCAAGTCATCATTGGGTCAAAGATGGGCTGGAAAATGAAAATATTAGGAAGATTCAAGGCCTAAAAGGCCTACAATCTCCACATCGAACAATATTTTCCAACCGTTTTTTGAACTTACGAGTGAATCAAACTGCATCCAAGTGAAGGAAATCCCTGTAAAACATAAACTTGTCAGTGTTTACAATTTTACTACCAAAATCTGCAAGATTATTATCAGCCCTAATCTTGTCTATGTCAATTAAACCATTAGAAACCTTTTCTCTAATAAAATGGTATTTGACATCTATATGATTGGTTTGTTCATGATAAATCGGATTTTTACATAAATGTAAACAACTTTGACTATCAGTATAAATAATAGCTTTTGAACGTAAAACTTGTAATTCATTCAATAACCCTTGAAGCCAGCTGGCTTCTTTGATCGCTTCCGTTGCGGTGATATACTCAGCCTCAGTAGTTGATGAGGCAACTACCGGCTACAGTTGGGATTTTCATGAGATGCAATTACCCGCTGGGGTAAAGAATTAGGACGAGGTAGATTTCCTACCATCCTTATCACATGCAAAATCAGAATCAACAAATCCAATTAATTCAAAATCAGACCAATTGTGATAATGTAAACCTTGATCGAAAGTTCCGTTAAGATAACGCAATAGCCACTTGAGAGTAGCCTAATGATCTCTTCCAGGATTAGACATGAATCTGTTGAGAAGGTTTATAGAAAAACCAATGTCGGGGACGAGTAGATATCATTGCGTACATAATCGAGCCTATGACCATGCTTAAGGAATATTAGCCATATCTCTTTTCTCACTTTCGATTTTAGGATAGTTTTTGTTAGAAAGTTTGAAGTGGCTCACCAGAGGAGTTATAACAGGCTTACATAGGTGCATAGAAAATTTGGATACGATTTTCTAAAGGAAAGGCTTTTGAGATAGAAAAAGAGAACGATAAGATCTATCTCTCGAAATACTCATCCCACGAATTTTTAACGCAATACCTAAATCCTTCATATCGAATTCAGATTTCAACAAAGATTTCAAATCGTCAATTTTAACTTTATATTTGCAAGCGATTAGCATATCATCCACATAAAACAATAAATAGACAGCAGAATCAATATTAGTACCAGAAAAATAAAGACAACTACCATAGTTGCTTTTAGAAAAACTAATTTTTAACATAAAGGAGTCAAACCTCTTGTACCATTACATGGGTGATTGTTTAAGTCCGTATAAGGACTTTTTCAGAAGACACGACATGTGTTCTTTACCTTTAACCTCAAAACCTGTTGGTTGACGCATATATATAGTCTCTTCGAGATACCCATTTAATAAAGCAGTTTTAACATCAAGTTGTTCCATATTAAGATCATAAACGCAACAAGAGCAAGAATAATCCTAATAGTTTTGTATTTAATGATAGGAGAAAAAATTTCATTAAAATCAATGCCCTCAACTTGTGAAAAACCTTTTGCAACCAACCTGGCCTTGAACCTAGGAGATTCTTTAGTAGACTCAGGTTCTTTTATTTTAAAAATCCATTTGCAATCAGCTAACTTTTGTTTTGAGGGTTTTGGAACAAGAATCCAAGTTTTATTTTTGTTTAAGGAAGACATTTCCTCATCCATAGCACGTAACCATAAAACACGATTGGGGCTTTTCAAAACCTCAGAAAAACATAACGGTTCTTTTTCTTCCACATAAGATGCAATAGCAAATGCATATGAAATAATGTAGGAGTAACCATACCGAGGATGATCCTTAGGTACCCTACGGACTCTATCCCTCGCAAGTTGGTAATCTCTAAGAGCTTGAGCCTGAGCCTCAGGATGTTCTACCTCCTCATCAGAACCTTCTAAAGCAGGATCAAGGTTTCAGAAATACTAGGAGGACCAGGTGTGCAACTGGAAGGAACAGGAAGCTCAGAATTGTTTCAGGTTCTTGTAGAGGTTCTAAGGAAGGTATAGAAGTGACCTCTACCTCCACAGGAATACTAATAAGAGTGGGAATACTTGGTGGACTATTGGAGATGGGTTTATCACTAATACAGGGCATCTCTAACTCATTGAAGATAACATCCCTACTAATAACAACCCTCGTCCCTAGTTCACCCTTTAACTAAAGTCTATAGCCCTTCACTCCACTAGGATATCCTATCAACACTCCCTTTCTAGACCTGGGATCTAGCTTGCCCTCCTTCTGATGTACAAAAGTTGCATATCCAAAAACTCTCAGGTCGGAAAGGTTAGGTGGTCTACTAGACCATAGTTCTATAGGAGTCCCTGAAGTTTATAGTTGTAGATGGGGATCTATTGATGAGGTATACTTGCTCTACTAACGGCTTCCCCCCTAGAAAGGGACACCGGAAGAAACAAGGAGACATCTAACATTATCCATAATGGTAACGCTCATCCTTTCGGCAACTCCATTTTGCTGTGGGTTATGTCTAACCGTTCTATGGTGTAGAATGTCATGCGATGCACACAAATCAGAAAACTTCCGGTTACAAAATTCAAGACCATTATCGGTCCTGATAGTTTTTAGTTTATTTCGAGAATGACTTTAAACGAAACGTTTCCATTCACAAAACTTTTCAAAAGTTTGATCTTTGGATTTTAAAAGAAAAACCCAAATATGCCTTGAAAAATAATCAACAATTGACAAGAAATAAACATTACCACCGTAAGTTGGAACCTTTTCAGGTCCCCCACGGATCACAATGCACATAATCAAGTATAGCGGATAACTTGTGTGTGCCGGTAGAAAACCGATTTTTGTGTTGTTTTCCCAAAACACAGTGGTAATAAAAATCCAAAGAATCAATTTTGTTAGCACACAAAAGATTTGGTTTTTGTAAATAATAAAGTCCCTTTTCACTAATGTAGCCGATCCTCCGATGCCACAATATAGTTTTCTCAGGAATAGTTTTTGGAAATCAATGTAGTGGAGTTACAAATCGTTTTACCAAGAAGAATGTATAAGATTTCTCTTTTAAAACCTTTCAGCATGACTAGGTTTCCTTTGCAAACACATAAAATGCCGTTTTTAGATTTAAAAGAAAAACCCAAAGAGTCCAAATAACTAAGAGAGATAAGATTCCGAAGTAAGTCGGGCACGTATCTCACCTTAGTGAGTTTCCTAGTCACACCATCATGCATTTTGATGAAAACATTACCAATACCTTTAATATCACAAACTTGATTATTTCCCATAAAACCTTTCCTTGATTTAATGGTTTGAAATTAGAAAATGAGTCTTTGTTGGGTGTCATGTGAAAAGAACAACCAGAATCGAGAACCCAATGATCAACAACCTCAGAACATGAAGGAGAAAGAGACACACATAAAACCTCTGAAAACATAGAATTACCATCTGAATCAAAATCGTAGGTTTTCTCAATTTTATTACTCCGTTTACCATGTTTACATTGTTTTTCATCTTTAATCCATTTAAAACACTTATTTTTTCGTATGGCCCTCTTTGCCACAATAAAAACACTTTACTTTGTTTTTCTCTCGTGATTTGGATCGCCCTTTACTTTGAAAATGGTGACTAGGAGGTTCCCTCCGGTCAACTCTTCCTCGCACAAAAAGATTTTCGCCGTGAGATTTATTTTCTTTTTGTAAATCCAAATCCTTACATTTCAAAGCATTTTTAACATCGGAAAGAGATAAATCATCTCTGCCATATTTAATAGCGGATTTAACATCGTTTAAAAGATTCAAGTAAGGCATTTAATATAATGATTGCAATATTTTCATCAGAGATCTTTCTCCAACGATTTGAAGTTCCAAAAATGATTTTATTTAAATCATGCATATTTTCTGAAAGTGTTTTTGACCCACTCATTTTAAAATCGAAAAGCTGCTCTTTTAAATAAATTTTATTTGAAAGTGATTTTCCCAAATATAGTTTTTCCAGTTTTGTCCAAATTTCAAAAGCATTGTAATTTTCATCAATTTCTCGTAAAACATTATCAATTAAATGTATGGTGAGGCAACTGTGAGTATCACCAAGTTTTTCTGAAAGACTTTCACTCTTCCAAGATTCCGGATACTCTTCCGGGCTACAGATAGCGGGTGCAATTTTATTTTGTACAAAAACTGCTTTCATTTTCCTCCGCCACATTACAAAGTCAGATTTGCCATCAAACTTATCAGTTTCAAATTTTGGAATTGACATGTTTTGAAGGTAAATAAGTATTATTAAATGACTAGGAAAAATGAAAGATTTGAGAAAAAAGTTTTGAGTTAAAAAGAATAAAACTACCCCGATTTTTCGAAAAATAGTAAAATATAATTTCAAAGGAAAACAGCGTTGGTTTGTTTTAGTTTGCTTGATTTTTTCATTTTTTTTAAAAAAATGGTGCAACAATGTGACGTACGAAACCTAAGAAACAAACAATATAACTGAAATAACGAGAATAATGGCAGCAATAGAACCGGCTCGACAAAAATAAATAAAAAGACAAAGAACAGAAGGAATAAAACTTTTGAAAAACAACAAAAACGCGCCAAGACACAGATACTTAAAATCTCACGGATTCAAACCAGGCTTGGGTTTTATAGTTTTTGAAAAACTTATAAAACAACAGAAAAACACACTAGCAGCAGCAGAACAGTGACAAGAGCAATACCCAAAAAAGTAAACAGCACAACTGAACAATAACACAATTCAATAAGAAAAACAATAATAGCAATCACAATCGGCGGCAAGCCAAGCAACAGAGACACAGAATAGACGAAACGGCGGTAAGCCGAAAAATAGAGCAGATAACTGGTGGCAAACATGAAATAACCAGAAACAGTAGCAATAATCGGCGGCATGTCAAAAAGGAAAAAGAACACAAAAAAAGTAAAATAACTGAAAAAGAAAGAGAGTGAAAGAGAAACTTCAAAGTTCCTCAAATCTGGAACCGTCGATGGTGCCGGCGCTAGTGAGTTGAACCGCGGCTCTAATACCACTTGTTGTAGAAACTAATTACTATTACAGAAGCTATTTACTATTACAAGCCAAAAATGGAAGCAAAAACAGCGGAAGAAACAAAAACTGTTCTATTACATAGGCTACCTCTCTGATCAAAAGAAAGCCAATAAAAACACTTTAGGGCTGTAAAACAATAAACAACTAATACTAATAATCGAAAATACGAGAAACTAGG
This sequence comes from Catharanthus roseus, assembly GCA_028651295.1. Taxonomy (NCBI): domain Eukaryota; kingdom Viridiplantae; phylum Streptophyta; class Magnoliopsida; order Gentianales; family Apocynaceae; genus Catharanthus; species Catharanthus roseus. The sequence goes on along the minus strand of JAPQWS010000125.1, from coordinate 475,426 downwards.
AGAAACACTTACTGCCTCAGCGGACAACGTCCGCCAGTGGGAACAGTGACGAACTGAGAAAGAAAAGGATGTCGAGAATTAACTGAGTTGTACAGGCTGCGTTGGTGAGTTGCTGTTAAGTGACGGGATGATCAGAACCCTAATATCCGAGCCTTAATAGTGACAAGAGTCACCCGTGCCATACCCTCTCTCTCTCTCTCTATCTCTCTTTCTTGCGGCTCTCTATCAAACACATCAAGTAAAAGATCAGAAGCTGATCCAAGGAAGCCAACGGCAGTAACAACGTCACAGGAAGCCGACGGACGGAGGAGAGCAGCAGCAGAAGTAGCGGAGAAGAAAGGTACTAGACAAGTCCGGAAAACCAACAGTCAAGGAGGGAAAGAAGACATAAAAGAAAAGGAGAAGAATGATTCCCAAGAGAAGAGAAACGGCTGCACCGGAAACGAGGGAGAGAGAGGGAGAGATACCAATGGCAGCCCAGGTGGCCCGACCCGGTCTGGCCTGGCATCTCTTGATCTAGTCAAATGGGCACCTACTCTTCAGTTGAGGCCCAAGTCATCATTGGGTCAAAGATGGGCTGGAAAATGAAAATATTGGGAAGACTCAAGGCCCAAAATTCCTACATAAATAATTGCCATTTTGTAATGCACCCTAACTACACCCTCAAATCGTAATGCACTAATTATAAAACACGTAACTTCTAGGCAAGAGATTCTCAACATTTTGAAGAGTGGCATGAGTATACAAACTAAGAAGAATAATGCGGTTCCAATGATATCTCCTTTGGTGGTAGATTGCCCAACCTCTAGTATGCTGACTCTTTCTAGCATGGTTCCTATACAAAAAGTAAATGAGAATGAAGGAGTGTTTCCTTCACCGAGATTAGAGCATGCTCCGCATCTAAACAATATAGCAGGATAAAGAATTTGTAATTGTCTCTCCAAGGAGCAAAAGGAAATGGCAAAGTAATTCTTGGAAAGTTTTTGTTAGAAAGAAATAAGGAATAAAGATGCCAAGGAGTTGCACAAGCGTTTTTCATCGAAAATAGCATTGCGAAAAACCAATGGAAATATTGGTTTCAACATTAGAGGACGGTACATGTAAGAAAAGATTTATCGACAAAATGAATATTTAGTAAATTTAAAAGCTATAGTGGTTTTGAAAAAGAAATTTTAGTCATTTTAAATTTTTTCAGTTCGGTCATTTCTCTTTTGTTGTAATTGAATTTCTTGCTTCGAGGGTGAGAAATATGGGATAATGTACAATTTTTTGTTTTAAATTTTCAGTTTTTATGTAATTTTAGTTATTGAAAGGAAAAAATTGCTATTCTTTTAACTTTTGACCTTACTAAGGGAAATATTAGTTAATTAGGATTAATAAATATCAATTGAAGGATGACTAGATATATTTTCTTAATCATATTAACTTAGTAATTACATAACGAAGCACTTCCATCCTAACAGTTCAATATGCTTTTAAAAAATAGAACTTTTAACCGTTTTTGTTAAGTCCTTTTTACTATCACTACAATTATGAAAGTATGCACAGTCAAGAGGTGTAAATTTAGAATTAATACATGTTCTATACCTCAATCATTAGCTGCATACAAAAAAATAGTGTAGAAAAAATGATCCATTATTTAAAATAAAACTGCATGACGCATAATTAAAACATCTATATTTATATCAATTATATATGGAAATTCGTAAGATTTTACCTAAATCATATATATCCGTTTTTGTGTGTACATCAATCATATATACACCCACATACATAAATATAGATATGTATACATATCATATAATTATATAAACATAGATATATATGTATATATATATATGTAAATATATATTGTTTTATCGCATAGTGTTTTGATTGGTAGATTAGTGAAATGTTTGAGTTGTTTAATATTGTGTCCAAGTTATTTTATTAAAAAATGATAAGATCAAAATTACAAAATTAATAAGTTATAGAGTGGGCCTTTTTATTAGGGCTGTATCATGTTAGATAACCCTAGCTAATTAGAGCTTAGGATTGGCTCATTATTGTACTTTATAAATACCTTATGTTGGAAGTAAAACTTAAGAACCCTAGAAATTAGAGACCTTGATGCTACCACCTATCTTTGCTTCTCTCTAATTTTACTAATTTTTCAATGATTTATTACATATGACAAAGAGAAGTTTGTAAGCGAGAAAAACTGGAGAGAAAGAAACAAAAAATCTAGTAACACTTGTGCTTCCTAAGACATATAAAAGTACTAAAAGGAAGTTTACTACCCTAGCAATCAGAAACTCTTGTCAATGCCACCTTATATATTACCATAGACTAACTTCCATCATATTTTTTCGCATATCTAGAGATTTGTAGGGAAGTGGATTAGTTAGGGGTATTCAGTTGGGATTGGGGATGAATTTCATCCCCAAATACGAGGATGCACGGGGATGAAGACAAGGTAGGGGTGGTGGGGATATCTGCGAGGACCTCAACGTGTTTTGGAAACTGTGTTTTGCATATTTTACTATAAAAAAAACTGCAAGAGTTGATTATAAATGTTAATAAATAAGAAGTCTTTTTACTATTTGGGGATGCAAGAAATCTCGTTATGTCTCTCTGTAGAAGTGTTTCCGGTGGCTGTGACAAAAGGCTTTATGCCCTAGTTGCTTCTCTTTTTTCACGTAGTCGTTAAGTTTGATGAGTCTGTTTTGTCTTAGGTCATGTATTAGTCTTCTTTCTATATACTAGTCCTATGTTGTGCGGTTTGTTGTATAATTGTTTTCCAATATTGTATGAACCGAAATTATTCAAATTAAAATTATATTTTTTTTATGAAAATAAAGGTTTTAAAGATAAAAAAATTAATAATTTTAAATTTTAAAATGACACTCATTATATCCCAACATGTTTAAATTCATTAGCTTTTAAATGAAATTTGTGAAGAAGATATTATAATAAAAAATATTTGAATCTAAGATAACCTGAACTTATTATATTTTAAGTACAATATTTATTAATTTCGAATAAGTATTTACATTAAAAAAATCAGATAAAAAACTGAAGCAAAATTTAATTTTGAGAAGAAAAATGAAGTTTCTCTAAATCAAAAGTTATTTAATATAATCGAAATTTTAGTAAATCACCGCTCCCACCTACCCTCTTGCCATTCCTATGGTCGGTCAACAAAACCTATTTTAATGGAACTTAAACCAACCAAGTCAAAACTCAAAATTTAGCTTTACCCAATAGAAAAACTAAGCAAGTTTTTCATTGAACTAAAACTATGAAATCCTTAGCTCATTTGGTCACCAAATGGCCACACAACAAAGCAACAACAAACACAAACCATCAACGAACTTCTAAGCCACAAGTAAGAAGGGTTTCAACTTTTGAACTTAAAATCCTGTAAAAAACATAATCGTCATAGCAAAAGAAATCACTAAAGAATGTAATTCCCATTAACGGCCTTCACAGTGATTTTATCCTTGTCGTTGCTGGCAAACAACATGTAGTGCAATGATTGGAATACGAGTGCAAGGATGGGGCAAAATTTTATCTTTGATTCTTCACCTAGTCGTTGATTAACTGCTTGGTTTAGGGATAGGGGTTAAAGTATAGGCCATAAATAATTTAAGAGAAATAAATAAGGTGGGTAAAAAATTAAAGTTTTTTTTTTAATTAATGAAGATGAAGAAAATTTTAAGATAAATCAATTAAGTAGGTAAAATGATGACTTTTTTTAAATGAGTGAAGCGGAAGAAAATTTAAGATAATTTAATTATGTGGGGTAAATTTGAAGAAAAAAATGTACCAGAAACCTAGTTCAGAGAAAGAAAACTTCTGGACTAAGTGGTTCTTCAAATTTTTGAACCGCACTTTTTTTCATGCACTGAAACAGCCTATGACTTTCGAACTTAACAATGATGCAAAACTTTTCATTTAGGATCGGTTTGCCATTGCACTCTTTATCAAATATAGTAATTCACTACCAATTTAAACTTTTGAATCAATCTAGAAAGATTGTACTTATTAAAACCTTCATTTAAAATTTTCCATTTCATTAAAGAATTTAGAAACTTTCACGTGAAATAAAGAGGGAATTTCAAACTTACCAAGGAGATTGATCTACACTCAAGCGTTTCTGAACTATAGTTGTTCTATCTTCTCCAGTTAAGCGGCAAATATTTAAGTTCTTTATTGGTGTTCCCTGAACAATGGTTTGTTCTTATATTAATAAATATAATTATCTATCTTTTAATTCAAATTGTATTAAGTATGCAGCACTTCACGAATTACCTTTGACGGCCTAGCAATCGTAACAGGAGTAGAGCTAATTGGCTGAAATATTTAGGATTTCTCATTAAAGTGAACTTTACGTTAAAAAAACATAGCCTTTATGAAATTTAAAATGTCTAATGTATTAAATAAATTGCAAGATAACAACACCGTCAAAGAATTCTTGGCACTAGTAGAATGTTCCTCTCTGATGCTAGCCTATGCCTTTCCACCCCAACCTTTCTTTCCAAATTTTGTCATCTTTCCTCTTTTTTGTACTTGTGACTTCTTGACAACTTTAGTCAACTTCTAAGCTGATTCTATTAGTAATCTTGAACATCATCGACGTCAAGAACCGTCATCAACAACTTCTGTATTTGCTGGTCTCCAATTCCCTTTTCTCGTAATTGGTGGAGGTGTTTCTTTTCCTCTTCTTTTAGGTTACAAAAAAGTTCTCCCCAAGCTATCTCCTCCTTGAACATTAACGACATGCTACATGGTAAGAAGACATACACCGAGGAGCCAATACCCCTTGAAGATCCCATTGCCTCACGACATATTCATGATCACAACCCACTTCACATTCCAATTCTCTATCACAATCTCATATGTTTTTTATTTTTGTGGCAACATTATTCCCAAATCCTTCTAACATTTTAGTCATTTCTTCCATCATCAATTTCCATTTATCTTCAAACACTTTTTAGTTTTCTAGCAATTTCACTCATAAACATTTCATGACATCTCTGTCATAAAATAATCTATTAACTCCAGTCTCTTATTCAGAGTTGCCAATGTAGGTTTCTTAGGAAAATTCACAAATGATTTGCAATGACAAACTTTTGAGGCTTCTTTAAGCCTTTATTTTTGTTTATTTTGAGTGTTCTTTCTCTCCCTCTCACTCTCTATGTATATATATATAGGGTTTGTCTTACGTATGCTCTTATGTTATATGTTAATACCGATAAACTAACACTGTATTCGATGATTCAAATGTTACAAAAATCGCATTAAATAACCTACGGAAATTTTACACTCTAATAATAATCACTTATATTTATTTACCTTAATTGTATCAATCAGAATCATTGATATTCTCTCGCACCTCCATCCCAAGAATTCAAGTATTTAGGATAGTTTATAGCACTTCCTTTTATGGTATATCTTTCCTCCTGAGGATTTAGTTTTTATTTTGTACGTTTTATTTGACATATTGTATCACTAAAACCTAACAAATAAAAGATAATTACCCTATGGGAAAAAAATAAACCCCTAAGGAAAAAATATATTATAAAAGGAAAGGGTAGTGGTAGAGAGAATTAAAGATTCTGATTGCCACAATTAAGATAAATAAATATAAATAATTATTAGTTAGTGCAAAATTTCATAGTTTATTTACTAAGACTTTTTTTTATATATATTTTACCAAATATAGTTTGAGTTTATCTATATTAATGTGTGCCATATATAGGGGCACAGGTTAGACAAAGCCTTATATATGTATATATATGTATATATATATGTACGTATGTATGTATATGTATATATATCTAATTAAAGCACATATGGAAATTTCGCACAAATAATGACCACCTAAATTTATTTACCTTAATTGTATCAATCAGATTCTTTAATATTCTCTCTCACCCTAACCCGGAAAAAGACATCACTTGGGATTGTCTATAACATTTCCTTTCATAATATATTTTACTTTTAGGATTTATCATGGCTCCTTAGGGTTTATTTTTTATTCGGTATGTTGTATTAATAAAACCTACCAAATAAAAGATAAACCCAAAGCAAAAAAAATAAACGAGAAGGAATAATATAATATAAAACGAAATAAAAAAGACAATCCTAGATTCTTTCCTTTTTTGGGGGGTGGGAAGGATGAATGGGGAATGGCTAGGGGTAGAGAGATTAATAAGAGTCTTATTGGAATAATTAAGGTAAATAAATATAGATGATTATTAATTACTACAATCATTTCATATTTATTTAATGTGCTTTTTTGTTATATTTTTTGCACCAAGTATCGTGAGTTTCTCCGTATTAACATATGCCATAGGAACATCGCCAGATAAACTTATATATATTGTCCAAAATAGTGATAGGTGCCCCTTTGAAGAAGTTACTAATAGCCTCAAATGAGGACATTTTAGTAAATTTAACAAAAATGGAGACGTAAATTTACATAATGGTACTTAGTGTACTTTTATAATTTGAAGTTGATAATTTTAAAAGCAACTCTCCTATAATCCTATATGTAAAAAAATTAACATTATGTCTTTCAAAAAATAACTTTATCATCTTTCATCAACTCATATCTCTCTCTCTTATCGTAAAAAAATGAAGAATGCTAAGCTATTTAAGTTAGTAGATGAGCTAGCTAATTGAGGTAGATAAGTTAGAACATTCATACACTTGTTAGTACTAGCCAGCAAACAAGTGCTAGTGCATCAACCTTCTTCCTTTTTCTTTTCTTTTTTTATGTATTTTTACCAAACAATGTGGCGACTAGCGATCTGACATGATTTTTTTTTTCCAAAAAAAACCAAACAAGTTGATGGTGAGCTCATGCTCCTTCTTTCTTTCTTTCCTTTTTTAAATTCTTTTAAACAAGTTGGTGACTGGCGAGCTGACCTGATGATTTTTTCTTCTCCTCTATAAATTTTTAACAAAAAAATAGGCTAATCTTTTTGTGAGCAAATGCGATTTTTTTTTGTAATTTAAAAACATTTAGTCATTCTTAGATGAATTCAACCCAACACAAATGGCTTGTTGTATACCAGGTAGGATCTTTTTAATTCATGAGCCATACAAGATGTCTTGAACCTTAAAGAGACCGTCACCTAATAAAATGCTAGACGAGCTGTTTTAATGACCCCATATGATATGAATTCAACAAAAAAATATTGAACAATTTCCTTAGGAGCAAGTAGAAGATTGAAGACGAGCATGGACGAGACTTCAATTGAGGAACTCTTGGATTAATTAGAAGGCTTGGAAGTATTTACAAGACTTATAAGACTCATAAAATTTATAAGATGCTCACCGAAATAAAACTAGAAGCTCCTGGCCATCGAAAAAGATGCAAGAAAAAAGGAGGGAAGAAAACAGAGCCTACTGACGATGGTAGGTTCCGACCTTATTGTCCACAGTAGCCCTCTGGACAAAGGGAATATTGAGGAGACTACCTAGTGGCGACTGTAGGCTCTCACCCTACCGCCCTCGGTAGGTCTCAGGACAAACAATCAAGGCTTGAAGACTACACTTTAATTTTAATCAATATTAATTAGTTTTTAGTTAGTTATTGGTTTCTTGATTTCCATGCTTGTAATTAACTTTTATTAGAAGGGTAATTAGATGTTTCTAATACTTATTAGGTTTTAGGAAGAGGAGTAGGTTTTCTTTACAATTACCTACTTATGCCTCCTCTTCTTGACAACTAAGGTTAATATTGATGATATGAATTTAGAGTTTCCTCCAATGGTTTCTAATGTTTTTCAACTCATCTTAATTAGCTTCTCAGGATCTGCTTCCTCAATTTGTAAACAGTTGATTATATAGATTAACAATCTATGGAAGTCAATTGATTATTTCCAATTCATTCTTTAATTGATTCTAGGAGTTCTTGTTTTTAGAGTTGATTATAATTATAATTTGTGTAGTTTGGATTTTAGGGCCGTAGTTTCCCTAAGGTTCTTGCTATCAAATTGGGAAGAGTTCCTCCTCTCAATATTGAGTATATGTGGCTTAGTTTCTCACAAGTTCTTTAGTGGAGTGTTCGAACTACAAAATCTTCAATAGATGTCCTTCATCAATGAAGTGATGTTGAGAAGATGACAGATTCAATTTGCAATCAAATGGGAAATTCACATCACCATAACTTATTCATTTGTTATGACATGCATTTATTTTACTTTTTCAAAATAAAATTACCTATATTAATTATAAATATACTTATAATTTGTCCCTTAACCCACTAATTTCTCAATTTTCTGTAATTTACATTAGTTTCACTAAATTTTCATATAAGTCACTAGATCTCAAACCCGACCCCCATAACTTACTCGGTTGTTGTGATAAACATTTATTGTAGGTTTCCAAAAAAATAATTTATATTAATTATAAATATATTTATAATTTGTATCTAAACCCTCTAATTTCATATTTTTATGTAATTTACATTAGTTTCTCTAAATTTTCACATATATCACTATTTTTTTGAAAATGACCCCATAACTTATTATTTTGTTCTTATAAAACATTTATTTTATTTTTCCAAACACACCTACTTATATTAATTATAAATATATTTATACTTTGTGTCTATACCCTCTAATTTCGATATTTTGTGTAATTTATATGAGTTTAACTAAGTTTTAACAAATCACCAGCTTTTCAAAATTCATAACGTATTCATTCGTTATTATATACATTTATTTTAGTTTTTCAAAATAAAATTAATTATATTTATATAAATATACTTATAGTTTGTCTCTAAACCCACTAATTTTCTTAATTTATTTCATTTACATGAGTTTTATTAAGTTTTTAACAAAGTCACTAGTTTCTCCAAAATGACCCTATAGCTTATTCATTTTTTTATGATATACATTTGTTTTAGTTTTTCCTAATAAAATTAGTAATAATAATTATAAATATACATATATAATTTGTCTATGAACCCTTGCTTAATTTTGTTCAATTTAATAGAGTTTCTCTAAATGTAACATAATTGATTAATTTCTCAAAGTGACCCCATAATTTATTCATTTCTTATAATAAATATTTATATTACTTTTTCAAAATCTAATTGCTTATAGTAATTATAAATATACTTATAAGACTTCATTAAGCCCACTAACTTTATTATTTTAGGTAAGTTACATTGGTTTTACTAAGTTTTCAAAAAAAGTACTAGTTTATTAAAACTTACAACAAGTACTACAGAAAAATATTATCCGCTCTAGAATCCAATTTCCATACATGACCTTCAGAGTCAATTTGTCTTTCTTCTTGGACATCCGAAAGGAAAGGTTTTGATTCTTGTTCTCATGTTCCTTCTTCTCCTTTTCCGTCTCGTCTTCTTCATTCCTGTCGTCATCATTACATCATCTTCTTTGCCGAATTCCCCTCCCTTCGTTGGTAGACTATCGTCTTTCTCAGAAAATGAATCTTTCTAGAGTAATTTTGTTGAAAAATTTATACTTGATACTCCACTTCAGTCCCTAATTCCCCTGTTAGACCTAAGATTAGCAAGGTAGGGATAGGACTATCCAAATTATGTTTTACTGCTTTTTTAAAAGATTCAATTTTTTAGGGAAGTTAACAAAGTATGCCCCTACACTATTTGCCTAAACCGCACTTTCCCCGTGAACTCATTCTGCATTTTTTACTCTTGAACTAAAAACTTTTGCCAAAAAGTTTCTCGCTACCACAAAATAGGATGGACCAACAAAAAAGATTTGTGCCGACCACAAGGGGTATTTGGAGTGGTAAAAGTATCAATTTTTGGCTTTCTATTTCTCAAAACAACCCCACACGATTTACTTAGCTCACATTCTACCCATGAACTTAATTCTTTTTTTTCCCTTGAACAAAAATCACTTATCAAAAAGTTGCCCAAAGCTAGGGTTGTTAATAATTTGGAAAAAAAAACAACCGGAACTAAAATTTAAGTTTTTGATAAATAAAGATTTCTTTTCCCAAATTAAAATTCGTTTTGATTTTCCTTTTTTAGCTTCTCCAAAAGGAAATCAATAAAATTTTATTAATTTCTAATATTATATGTCGGGTACTGACTTTGATTTTCTTCAGGCAAAATTTTGTAACAAAGTACCTAATATTTCTCATGGCTTCAACAAGATTGAACCATATGGTGTTTTCTTTGATGCTTAGAATTTCGTTCCCACCATCATCACTGCCAATCGATGCCAACAAACCCACTGTTACCGCTGTAAGAGCTAGCGGTCTCATCCTCCTACTTCCTCTGACCTTCACGCGCTGCCATCTCCTTCTTCTTCCGTACTCTGTAACACTCTCCCTCTTTCTTCTTTCCCATCTCCTGTAATATCATTGGGCCCCCGATTCTTTTTCCTCTTCTTTGTCCTCCCGTCATAATTTTACAACCCTTCCCCATTTTCTTCTTCCCCTTCCACTTTCCCTTTCCCTTCCCGTCACTGTTGCACCTTTGTCTTGGATTAAGGGTTGCTAAATAAAACCACACTATTTGTTTTGTTTCATTCGGTCCCAAATGCCCGTGGGAATTATCATGTAAATATGACATGTTGACAAAAATTAACAGAAGGGCAAAATTAATACGTTTTTAAGGGTCAAATTTATTCATTGGGAAAGTTCGAGGTAACGGACTTAGCATTTTTTTAGTTCAGGGTCAAAAATAAAAAACGGAAAAGTTTTAGCATCACTAGTACACTTCACCCCAATAATAATAATAATAATAGTAATAATAATAGTACTTGTGGGTAGTTGCTTAAAATATTTGGGTGAACAAGGAAATTTCCATAAGGATTCCATTATATACTCTTATCATAAATGGAACGAAAACAGAAGAAAGAGGGAATAGTGTTATCTTTTTTCTACTACATGAGGAAGATATCTTCTTATTTTGAAAAGCATTTTAAAAAAGATTAAATGACCGACACTAGATATTATTTACGTTGCTAGCAATCAAAACATCTTGGGATTTCATAGAAAGAATGATAAAAAAATTGTATTCCAATCTCCTTGTACTCGTGTTTGGGAAGTAGCTCACAGAAAATCTTTCATAAGCACTAAGGTTTGTCTAGTACATTCTCAAGTACACTCTCTAGTACACATACTTGAACAGGAAATTTTCCCTTAGGGATTATCTATTAGAATTTAGGGTTCATCTGTTATTCTATAGGATTTATATTGATAAAATTACTAAAATGAGGGTACTAGAGGGTGTACTAGAAGATGTATTAGACGATCCTAGCTGTTTCATAAGCCCAATAATATCATTGCAACTTTATGAAGTATCAAATCTTTCCTCTTTGTTAATTTCACTACTAAATCTTTGCTTCGAATTTATAACCTTGAAAAGATTTTATAAGTGCACTTTTGCATATTCTAATGTTCTTTCCGCATATATATACATTAAAGAACAAATAAAAAATTGTTTCTTCTACCATACTAAGTCTATGACAATCAACAAAGAACCGATGTAAATGGTGGATGAAAATATATTTTTTAGTTTCTTTAGCTGTCTAATTTTTTTTTTTTAGAATTTTTCTCGCACCATTATAGAATTAGAAACCGTAAAATCTTCCTCCTAAATGTATTAAAATTCCTTGAAGAACTACATTCCCGTAACCAAATTCAATGCAATAAAAAACTTCAAGATAACATTCTAAGCTAATTTAACTAAACAAATACCAATACAGTTATAATTTAAAAGCAAAGCATTAGTATGCAAAGAAACAACCATCTTACGCTTAGAGTACTCTACTTCCAGACAACCTATATGGTATGTAGAACTCGAACATGATAATGCTATATTTCTGAAAAACAAGTTAGTATACACAATTAGGAAGATGGTGCGCTCAGCTATGGAAAATTCTTTCTATCTCAATGTAAATGTTTTTACAAGTTCAAGAATACTTATTTAACCTGTCAAAATTTTTGTTTTTTCTTTATTGTTTTGGAGATATTAATCTTTTTAATCATTATGATATCATTTACGATAAGTTTATCTTGATAAGGTTGGGTTTGGACTCTTTAGAATTATATGTATTTCTTTAATTATTAAACTACGGACACGTCTGGAACAGAAGTAGTGCAATATGTGCATACGGGCTAGAATAAGAAGAAAGACCTACTTAATTACTTGGGAAACTAATTAGTTAAATATATTTATTATTTAAAATGGGGTCAAAGTTATTTCATATGAAAACATTGGGCCATATTAAAAAATTCATTAGGATAGGAGTGGGCACAGTTATTTGGACCAGATAAAGTTAGATTAGTCCTAGTGCATTAGATTTTAGAGTTTAGGGCCCAATTATAAACACGTTATGTAAGAATTAAACCTAGAGATCCTAGCTATCCCAGAACCTAGTTGCCGCCACCCTAGACTAGTTCCTTCTTTCAATTTATTTTTTTATTTTTTTATTTTTTATGTTATAGGCTTCTTAAATTGGAGTTTCACATGAGATTGATTCGTTTTGATCATCGGTTGTTTGAGGTAAGAATTCGTAAGTCTATGTTTTTTTTTACATTAAAGTGTTAAATTACAGAAGATTGTGACTGATGTTGTAAATTATATGTTTTTAGTGGTTTAAAATTTGACTAAACATTTTTTTATTTTTAGAAAAATAAGTATGGAAAAAAGTTTATTTTCCTCGCTGATTTGGAAAGAAAATAAGAAGAAGAAGAAGAAATTTCCTCAAGGATGTCATATATAATCTTATCATAAAATTATATAAGAAGAACGAGCGAAACATGACTAACTTTTTCTTATGTTCATATTTAGAAAGCATTTTGGAGAAGATTCAATGACTCAGTCAACACTAGACATAATTTACATTACACCAGCAAACAAAATATTTAAATATTAGATAGCAAGAAATGATAATAAAAAAGTAGTTGTATCATCTTCTTGTTCTTTGTTTCGAAAAGCAGCTCACACCTTATCTTTTATAAGCCCCACATAATCAGTGCTACTTTATAAAGTAATATTCTTCCTTCTTAGGGTTCTAATTATTGACATTGTTCTTCTCTCCCTTCCTCAACATGGAAGGCTTTTGTGTTTTGACTTTATGCTATATTTGAGAAACGGAAATCAATGGAGAAACCCTGTAAACTCTATTTGAGATTTCCTTTTGTTGATAAAGCTAATAAAATATTTTCTCGAAGTATGGTTGCACTATTGGAAAAATTAGCAGCCATAAAATCTTCCTCTAAACCCTACCTAGATTACTCGAAGAACCAGTTTTATGTACCCCTTTTCATGCATTAGTTAAACTTCTGTCCAACATTCTATGTAGCTTTAGCTAAGGAATACCATTAATTATAATGCAAAACCAAAGTTTCATTTTGTAAAGAAGCATGTGGTATACTCAAAATGTCTTTTCTATCTCTAATGTAAATAACATTGGAAGTAGCTTTTTATGCATCAAATAAGTAAAAATTTTATGAATTTCCATATATGATAGATATGAATATAAATATTTTTTTAATATAGGTTGCGCAATTTGATTTTAAATAATGGATCATTATTTTCAATATCATTTTTCTTATTTAATGAATGATTGAGATATATTACCTATAGTATTTCTAAATTTACACCTCTTGATTGCGTATACTTTTGATAGGATAATATAAATATACATACCTTGATTATTGTTGATGCCTCAACATTGATTGTTTTTAAGTTTTGCAAAAGAAATTGATTACTTTCATGTTGTTGATGTTCTTATATATCAAATTTCTTATCCATATTTTTCATCAAATTTTCATGTTCGAAGTTACGTTGTTTATTTTTTTTTATTTTTTTTTGTGTAGAAATATAAACCTTTACGGTTACAAATGTCAGGACTTGCAACTCACCTAACTACACCCTCAATCATAAGGCACCGATTACAAAATATGTATATTTTAGGAAAGAGATTCTCACCATTTTGAAGAGTGGCCTAAGGACACAAACTAAATAGAATAATTAGGTGCAAATGACATCTCCTTCGGCGGTTGTTTGCCCCACCTATAGTATGCTAATTCTTTCTAGGGTGGTTCCTGTATGAAAGCTAAAGGAGAATGAAGGAGTGTTACCTTTACCGACATTAGAGCATGCTCCAGATCTAAACAATATAGTAACATAATGAATTTGTAATCGTCTCTGTAGGGAACAAAAGAGAAAGGCGAAGGAATTCATTGGAAATTTTTGTTGGAAAGAAAAAAGGGATAAAGATACAAAGGAAACTGCAAATGCATTTTGCATAAAAAATAGCATTGGGAAAAACCAATGGAAATATTAGCTTGAATAGTAGAGGAGGATACGTGTAAGAAAAGGCTAACTGACAAAATGAATATTTTGTAAATTTAAAAGCAATTGTGGTTTAAAAAAGAAATTATGATCATTTTAAATGTTTTCCATTAGGTTATTTGTTTGTTCTTGTAATTGATTTCATGTACGGAGTTTTGTTGTTTCATTGTTTAGCTTTATTTACTAAAACAAAGAATTGTTATTCTTTTAGCTTTTGATCTTACTAAGGGAAATATTAGTTAATTAGGATTAATAAAAATCGCTTGAATGATGAGTAGATATATTTTCTTAATCACATTAAGTTAGCAACTACATAACGAAGGACTTCCATCATAAAACCTAAATCTGCTGCTAAAATTATATTTATATATATACATACATATATATATATACATGCATACATATGTACATATATACAAATATATACTACTTAATTGCATAGTGTTTTGAATTGGAGATTAGTTAAATGTTTGAGTTGTTAAATATTGTGTCCAAGTTATTTTAGAAAAAAACGATAAGGTCCAAATAAAAAAAATTAAATAAGTTACGGAGTGGGTCTCTTCATTAGGGCTATATCAAGTCAGAAAACCCTAGCTCTTTAGAGCCTAGGACCTTATGTTTGAATTAAAACTTATGGATCCTAGAAATCCGAAACCCTGACTATCGCGACCTATCTCTGCTTCTCTGTAATTCTACTTCTTTCTTCAATGATGAATTACGAGGGATCAAGAGAAGTTCATAAGTGAAAAAATTGGAGATAAAGAAATTAAAAAAATAGTAATACTTTACTACCCTACTAGAGTACTAAGAGTAAGTTTACTACTCGAGAAATCAGAAACTCTTGTCACTCCCACCTTCTATATTACCATATATCACCTTTTTTTTAATATCTTGAGATGGGTAGGAATGGGGCTTAATTAAGGGAGTTAGGTTGGGATTGGAGATGAATTTTATCCCCATAATGAGAATGCAAGGGCATGAAGAAAACGTAAGGGTGGTGGGGATATCAGCGGGGACTTCAACGTATTTTTGAAAATTTTTTTCCATGAAATAGCTGCAAAAGTTGGTGATAAATGTTAATCAATATGAAATCATTTCACTATTTGGAAATGAAAGAAATCTCGTTTCGTTGCTTTGTAGACATGTCCCCGATGGGAAGAAAAATGAAGTTTCTCTAAACAAAAATTTATTAGATATAACCGAAATTTTAGTTAGTCCCCGCTCCCAACTGCCTCCTTGCCATGCCTACGGTCAATCAACAAAACTCATTTAACAGAACTAAAATCAACCAAGTCACAACTTGAAATTTAGTTTACCCCACAGACAAACTAAGCAAGTTTTCATTGAACAAAAACTTCCATTGATTAAGAAAACTATGAAATCCTTAGCTCATTTTTCCACCAAACAACCACAAAATAAAATAACACCTAACACAAACCATCCACAAAATTCTGAGCCGGAAATGAGATGGGTTTCAATTTTAGAGCATAATAATGTGCAAACAACAATACCGTTAGAGCAAAAAGACAATCACTCCAGAATGTCATTCCCAGTTATGGCATTCATAGTGATTTTATCCTTGTTGCTGCTGGTAAACAAAATGCAGTGCAAGGATTGGACTAGAAGTTAAAGGATGGGGTAAAATCGTATCTCTGATTCTTCACATGGTCCCTAATTCACTGCTTAGTTTGTGGATAGGGGTTAAAGTACGCGGCCATAAATTATTGAAGAGGAATCAATGAGGTGGATGAAAAGTTGTGAAGTTTTTTTTTTTTAATCAGTGAAGCTGAAGAAAGTTTTAAATGAAATCAATTGGTTAAAACGTTGAATTTTTTTTAATTAGTGAAGCTGACAAAATTAAAAGAGAATTTAATTATGTTGGGTGAAACTGAAGAAAAATAATGTATCACAACCCAAACTTTTGGACTAAGAGGTTCGGCAAATTTCTGAACCACAATTTTTTTTAATGCATTGAAATAACCTATGACTTTCGAACTTAACAATGATGTGCATGCAAACTTTTCATTAATGATAAGTTTGCCATTCTTCATCGAATGTAGTAATTCATTGCCAATTTAAACTTTTTATCAATCAAGAAAAATTGTACTTATTAAAACCTTCATTTTAAAATTTCCATTTCATTAAAAAATTTAATAACTTTCACATGTAATAAAGAGGGAATTTCAAACTTACCAGGAAGACCGATCTATGCTCAAACATTTATAAGGTATAGCTGCTCTATCGGCTCAAGTTAAGTGGTGAATATTTAACTTCTTATTTAGTGTTCCCTAAACAATGGTTTGTTCCTATATTAATAAATATCAGTATCTACCATTTAATTCGAACTATATAACGTATGCGGTAGATTTCACGAATTACCTTTGTTGGCCTAGTAATTATGACATTTGATGGACATGAGATAGGAGGAGGTCTACCTGTCGAAAATATTTAGGATTTCATATTAAAGTGAATTTGAAGTAAAACATATAACCTTTATGAAATTTAAAATACATAATGTATTAAGTAAATTGCAAGACAGTAACACTGTCATAGAATTCTTGGCACTGGCCAAATGTTCTTCTCTGATGCTAGCCTATTGTCACGCACTTACTTTTTCTTGTATGTAGACGTGCGGCCTTAGCGCTTCCGCAAATGCTAAGAAAGCCTTAATTTGCTCAAAACCTCAAAGGCTAGATGAAAACCTTGGAAAGTTGTAGGCAAGAGTGGGTGTTTATGAAAAGAAGCTTATATTGCTTGGAAGGAGCTTACAAGTCTTAGAACTCTAAGTTCTGGTGTGGTTTTTACAAATGAAGAGGATGAGCCTATTTATAGGCAAGCACCTCCTCAATGGATGGCTAAGATTATTACATGTGGCAACGATCCAACGGTAGCCTTTTATCATTCTAGAATATTCTACATAAAGATCTAGCTATGGAGTGTTCTAGAGAATTCTACACTAGTCTACATAATGCTTTCTCTTAAGGTTCTAGAGACTTCCCGGGAGGATTCTAGGCTCGTGTAGAGACTCCTAAAGTCTTCCGGGCTCTTCTAGG
Source organism: Catharanthus roseus (assembly GCA_028651295.1). NCBI lineage: Eukaryota > Viridiplantae > Streptophyta > Magnoliopsida > Gentianales > Apocynaceae > Catharanthus > Catharanthus roseus. Next base: position 458,074 of record JAPQWS010000125.1, on the reverse strand, counting down.
GTCCTCTAGACAAGTCTAGATCATAGTAGAACCTTCTGGAACGTTCTAGAACTTTTTGGGCTTGTCTAAAAAAATGTGGAAGAACCTCATGTCTTGCAAGCAATGCGTGACATTCTCCCCCACCTATGCTCGCGATGCCCTCATCGCGCCTTCATCGTGGAATTGCTGGATATGATATTTGAATTGCCAAAGGGCATTCTCACGCTCCCAACTTGCTTCACTTTCGGGCAAGTTCTTCCACTTTACGAGATATTCCCGATAATTTGGTACACTTCGTCTTCGAATATGGCGATTGGCTAGTATGGCCTCGACTTCCTTGTCCAAGGAGGTGACCACGGCGGTAGGCCCTCGCTTAGACTGTCCTCGAGTGGGGTCCTCCATGTCTTTGTGATATGGTTTTAAGAGACTCACATGAAAGACCGGATGAATCTTGAGCCTGGAAGGTAATTGGAGCTTATAGGAGACCTTTCCAACATGTTTTAAGACCAAGAAAGGGCCCTCATATCTCCTTATCAAGCCCTTGTGAACTTTCCTGAAGCTCTTGAATTGTTGGGGAAGAAGTTTCACCATGACAAGATCGCCTTCCTGAAACTCCAATGGTCTTCTTCTCTTGTCTGCCCATTTCTTCATCATTTTTTAGGCCTTGTTCAAATATTATCGTGCCATGATTTGGCAAATTTAAATGCTGATGGGCTCCTACCTTCATAGCTTGTGGCAAGAGTAGGAGGCGTTGTAGGCTGCTGCCCCATGATTACTTCAAAAGGACTTCGGTTGGTTGCTTCACTCCGTTGAAGATTATAGGAGAATTGGGCCACATCAAGCAACTTTGCCCAATCTCGTTGGTTGGCACTCACGTAGTGTCTTAAGTGTAGCTCCAAGAGTGCATTTGTCCGCTCAGTTTGGCCATCGGTTTGAGGATGGAAACTGGTGGAAAAGTTCAAATCCGAGCCAAGTAACTTAAACAATTCCGTCTAGAATCGTCCCGTGAAGCGCGGGTCTCGATCGCTCACTATGTTGGAGGGAACTCCCCAAAGCTTAACCACATTTTTCAAGAATAATCGGGCTGTCTTTTCAGCAGTGCAATCTGTGGGGGCTGGAATGAAGGTGGCATACTTGCTAAATCGATCAACTACCACTATTATACTGCCAAATCCTTCTGACTTTGGCAGGGTAGTGATAAAGTCCATCGAAACACTTTCCCAAGGCTTCTTAGGGATAGGCAATGGATCAAGTAGTCCCGATGGTGCATTTTATTCAACTTTGTCTTATTGGCATATGAGGCATGTTCTAACATAAGACTCCACCTCATCCTGCATTCGGGGCCAGTAATATGTGGTCTTCAATAAAGCAAGGGTGCGTTTCATACCTGGATGTCCAGCCCACTTAGAATTGTGGCATTCTTTGATTAACTCACGCTGAAGATTTCCCCATTTGGGCACAAAGAGTCGGCTTCCCTTTGTGTAAAGCATCACTTCTTCTACCCAAACGCGCCTTGTCTTGCCTTCCATTACAAGTGCTATAAGATTTTTGGCTAGGGAGTCTTGTTGTAGGGCTTCCTTGATATGTTTGAGTAAAGGGCTATCAACTCGGCTGATGGATGCAAGTTCTACCCTGCGGCTCAAGGCGTCAGCTACCACGTTGTCTTTCCCAGGCTTGTATTCCAAGCTATAATCAAACTCTGTCAGAAAGTCTTGCCACCGAGCTTGTTTTGGACTAAGCTTTTTTTGAGTTTGGAAATAACTTGTGGCAATGTTATCGGTCATGATTACGAACCTGGAACCCAACAAATAATGTCGCCAAACTCTTAGGCAATGGATGATTGCTGTCATCTCTTTTTCTTGCATGGTGTAGTGACGTTCCGTCTCGTTAAGTTTGCGGCACTCATAGGCTATTTGGTGACCATCTTGCATGAGTACGCCTCCAATAGCAAAGTCCGAAGCATCAGTGTGCATTTCGAAATGCTTGGAATAATCAGGCAAGCAGAGAACTGTATCTTTACGAATGACATTCTTTAGATCTTCAAAGGCACATTAGCAATCTTCGCTCCATACCCATGGTCGATTCTTCTTAAGAAGATCTGTCAAAGGTGCTGCTCGAGCCGAATAACCTTTGATAAAGCGACGATAATAATTCACAAGTCCAAGGAAGGACCTTAACTCATGAACTTTAGTGGGTGGCTCCCACCTCTGTATGGCTTGCACCTTTGTATCCTCCATCATGAGCTTTCCACCTTTTATCTTATGCCCTAAGAACAATACCTCTTCTTGGGCAAATGAACACTTCTCCTTTTTCACATATAGCTCATTGTCCTTTAAAACTTGAAACACTTTTCTCAAGTGTTCCTCCATTCTTTGGCTGTATATCACAATATCATCCAAGTAGACTACCACGAATTGATCGAAGTAGGGGTGGAATAGTGATAGAGTCGATTTTTAATATAAATAAACACCTTAAGTTTTAATTATTAGCCTTTAAAAATATTTTATTTATTTATTAGTCATAATTATTATATTTAATTTATTTTATTTATCTTTGTGTAGATTTCTAAAAAAGAATGGAAAATAAAGATTCTATATTAAATTTGGTAAAGGGAGGCTGCAGTATTTGAATCCTTTAAGGATTAGGATTAAAACTTTAGCAGAATCCTTTAAAGATTAGAACTTTAGTATTACAATCATTTAAGGATTAGGATTTTGCTGCTCTTTTGTCTATATATAGGAGAGCCACACAAGAAAGGTGGGAGGAGGAAGATCAAGAAAAAAGGAGAAGAGCTTCGGCGACTTTTCAATTGGAGAAGAAGAAAGCCATGATCTACTCCAAGAAATTGGTTCCTTCTTTCCCTTTAGCCATGAACTAAATTTATTTTTAGAATCTTGATGAAACCCTAGCCATATGACTTTGATTTATTTTATTTTGGGAGATTTATTATTTTATTTATGTGATTACATATCTTGGGATATTTCTTGGTTTTATGCAATTAATTCTTTCTGATTATTCTTGTAGAATAATTATTTGGGTTAATTGATATTTTTATACATGCTCGATTCTTGTAGTCTTGAGTATGAGAGATATGTAATTTTTGCAAGTATATTGTGGGTTTTAGAATTGAATAGTTCATGCTAATTTTAGATGATTTATGTCATAGGAATGAATAAGTCATGCTAATGGTTAGATGGATTATGTCATGCATTTAAACACAATATATTTCTTTAGTGAATCGAAGCTTGTAGCCTAGATCACCACATAAATGTTTAATCTTTTCTCCTAAATAGAATTAAATCATTGTTATATAGGTTAGTGGTGGATTCAAGGTTCTAAATCATCTTCTTTGGTTAAGCTCCTGTTATCTTTAATTTAATTATTTTATTCATTAGTTTTAATTATTTTAGTAATAACTCTTAGATAACAAAATTTGATTCTTCTTTTTATAAAATTAATTTAGGAAGATAATAATTTAGGTAGTTAAGCCTTTCTCTGTGGTTCGATACCCTAATACTTCCGTATTACATTGATCTTGTGCACTTGCAAGTATTGGGTTCAAAACTCAGTTATAAAAATCCCGACCAAGTTTTTGGCGCCGTTGCCGGGGAGAGGTTAAATTAATTGCTTTTGTTATTGCCTCCTAAATTTGGTAGTATTTTTTTATTCTATTTTTATTCTTGAAAAAAAAAATAATTTTTTTTTTTTTGGTCTTCAACGTTCTTTTTTATTTATTATTATTTTTTATTTCATTATTTGATAGTTTATTCATCATTATTATTTGTGGTAATTTTTTTGAATTTGTTTATTAATGCATGGTCGTCGTTCGCTCTATGTTGATTTAAAAGAATTTGATCATGAGGTAGAGCGTACACTTAAGGCACTTAGAGCACGAGGAAAAATCACTAACACTTTTGACATTAAAATGGCTGAACATCCGCGAGCATTAAGGGAGTATTTTACTCCCAACACATATAACTCACCAATAGGTAATAGAATGCCTGAAATTGAGGCTAATCACTTTGAAATCAAAGCTTCTACTATTCAAATGCTACTATCTTTTTATGGCCTTGATTCTGAAAATCCTTATAAGCATATTGATGAGTTTTTAGAAATTTGCTCTACTTTTAAACTGCCTAATGTAAGTGATGATGCTATTAGATTACGCCTTTTTCCTTTTTCTTTGAAGGATAAGGCTAAACATTGGTTGCCACACGTGAGAGAATAGGTACTTGGGCTGAGATGTCTAGGGAATTTCTAAAAAAATATTTTCCTATGGGTAAACTTACAAGGTTAAGGTGGCAGCAAATCCAAAGTTTTTATTCAGGACTAGATGAGAGAAATCGCCAAATGGTTGATTCCTCTTGTGGTGGTACCTTTCTTCATAAAACTGCAGATGAGGCATGGGATTTATTTGAAAATTTGAGTGATAATTCACAACAACACGCCACCTCTTCACGAATAGGTACATCTAGGCAAATAGAAAATAGAGGAATATTTGAAGTTTCTCAAAATGTTGATCTTTCTGTGAAAGTTGATGCTTTATCTAAAAAATTTGATCAATTATTAGCTTTGAATACATTGTCTACTAATTCTCCTAATGTGCAAAGTGATTGTGCAATTTGCTCGAGTTCTTCTCATGTTATCCATGACTGTCCTAGTGCTTCACTATTTCCAGAATTTGTGCAGGAACAAGTCAATGCAGCCCAAGGATTTCACAGACAGAATGACTCATATTCAAACATGTACAATCCAGGCTGGAGAAATCATCCTAATTTCTCCTGGAGGCAACAAGGAGGGGAAGTTCAATTAGGCCAACAACAATATCAACAAAACAGACAATCTGGTATGACCACTCTCCCTGGTTTTCAATCTCAAAGGTATGTAACTCATCATCCTCCTCAAAGTGGAAACTCTATTTTTTGAAGAAAAAGTATTATATGCTTTGAAAGGTTTAGAATCTATGACACAAATTCTAGATTCACACACTCAATCTATTGCTAAGTTAGAAACTCAAATAGGGCAACTAGCTAATACAATAAGTAGAAGAGATGAGGGTAAGCTTCCTAGTCATCCAATAGAGAATCCTAGAGCTAATTATCATGAGTAAGCCAAAGCTGTAATTACCCTTAGGAGTGGGAAGAAGGTAGATAATAAAGTAGGGGAACCAATTAAAGATAAGGAATTAAATGAAAACAAAACTGAGGAGATTGATATAGAGACTAAAATTGAAAAGAATGTAGAAAAGGAACTAGCTTCCTCTTCTAAATATAAAACTCCAGAACCATCTCCCATGACTTCGTACAAGCCTAAGGTTCCTTATCCAGAAGCTTTATTGCCACCCCCACATCTTAGAAAGGATAATAAAAGGGAAGATATTTTAGAAACTCTCAAACAAGTTAAAATTAATCTTCCACTTTTAGAAGTTATTAAGCAAGTCCCATCCTATGCAAAATTTCTTAAAGACATGTGTACTTTTAAAAAGAAAATCTAAAACCCGAGTGTTTCTAAGAAAATCTTCTTAGCCGAACAGGTGAGCTCTGTTTTTGCAATACAACACTCCACCTAAATATAAAGATCCTGGTGTCCCTACTATCTCATGTCTTATTGGTAATCATAAAATACATAGGGCACTCTTAGATTTAGGTTCTAGTGTTAATTTGATTCCATACTCTGTTTATGAAGAGTTAGGATTAGGGGAATTGCAACCAACTGACATGACCTTACAATTAGCCGATAGATCAATCAAGGTACCTAGGGGGAGGATAGATGATGTTCTAGTTCAAATTGATAAAGGTGTCTTCCCTGTAGACTTTGTAGTCCTAGATATGGAACCTGGTAGATCTTCTCAGAATCATATCCCCATTATTCTAGGTCGTCCTTTTTTGGCTACTGCTGATGCTACTATTAATTGTAGAACTGGGGTTATGGATGTCTCTGTAATGAATATGAGGGTTAGATTAAATATTTTTAAAACTTCTTCACAACCTTCTATAGAAGATAATTTTGATTGTTGTTTGGTAGATGTAAATGATGAATTAATTGAAGAAACTCTACCTTTAATGTGTTCAAAAGATTATACTTTTATTGAGAAAGAAAACCTTATCTGCACTGAAAATGTTAAATAGCTTATTCATTAAGGTGCAAAAAGTTGCGGGTGCATTTGTTAGACAAAAAGGCATAACTAAAAACTCGTAAGAGCCATACCTTGTTATGCATGTGGTCTTGGGCTCGTCACCTTCGGCAATACGGACTTGATAGTATCTGGAGCGAAGATCTAACTTGGTGAAATACCGTGCATGGCCAAGTTGGTCGAAAAGATCTGCTGCGAGTGGGATGGGATACTTATTTTTAATGGTGACCTTGCTGAGAGCCCGATAGTCTATACACATTCTTAGGGAACCATCCTTTTTCTTTTGGAAAAGAACTGGGGCACCGAAAGGAGCTTTGGAGGGCCTAATACGGCATCTATTAAGCCCTTTAGTTGTTTCTTCAGTTCTGCTAACTCCGGTGGTGCCATGCGGTAGGGGCTCATGGCTGGTGGTTTGGCTCCTGGCTCTAACTCAATTTGATGATCGACCTCCCTTCTTGGTGGCAACTTCTTTGGTAATTCGTCGGGCATGGCATCCTTGAATTCGCAAAGAACGCCTTCTATTTCCTTTGGAACAGTTAGTTGGGGAGGTATCTCCTCATCGTCGTGCTCCTTGAGGATGGCTAGGTAGCTTTCCTCGTCCCTCTTCAAGCCTTTCTCGAACTGCATGGCTGACAATGCTTGCGCATCAGACTTGGTAGACCGTAGTGTTGGTACCACGCAAGTCTTTCCTTCGTCTAAGATGCACATGGTGTTGGCAAAAGGAATGGGAAACGCCTTCACTTGATCGAGAAACTCCATCCCGAGAACCACCTTGAAATCGTCCATAGGTGCCACGGACAAATTTAGGTAGCCCACCCATGCTCCAAGGGTGGTCTTGACGCCTCGAGCAATGCCTTGTATTGGTTTGGCCACAAAGTTGACGGCTTTCATAGACCCAGTGCCGCCAACTATCTGAAGGCCTTGTCTATTGGCTTCCTCTACGGAGATGAAGTTGTGGGACGCACTTGTGTCAAGTAAAGCCTTCGTCTCCTTCCTGTTGATAGTTGCATCTACGAACTGAAGTCCCTTGGCTTGAGTCTTCGAAGTACTTTGGATGACATTGAGGAGTTGTAGTGAGCCGACTTGAGCATCTTCCTTGTTGCCACTTGATTCGTGCCCCTTGACATCGGCCATCAAGGCATTGAGTGCCTTTGTCTTTGGACAATCTCGTGTTCAGTGAAGCTCGCCACATAAGAAGCATCCCCGTTAGGGAAAGAACGGTGAAAGTTATCCTTTTGTTTGCCTTTATCCTTCAGCTTCCAAGGACTTTGACCTTGGTTTCGGTTGTCTTCCTTGCGGTTGCCTCGCTAATGTTCTCCCCCACCTTTGTTGGGACTGCCCTTCTTCTCTTTGGACTTAGATGACTTCTTTTTGCTTGAGTAATCGATCAAGCTTTCGGCTATAGCAATGGCAGTAGCAAGGTCCTGCACACCACAATGCCTAAGTTCGATTTTAGCCCAAGTTTGTAGACCGTCCATGAAAGAGAAGAGCGAGTCCTTATCGGACATGTTGGGGATTTCTAACACGAGGTTTGTGAAGTCTTTCACATAATCTCGGATGCTTCCCAGATGTTTAAGCCTTCGTAGGCGACCACGTGCCTCTTCTTCGGCATTTTCTTGGTAAAATTGCCTCTTAAGCTCCCTTTAAAATCATTAAGGGTAGTGATGGAGCACATACCTATCTTGACGTCTTCCTGCAGTCGGCGCCACCAAAGCTTGGCCGTATCGGTGAGGTACAAAGCTGCGCTCTTGATCTTGGCTCCATATTCTATGATGCCTACAGGGTCGAAATATTGTTCTAGCCCCCATAAGAAGTTATCTACTTCATGAGCGTTACGCTTCCTGCGAAACTCTTTGGTTTTGGGATATCGACCCGTCGGGATTCCACTGTGGATGTGGCTAGTCCAACAAGGAGCGCCTTCTTACATAAGGCTAGGTCCCCTCGAGCTTCCTCCAATTGCATTAGCAAGCTATTAATCTCCCTTTGATGGACGTCTCGTAAACGAGCTACCTCGGCCATAAATTCGTCCCTAAGGGCCTGTAAGTCTACTCGATTAGACTCACCTAGCTTGGTAAGGGCTTCACGCACCTCTTCATGGGTTTCGGCAATGTCGGCCTCTAGACCTTCCACCCGTTAGTCTAGATTCTCCATGTGTGCGTCCACGGTGCCCATGCCTTTCTCCACCCTAGTTAGGCATGACTCAAAGCTAGCTGTGTGATCCTTGGACTTCCCCCTCGGCTTTGGTATAACGGGGTCGCGTTGCTCCTCACGTCCCCGGCCTTGTTGTGATGACTCCACATTGGTGGTGTCAGATCCCGCCACTTGATCTTTGATGGTCTTCGTCATGGCTTCAACCAAAGCTCTGATACCACTTGTCACGCACTTACTTTTTCTTGTAAGTAGACGTGCGGCCTTAGCACTTCCGCAAATGCTAAGAAAACCTTAATTTGCTCAAAACCTCAAAGGCTAGATGAAAACCTTGGAAAGTTGTAGGCAAGAGTAATGTAAGTTACTCAAAATTAAGAAATTAGTAGGTTTAGAGAAAAATTATAAGTACGTACAGCTGTCTTACCTTGAATTTAACAAACAATGTTTTACAAGAAATTGACAAAAAAGACAACGCTTTTGAAATCTAGACCAAACTGGCAAAACTATTTTTAGAAAAATCTTTGTCAAACAAGATTTATTTAAAAGGACAACTTTTTGGTTTCAAAATGATTTAAACAAAATTGTTTTGGAACTTCAAAACGTTGGAGAGAAAATCAGATGAAAACATTGCTGTTATTTTGTTGAATGCCTTGCCTGATTCTTTTAATGATGTGAAATATGCCATTAAATATGGTAGAGATGGTTTGTCTTTATCTTATGTGAAAAACGCTTTAAAGTCAAAAGATTTGGATTTGAGAAAAGAAAATAAACTAAGCGGAGAAAACAATTACATGCGAGGGAGAGATGACCGGAGGGAACTTCTTAGTCATGTGTCTAAAGTAAAGGGAGGTCCAAATTATGAGACAAGAATAGAGTGAAGTATTTTTATTGTGGTAAGGAGGGTCATATGAAAAATAAGTGTTTTAAAAGGATCAAAGATGTAAAACAACGTAAATTTGGTAAAGGGAGTGATAAAAATAACAAAACCCATGATTTTGATACAGATGGTAATTCTATGTATTTCGAGGTTTTGTGTGTATCCCCTAACCCTGCTGATGTTGTTAATGATTGGATCTGTGACTCTCGTTACACTTTTCACATGATACCTCACAAACACTACCTTCCAAATTTTAAACCCCTTGATTAGGGAAAAGTTTTTATGGGTAACAACCAAGTTTATGACATCAAAGGCATTGGTAATGTTTTCATAAAATCTCATGATGGAATGACTAGGAAACTCACTGAGGTGAGATATGTGCCCAATCTCTGTCGGAACCTTATATCTCTTGGTCATTTAGATTCAAATGGTTTTTCGTACAAATGAAAGAATGGCATTTTAAGAGTTTGCAAAGGCAACCTTGGTCATGCTAAAAGGTTTTAAAAGAGAGAGTTTATACACTGACATTAGAACTATTTGCAACTCATCTGCAATTATTTCAAAAACAGTTCCTGAAAAGACCTTGTTGTGGCATCATTGGATTGGCAACATTAGTGAGAAGGGACTGCATCACTTACAAAAACAAAAACTTTTATGTGGTGAAAAGATTGATTCTTTAGATTTTTGTGACCCTTGTGTTATGGGAAAACAACACAAAATCAGTTTTTCAACTAGCACAGACAAGTCCACTGCAGTACTTTATTATGTGCATTGTGATCTGTGGGGACCTGAAAAGGTCCCAACCTATGGTGCTAATACTCATTTCCTATCTGTTGTTGATGATTTTTCCAGGCATGCTTAGATTTTTCTTTTAAAAACAAAGGATCAAGCTTTCGAAAAGTTTTGTGAATGGAAACGCCTTGCCGAAAATCAAACCAGAATTAAATTAAGAACCGTTAGGACAGATAATGGTCTTGAGTTTTGCAACCGTAAGTTTTCTAATTTATGTGCATCTCATGGCATCTTGCATCATAGGATGGTTAGGTATAACCCCCAGCAGAACGGTGTAGCTGAGAGGATAAACTGTATCATAATGGATAAAGCTAGGTGCCTTATGATTTCTTCTGATTTCCAAAAACGTTCCTGGGTAAACCCGTTAGCACGGTTGTATACCTCATTGATAGATCCCCTTTAACGGCTAAAAACTTTAGAACTTCTATAGAGTTATAGTGTGGCAAACCTCTAAACCTATCAAACCTTAGAATTTTTGGGTATGCTGCTTTTGCATATCGGGAAAAGAAGGTAAGCTAGATCCCAGTGTCTAGAAAATGTGTTTTTGTAGGTTACCCTAGTGGAGTGAAGGGTTATAGAATATGGCTCAAGGATGAGCCGAGTGTGAGGATAGTGATAAGCAAGGATGTGGTTTTCAATGAGTAAGAGATTCCTTGTCTTAAGGATAAACATGAGCTCGTTAGAACATCCTATGTCCCCCAAAGTAGATAGTATTCCAGTGGAGGTGGAGGTCAATCCGGAACCCTCACAGAACCACCTCCTAAGCTCGAAATCCAAGTTGAACCTGCTGTACCATCTAGTGTTCCCGAAGCCAACGAGCCTGAGCTAGAAGTTTCTGATGAGGAGGAAGAGCACCCTCAGACACAAGCACAAGCCCTTAGAGATTATCAATTGACTAGATATAGGGTTAGAAGAGTGCCCAAGGAACACACTAGATATGGTTATTCATATATTGTCTCATATGCATTTCGTTTGTTGCATCTTATGTGGAAGAAAAAAGAACCATTATGTTTTTCTGATGTTTTGAAGAGCCTAATTGCTCTTTATGGTTGCGTGCTATGGATGAGAAAATGTCTTCTCTTGACAAAAACAAAACCTGGATTCTTGTTCTAAAACCCTCAACTCAAAAATTAGTTGATTGCAAATGGATTTTTAAAATCAAAGAGCCTGATTCTTCTAAAGAACCTCCAAGGTTCAAGGCCAAGTTGGTTGGGAAAGGATTTTCACAAGTTGAGGGCATTGATTTTAACGAAATTTTTTCTCATGTCCTTAAATACGAAACGATTAGGATTATGCTTACTCTTGTTGCTTTCAATAATCTTCACCTTGAACAACTCGATATGAAAACTGCTTTCTTGCATGGTGATCACGAAGAGACCATATATATTTGTCATCCTCCAAGTTTTGAGGTTAACAGTAAGGAACACATGGAATGCCTTCTGAAAAAGTCCTTACATGGACTTACACAATCTCTGAGACAATGGTACAAGAGGTTTGACTCTTGTATATTAAAAGTTGGTTTCTTGGAAAGTAATTATGATAGGTGCCTTTATTTCTCGCGAAATAATAGTGATAGTGCTATTTATTTATTGCTTTATGTATATGATATGTTAATTGCTTGCAAACATAAAGCTAAAATTGATTATTTGAAATCTCATTGAAGTCCGAATTCAACATGAAGGACTTGGGATCTCGCATCCGAGATTCTCGGTATGAGTATTACTAGAGATAGGACTGATCATTCCCTTTTCTTATCTCAAAAGCCCTTTCTTCAGAAAATTATCTCCGCACGTTAATGCCCAACTTACAAGCCATTTAAATCCTTCTAACAAGACTTGTCGTAAAACCAAGAGTGAGAAAAGAGATATGGCATATGTTCCCTATAGAATGCCATAGGCTCGGTTATGTACTCATTGATATCCACCCGACCAGACATTGCTTTTTCTATAAGCCTTCTTAGTAGATTTATGTCTAACCCTGGGGAGAGATGACTAGGGCTGCTCGAAGTGGTTACTTTGTTACCTTGACGAAACTATAGATAGAGGTTTACACTACCATAATTAGTCTGATGATTTTGATCTAATTAGTTATATCCATTCTGACTTCGCAGGTGACAGGGATGGTAGAAAATCTACCTTATCCTATTTCTTTACCCTTGCGGGTAATTGCGTCTCATGGAAATCTCAACTACGGCCGGTGAGTTGCCTTATCAACTACCGAAGTCGAGTACATTGCAGCAACGAAAGCCATCAAGGAAGCCATTTGGCTTCAAGGGTTATTGAATGAATTACATGTTTTACATTCAAATGCTCTTATTTATACCGACAGTCAGAGTTGTTTACGTTTATGCAAAAATCCTTTCTATCATGGAAGGACAAAGCATACAGATATCAAATATTATTTCATTAGGGAAAAAGTCTCTAGTGGTTTAGTTGACATAGATAATATTAGTACTAATGATAATCCTGCAGATTTTGGTACTAAAATTGTAAACACTAACAATTTTATATTTTGCAGGGATTTCCTTCACTTGGACGTAGGTTGACTCTAATTGAGTCATTCAAGGAATGGGAAAAATATGGTTTGAGGTGGAGATTGTAGGCCTTTTTGGGCCAATTTTCCATTTTCTTTTTAAACCCAATGATGACCCATGGGCCTCAATATAAGATAAGGTGGCTAAAGTTTGAAGGTCAGAGATTGCGGGCAAGCCCAACCCAGGCTGCCCATTGTGGCTTTGGCCTATTTATGTGCTCTTCTCTTCTGTTCTCTACATAGCCGACTCTTTTCTTGCTTTTTCTCTCTTTTTTGCCGCTCTCTCTCTCTCTCTCTTAGTCCTCTTAGGGCTGTCTCTGTCTCTTCTTCTTCTCCCCTTCTTTACCGTGGCTTACCGCATCTGTTGCTCTTCTCTGGTGACCTTATTGGGTCTTCTGTGACGTCGTCTCTGTAAGCGGTCGTCTTGTGGTGATACTTGTTTGACTATCTCGGGTAAGTTTCTTGTGAGAGTAAGCCAAAAGCGTCACAGAGGGAGACACCGGTGATTATCTTGTTCTAATTGAGGCCTTTGTTTGAGGGTGTTTTTACCGATTAAAGCCGTTACCTTTTCTACCGCCGGTGCCTCGACACGGACGTCGTTTTCCACCACTGCTCGTTGCCGTTCGGCCTCAGTTTTTCTTCTGTGTTGCTGGCAGTTCTCACACCGCGGCGACAGGTAAGTATTTCTTGCCGATCGTTGGTTTCTTTTAGCTAACGGTTGTTTCGCAGCTTTCGGTTTTGCCGATCAGCTTGAACCGATACCGAAGGAGAAAGAGGAAGAAGAAAATCTCTCTGTAATAGAATAGGGCCTTTTTCTTTCCTGTTGCATTTCTATTCTGTTACTGTTTTGTGATAGTAATTAGAGTGTGTAATAGTAATTAGATCCTAACAGGTTCTTTAGTGGAGTGCTAGAACTACACAATTTTTGTAATTTTTGAAAAATAAGTTTCTTGTCATAGCTAATTTTGGAAAGAAGAAAAAGATGAATATCCATCAAGGATGCCATATATACTTTTATCATACAATGATACAGGAAGAATGAGCAAAACATGTACATGAGGAAGATTTTCATATTTGGGAAGCATTTTAAAGAAGATTCAATGATTTAGTCCACTCTAGACACAATTTACATTACCAGCAAACCAAATTTTTATTCGATCAAGAAAACTATGAAACCTTTAACCAATGTTGTCAACAAACGTCCACAAAACAAAACAGTAGCAAAAAGACACCATCTCTGAATTTCTAAGCCTCAAATGACATGGGTTTTCGACTATTGAAAATATAAACTTGCAACCAATTGAACCAAAATATTAAAATAAACTGCCCACTCAAGAATCTTATTCCCAGTTTTAAACATACTATAAGTTATATGTCTCAATCGTTCATTACATACAATATGATGATATAGAAAAAAATGATCCATTATTTAAATCAAATTGCATGGCCTATATTAAAAAACATCCATATTTATATCAATCATGTAGGCCAATTGGGCCAATGTTCACGCCTTTTTTTTCTTCTCAGCCCATGTTCTTTAATCCCTGTGATGAGTTAGACTGAGCCTCCTAACCCAAATAGGATAAGTGTATGTCTAATTCAACATGCCGGCAGGCCGGGCTTGTAAACAACCCAATCTCCTTGAGTCTTCCCAGGTGACTTGACTGTTGCTTCTTTCAAAAATTCTTCTAGGTATCATGATGTTCTGTTCTTGAATGACCCTCCAGATAACTGTTTTGTTCTTTGAATGAGTCTACCTTAGAAACTCTATAATTCTCTTGTCCTTGTCTTGTTGCTAACAGATGAGACGTGACTGTTTATTTTGTGTGAAGCGTTCTTCTTTTCTCTCTTCTTCTTCTCTACAGTTCTTGTTTCTGTTTGTTCTCTGTAAATTCTTCTATTACTGCCACCGTTAGTCACCATTTCTTGTTGACCATGTGCTTGGGTAGTTTGTGATGCAGAGAATCGAAACTGAGAGATTAGATTGTTGTGTGAGGCTCATTCATTGCTGAGGGTTTGATCAAGATTCTGACGTATAGAGAAAGACCAGGCGTTCAGTTTTTCCCCTTCCCATTCATTTTTGGCGTCCGAATATCTCTGTTCCCTTATTTTACGTAGAAACCGGTCATCTAGTTTTTCTATGTTGGTCGTCCGATTTTGAAAATGGAAGTCCAGTTTTATAAGTTGGTCGTCTGATTCTTGCTTACTCATCCAATTTTGTAGTCTGATTTTTGCAGGTACCTTGGTTTGAAGAGGAATCAGTGGTCCATTTTTCAGACACCTCATCAGATTTTGAAGAGCCTATTTTAAGAGTTGTAATCCGATTCCATCATCCGATTATTTGTAATAGATTAGTAATTTCTTGTCCTTATGCTCTTTTTCTTTTGTACTAGTTTGTAGGAGAGGTTTGTTTACGTAACAGGGCTGATCACCAGATAAACTATTCTTAACAGTGGTATCAGAGCTTAGTGTCACGCCCTGCTTGCAAGACATGAGGTTTTTCCACATTTTAGACAAGCCCACAAAGTTCTAGAACATTCCAGAAGGTTCTAGAATCCTCTGGAAGTCTCTAGAACCATGGAGGAGGCATCATGTAAACTAGTAGAATTCTCTAGAACATTCCTTTATGTAGAATATTCTAGAATGGTAGAAGGCAACCGTTAGATCGTTGCCACATGTACTAATCTTAGCCATCCATTGAGAAGGTGCTTGCCTATAAATAGGCTCACCCTCTTCATTTGTAAACACACACACACTCACACACACACACATACACACATCAGAACTTAGAGTTCTAAGCCTTGTATTTGTAAGCTTCTTTCATCCACTCTTTGCCTACAACTTTCCAACGTTCCCGTCTAGCCTCTGAAGTTTGAGCAAGTTAAGGCTTTCTTAGTATTTGCGGGAGTGCTAAGGCCGCACGTCTACTTACAAGAAAAAGTAAGTGCGTGACAAGTGGTATCGAGCCGAGGGTTGGAAACCATGACGAAGACCATCGGAGATCAAGTAGCGGGATCCGACACCACCAATGTGGAGTCATCGCAACAAGGCCGGGGCGTGAGGAGCAACGCGACCCCGTTGTACCAAAGCCGAGGGGAAGTCCAAGGGACCGCACGGCTAGCTTTGAGTTACGCCTAACTCGAGGTGGAGGAAGGCATGGGCGCCGTGGACGCACACATGGAGAATCTAGACCAACGGGTGGAAGGTCTAGAGGCCGATGTTGCCGAAACCCATGAAGAGGTGCGTGAAGCCCTTACTAAGCTAGGTGAGTCTAATCGGGTAGACTTACGAGGCCCTTAGGGGACGAATTTATGGGTCGAGGTAGCCCGTTTGCGAGACGTCCATCAACGGGAGATTAATAGCTTGCTGATACAATTGGAGGAAGCTCGAGGGGACCTAGCCTTATGTAAGAAGGCGGTTCTTGCTGGTTCAACCACAACCACGGTGGAACCCCGACGGGTCGATATCCCAAAACCAAAGAGTTTCGCAGGAATGCGTAATGCTCGTGAAGTAGACAACTTCTTATGGGGGCTAGAATATTTCGATGCTGTAGGCATCATAGAAGAAGGAGACAAGATCAAGAGCGCAGCTTTGTACCTCACCGATACAGCCATGCTTTGGTGGCGCCGACGGCAGGAAGACGTCAAGAGAGGTACGTGCTCCATCGCTACCTTTGATGATTTTAAAGGGGAGCTTAAGAGGCAATTTTGCCCGGAAAATACCGAAGAAGAGGCACGTGGTCGCCTACGAAGGCTTAAACATCTGGGAAGCATCCGAGATTATGTGAAAAACTTCACCAACCTCGTGTTGGAAATCCCCGACATGTCCGATAAGGACTCACTCTTCTTTTTCATGGACGGCCTACAAACTTGGGCTAAAATCGAACTTAGGCGTCGTGGTGTGCAAGACCTTGCTGCTGCCATCGCTATAGCCGAAAGCTTGATCGATTACTCAAGGAAAAAGGAGCCATCCAAGCCCAAAGAGAAGAAGGGCGGTCCCAACAAAGGTGGGGGAGAACATTGGCGAGGCAACCGCAAGGAAGACAACCGAAACCAAGGTCAAAATCCTTGGAAGTCGAAGGATAAAGGCAAACAAAAGGAGAACTTTGACCGTTCCATCCCTAAACGGGGATGCTTCTTATGTGGCGAACTGCACTGGACACGAGATTGTCCAAAGACAAAGGCACTCAATGCCTTGACGGCCGATGTTAAGGGGCATGAATCAAGTGGCAACAAGGAAGGTGCTCAAGTCGGCTCACTACAACTCCTCAATGTCATCCAAAGTACTCCGAAGACTCAAGCCAAGAGACTTCAGTTCGTAGATGCAACTATCAACGGGAAGGAGGCAGAAGGCTTTACTTGATACGAGTGCGTCCCCACGACTTCATCTCCCAGTAGAGGAAGCCCGATAGACTAGGCCTTCAAATAGTTGGCGGCACTTTGGGTCTATGAAAGCTGTCAACTCTGTGGCCAAGCCAATACAAGGCATTGCTCGAGGCGTCAAGACCACCCTTGGTGCATGGGTGGGCTACCTGAATTTGTCCGTGGTACCTATGGACGATTTCAAGGTAGTTCTCGGGATGGAGTTTCTAGATCAAGTGAAGGCGTTCCCCATTCCTTTTGCCAACACCATGTGCATCTTGGATGAAGGAAAGACTTGCATAGAACCAACACTACGGTCTACCAAGTCTGATCCGCAAGCATTGTCAGCCATGCAGTTCGAGAAAGGCTTGAAGAGGGACGAGGAAAGCTACCTAGCCATCCTCAAAGAGCACGACGACGAGGAGCTACCTCCCCAACTGACTATTCCAAGGGGGATAGAAGGCGTTCTTCGCGAATTCAAGGATGTCATGCCCGATGAATTACCAAAGAAGTTGCCACCAAGAAGGGAGGTCGATCATCAAATCGAGTTAGAGCCGGGAGCCAAACCACCAGCCACGAGCCCCTACCGCATGGCACCACCGGAGTGAGCGGAGCTCAAGAAACAACTAAAGGGCTTAATAGATGCCGGTTTTATTAGGCCCTCCAAAGCTCCTTTCGGTGCCCCAGTTCTTTTCCAAAAGAAAAAGGATGGTTCCCTACGAATGTGTATCGACTATCGGGCTCTCAACAAGGTCACCATTAAAAATAAGTATCCCATTCCACTCGTAGCGGATCTTTTCGACCAACTTGGCCATGCACGGTTTTTCACCAAGTTAGATCTTCGCTCGGGATACTATCAAGTCCGTATTGCCGAAGCTGACGAGCCCAAGACCACATGCATAACAAGGTATGGTTCTTACGAGTTCTTAGTCATGCCTTTCGGTCTAACAAATGCACCCGCAACTTTTTGCACCTTAATGAATAAGCTATTCCACCCCTACCTCGATCAATTCGTGGTAGTATACTTGGATGATATTGTGATATACAGCCGAACAATGGAGGAACACAAGGAACACTTGAGAAAAGTGTTTCAAGTTTTGAAGGACAATGAGCTCTATATAAAAAAGGAGAAGTGTTCATTTGCCCAAGAAGAGGTATTATTCTTAGGGCATAAGATAAAGGGTGGAATGCTCATGATGGAGGATACAAAGGTGCAAGCCATACAAAGGTGGGAGCCACCCACTAAAGTTCATGAGTTAAGATCCTTCCTTGGACTTGTGAACTATTATCGTCGCTTTATCAAAGGCTATTCAGCTCGAGCGGCACCATTGACAGATCTTCTTAAGAAGAATCGACCATGGGCATGGAGCGAAGATTGCCAACGTGCCTTTGAAGATCTAAAGAAGGCCATTTGTAAAGATCCAGTTCTCAGCTTGCCTGATTATTCCAAGTCTTTCGAAGTGCACACTGATGCTTCGGACTTTGCTATTGGAGGCGTACTCATGCAAGATGGTCACCCAATAGCCTATGAGAGCCGCAAACTTAACGAGACGGAACGTCGCTACACCGTGCAAGAAAAAGAGATGACAGCAATCATCCATTGCCTAAGAGTTTGGCGACATTATTTGTTGGGTTCCAGGTTCGTCATCATGACCGATAACATTGCCACTAGTTATTTTCAAACTCAAAAGAAGCTTAGTCCAAAACAAGCTCGGTGGCAAGACTTTCTCGCGGAATTCGACTATAGCTTGGAATACAAGCCTGGGAAAGCCAATGTGGTAGCTGACGCCTTAAGCCGCAAAATAGAACTCGCATCCATCAGCCGAGTTGATAGCCCTTTACTCAAGCGTATCAAGGAAGGCCTACAACAAGACTCTCTGGCCAAAAGTCTTATAGCACTTGTAATGGAGGGCAAAACAAGGCGCTTTTGGCTAGAAGAAGGGATGCTTTACACAAAGGGAAACCGACTCTTTGTGTCCAAATGGGCAAATCTTCGGCGTGAGTTGATCAAAGAATGCCACGATTCTAAGTGGGCTGGACATCCAGGTATGAAACGCACTCTTGCTTTGTTGAAGACCACGTATTACTGGCCCCAAATGCAGGATGAGGTGGAGTCTTATGTAAGAACATGCCTCATATGCCAACAAGACAAAGTTGAACAAAACGCACCATCGGGACTACTTGATCCATTGCCTATCCCTAAGAGGCCTTGGGAAAGTGTTTCAATGGACTTTATCACTTCCCTACCAAAGTCAGAAGGATTTGGCAGTATAGTAGTGGTGGTTGATCGATTTAGCAAGTATGCCACCTTCATTCCAGCCCCTACAGATTGCACTGCTGAAGAGACAGCCCGATTATTCTTGAAAAATGTGGTCAAGCTTTGGGGAGTTCCCTCCAACATCGTGAGCGATCGAGACCCGCGCTTCACGGGACAATTCTGGATGGAATTGTTTAAGTTACTTGGCTCAGATTTGAACTTTTCCACCAGTTTCCATCCTTAAAGCGATGGCCAAACCGAGCGGACCAATGCACTCTTGGAGCTACACTTAAGGCACTACGTGAGTGCCAACCAACGAGATTGGGCAAAGTTGCTTGATGTGGCCCAATTCTCCTATAATCTCCAACGGAGTGAAGCAACCAACCGAAGTCCTTTTGAAGTAATCATGGGGCAGCAGCCTACAACGCCTCTTACTCTTGCCACGAGCTATGAAGGTAAGAGCCCCTCAGCATTTAAATTTGCCAAATCATGGCATGAACAAGCCGAATTGGCACGGGCGTATTTGAACAAGGCTTCAAAAAGGATGAAGAAATGGGCAGACAAGAAAAGAAGACCATTGGAGTTTCAGGAAGGCGATCTTGTCATGGTGAAACTTCTTCCCCAACAATTCAAGAGCTTCAGAAAAGTTCACAAGGGCTTGATCAGGAGATATGAGGGCCCTTTCCCGGTCTTGAAACGTGTTGGGAAGGTCTCCCATAAGCTCCAATTACCTTCCAAGCTCAAGATTCATCCAGTCTTTCATGTGAGTCTCTTAAAACCATATCACGAAGACATGGAGGACCCCACTCGAGGAGATTCTAAGCGAGCAACTACCGCCGTGGTCACCTCCTTTGACAAGGAAGTCGAGGCCATACTAGCCGATCGCCATATTCGAAGACGAGGTGTACAAAGTTATTGGGAATATCTCGTAAAGTGGAAGAACTTGCCCGAAAGTGAAGCAAGTTGGGAGCGCGAAGATGCCCTTTGGCAATTCAAAGACCATATCCAGCAATTCCACGATGAAGGCGCGATGAGGGCATCGCGAGCATAGGTGGGGGAGAATGTCACGCCCTGCTTGCAAGACATGAGGTTTTTCCACATTTTAGATAAGCCCACAAAGTTCTAGAACATTCCAGAAGGTTCTAGAATCCTCTGGAAGTCTCTAGAATCATGGAGGAGGCATCATGTAAACTAGTAGAATTCTCTAGAACATTCCTTTATGTAGAATATTCTAGAATGGTAGAAGGCAACCGTTAGATCGTTGCCACATGTACTAATCTTAGCCATCCATTGAGAAGGTGCTTGCCTATAAATAGGCTCACCCTCTTCATTTGTAAACACACACACACTCACACACACACACATACACACATCAGAACTTAGAGTTCTAAGCCTTGTATTTGTAAGCTCCTTTCAAGCAATATAAGCTTCTTTCATCCACACTTTGCCTACAACTTTCCAACGTTCCCGTCTAGCCTCTGAAGTTTGAGCAAGTTAAGGCTTTCTTAGTATTTGCGGGAGTGCTAAGGCTGCACGTCTACTTACAAGAAAAAGTAAGTGCGTGACATTAGGCTCTTCCCAGCATATGCTATAAGAGCTAGAAAGAAATTCAATCTTTCCGGTGTTTGGTGTCTGTCACATTCCACCAGTGACGCAGACGTCATTCGGAACCTCCCAGTTGCTTTCCGGACTCACGGGAACTGTTGAGTTCCGTGAATCGGGCACAACTCACTATTACTATTTTTGCTTTTCTTTCTTGCAAAGCTTATTGTCCTGATATACACATATTCTACTGCTTGTATATTTGATTACGGACCAAATTTTTGTGTTTCTGTTTTTTCCTGAAAAACTAAAACCCAAGCCTAGCTTAAGTCCTATTGAGACTTCAAGTATATGTGTCTTAGTTTCTTATTCGATTGTGAATTTTTTTTACTGTCCATGATCGTTGAGATAGTTTTATTGTCTGTTTTGGGGCTGTTGCTCATCCTGTGATTATTTATATTGTTTCTCTGTTGATCATCTGTCTTGTGGATGTTGCTCTACCTTTACTATCTGATTGATCTGTTGTGAATTCATTATCTACATATCGCCTGTTTATTGTTTTTCTAGGCTTTGTTTGTGACAAAACTTTTCTTAAATCTTCTATTTTTCGTACATTAATCTTATTTGCTTCTGTTTAACATGCCTGTTCCAAAACTTGAAACAGACAAGTCCGATGGCAAATATAATTTTCTAATGTGCTGCAGAAAAATAAAAGTTGTTTGGTCCGAAACAAGATTGCACCCGCTATTTCCAATCTTGACAAGTATCCAAAATCTTGGATAGGAGAAATACTAGCTAAAAAACTTGGTGATGCATATAGCTGTCTCACCTTGCATTTGAAAGGTAATGTTTTAAGAGAAATAAATGAAACAGACAATGCTTATGAAATCTGGACAAAATTTGAAAAACTTTACTTAGGAATGTCTTTATCAAACAAAACCTGTTTAAAGGAACAACTCTTTGGCTTCAAAATGTGCGTTTCGAAATCCCTTTCTGAAAACATGGATGATTTAAACAAAATAGTTTTAGAGCTCCGAAATGTTGGAGAAAAAATTTCTGATAAAACCATGTTGTGGCATCGTCGGATTGGCCACATTAGTGAAAAAGTTTTGCATTACTTATACAAATAAAATCTTTTAAACGGTGATGAAATCACTTCTTTTGAATTTTGTGATCATTGTGTTCTTAGCAAACAACATAAACTCAGTTTTTCTTTGGGCACACAAAAGTCCACTGCTGTTCTTGATTATGTGCATTGTGATATTTGGGGTCTTGAAAAGGTACCGACTTTTGGTGGCAGTATTTATTTCTTTTCTATTGTTGATGATTTTTCTCGGCATGTTTTAGTGTTTCTTTTTAAAACCAAAGATCAAGCTTTTAAAAAGTTTAATTAATGGAAACTTTTTGTCGAAAATCGAACAAGAAATAAAGTAAAGGTTTTAAGAACAGATAACGGTTTGGAATTTAGTAACAAAAAATTTTCATGATTTGTGTTCCTTGCAAGATATCGTCCATCATAGAACTGTTAGGCACAACCCACAACAAAACAGGGTAGATGAGAGGATAAACTAAACCATTATGGACAAAGTTAGGTGTTTTTTGGGATCATGTGGGGTTCCTAAATGTTTTTGGGGTGAGGCTGTTAGTACAGCAGTTTACCTTATAAATAGGTCTCATTCCACAGCCATAAACTTTAAGACTCCCATAGAATTGTGCTTAGGCCAACCACGAAACCTTTCCAACCTTAGAGTGTTTAAGTGAGCTATTTTTGCACATCAGAGGGAAGGGAAGTTAGACCCTAGGTCTAGGAAGGGAGTGTTTATAGGCAATCCTAGTAGGGTGAAGGGTTACAAAGTGTGGTTTAGAGGTAAACAAAGTATACGGGTAGTCGTGAGTAGAGACATAGTCTTTAGCGAGCTAGACATGCCCTGTCTTAGAACGGAAACCAAACCCAAGAGTTCTTCTAGGGCACCCGTAGTTGAGAACATTCATGTGGAGGTGGAAGTCACCTCCGAACCTTCTCATGAGCACACACTAGAACCTGTGCTAGAACCTGAAACCAATAAGGAGTCTAGTATTCCTAAACCTGATGAGCAAATTTTAGGTGATTTTGATGATGATGAGGATAATCCAGAAGCACGAGCACAAGCTCTTAGAAATTACGAACTATCGAGAGATAGGGGTAGAAAAGAGATAAGGAAACCTCTTCGGTATGGTTATTCATACATTGTTCCTTATGCTTTTGCTGTTGCATCTTTTGTTGAAGAGAAAGAACCTGTTTGTTTTTCTAATGTTTTAAAAAGTCCTAATCGCTGTTTATGGATGAAGAAATATCTTCTTTCCATAAGAGCAAAACTTGGGTGCTTGTGCTTAAACCACCGAAATGAAAATTGATTGATTGTAAATAGAAATTTTAAAAGTTAAAGAATATGAATCTGTTAATGAACCTCCAAGGTTCAAGGCTAAATTGGTTGCGAAAGGTTTTTCTCAAGTTGAAGGTATTGATTTCAATGAAATATTTTCTCCTGCTGTTAAGTATAAATATATCATAACTATGCTTGCTATTGTTGCCTTCTTTGATCTTGAGCTTGAACAGTTGGATGTTAAAACTGCCTTTTTGCATCATGAACTTGAGAAAACCATTTACACATGCCAATCACTTTGTTTTGAGGTGAAAGGTAAGGAGCATATGGCTTGTCTGTTGAAAAAGTCCTTGTATGGGCTTAAACAATAACCTAGATAATGGTATAAAAGGTTTGACTCTTTTATGCTTAAAGTTGGTTTGTTAAAAATAATTATGATAGTTGCTTGTATTTTTCTGGTGATACTGTTGATAATCTCATTTATCTGCTTCTTTATGTTGATGATATGCTTATTGCCTGGAAGCATATAGAAAAGATTTTTCACTTGAAATCTTTATTGAAATTAGAGTTTGAGATGAAGGATCTTGGATCTGTCTCTAGAATTCTAGGCATGAACATTGATAGGGTTAGAGCTGACCGTTCTTTGTTTATATCCTAAAAGTCCTTGCAGAAAATTGTTTCAAAAATTTTCTATGAATTTGCGTAAGACTATATGTACCCCTCTTGCAAGCCATTGTCAGCTTTCCTCTAAAACATGTCCAAAAACTAAAAATGAGAAGAAAGATATGGCCAACATCCCTTATAGAATGGCTATAGGATTTGTCATGTATTCCATGATTTCTACCTGTCTTGATATTTCTTACTCCATAAGCCTTTTAAGCCATTTTATGTCTAATCTAGGTTTGGATCATTAGGCCATTTTTAAGTGGCTATTGAGGTACATTAATGCGACGCTTGATAGAGGCTTGCATTATCATAACTTGTCTAAACATTTTGAGTTTGTTTGTTATGTTAACTCTGATTTTGCAGGTGATAAAGAAGGTAGAAAGTTTACCACTTCTTATTTCTTTACCCTTGCAGGTATCTATGTTTCTTGGAAATCACAGCTGCAGCCTGTAG
The DNA here is from genome assembly GCA_028651295.1 of Catharanthus roseus. Taxonomy (NCBI): domain Eukaryota; kingdom Viridiplantae; phylum Streptophyta; class Magnoliopsida; order Gentianales; family Apocynaceae; genus Catharanthus; species Catharanthus roseus. The sequence continues at coordinate 433,971 of JAPQWS010000125.1, read as the reverse complement.
TCACCCTTTCGACTACGCTGGCTGAATATATTGCCGCCATTGAGGCAACTAAAGAATCCATCTGGCTTCAGGGGCTTTTATCTGAACTGCATCTTTTACATTCTAAAGCTATCATATTTACTGATAGTCAACGTTGTCTTCATTTTTGTTAAAATCCTGTTTATGATGAAAGGACTAAACATATAGATGTTAAGTATCATTTTATTCGTGAAAACGATTTCAAATGGTATTGTTAATATAGACAAAATTAGCAATAAAGATAATCCTACTGATTTTTGTATTAAAGTAGTGACACCTGACAAGTTTGTTCTGTGTAGAGACCTTCTACGTACTGATGCCGGTTGATTACTGTAGCTGAGAAGTTCACTAAAATGTGTTCAAGGTGGAGCTTGTAAGCGGATTGGGCCAGTGTTCACACATTTTCTCTTCTTAGCCCATGTTCTTTAATCCCTGTGATAAGTTGGACTGAGCCTCACAACCCAAATAGGATTATCAGTCCTCATAACCCAAATAGGATACGTGTATGTCTAATTCAAGATGTAGAGCGGGCCAGGCTGGTAAACAGCCCAATCTCCTTGAGTCTTCCCAGGTTACTGGCTGTTGCTTCTTTGAAGAAATCTTCCAGGTATCAGGATGTTCTATTGTTTAATGATCCTTCCAAATGACCGTTAAGTTGTTTGAATGAGTTTACCTTAGAAACTCTATAAATACCCTTATCCTTGTCTTGTTGTTAACAGATGAGACATGACTGTTTATTGTGTGTGAAGCCTTCTTGTTTTCTCTCTTCTTCTTCTCTTTAGATTTTTGTTTCTATTTGTTCTCTGTGAATTCTTCTGTTACTGCCGTTGTTAATCAGCATTTCTTGTTGACCACATTCTTGGGTAGTTTGTGAAGGAGAGAACCAAAAGTGAGAGATTAGATTATTATGTGAGGCTCATCCATTGCTGTGGGTTTGATCGAGATTCTGACACACACAGAAAAATCGGTCGTTCGATTTTCCCCCTTTTCATCCCTTTTTGGCATCCGAATATCTCTATTCCCTTCTTTTATACGGAAACCATTTGTCCGGTTTTTCTATGTTGGTCATCCTGTTTCGTAAGTCGGACGTTCGATTTTTGCCTACTCATCCGATTTTGTAGTCTTATTTTTGCAGGTACCTTGGATTGAAGAAGAATCGGTGGTCCGTTTTTCGAATGCCTCATCTTATTTTGAAGAGACTATTTTAAGAGTTGTTATCCGGTTCCATCATCCGATTAATCGTAATAGGGTTAGTAATAGTATGTAGGAGAGGTTTGTTTATGTAATGGGGCTGATCACCAGAGCAACTATTCTTGATAGTGATTTCAGAGCTTAGGCTATTCCCAACAAATTTTATATGGGAATTCATAAAATCTTTACTTAAATCATATATATAATTTCTGTGTGTATGCAAATATATATACACACACATATATTGTTTTATTGCATAGTGTTTCGATTGGGAGATTGGTTAAATGTTTAAGCGGTTAAATATTGTGTCTAAATTATTTTATGAAAAAATGATGAGGTCCAAATTACAAAATTAAATAAGTTACGAAGTGTGTTTCTTTATTAGGGCTATATCAAGTTAGAAAACCCCTAGCTCATTAGAGCTTAGGATTGGCTCATTAATGTATTTGTAAGTACCTTATGTTGGAATTAATATTTAAGAAACCTAGAAATTTGAAACTTTACTGCCACCACCTATCGCTGCTTCTCGATAATTTTACTATTTTCTTCAACCATTACAAGGTATCAAGAGAAGTTTGTAAGAGTAAAACTTAGAGAAAAGAAATAAAAAATCTAGTAAAACTTGTGCTTCGAAAAATAAACAGAGTATTCAGAGTAAGTTTATTACCCTAGTATTCCGAAGCTTTTGTCACTACCATCTTCTATATTACCGTAGACTAGCTTCCATCACCTCTTTTCCCATATCCAGAGATGTGTAAGGATGGACATTAGCTGGGATATTTGCCAGGACCTCAACGTGTTTTGGAAACTGTGTTTTGCATGTTTTACTTTAAAAAAAAATTGCAAAAGTTTATGATAATTGTTAATCAATAAGAAATATTTTTATTATTTGGTGATTAAAGATGTCTCATTTTGTCTCTTTGTAGAAGTGTCCCCAATGGCTTTCACAAAAGGCTTTTTGCCCTAGTTGCTTATCTTTTTTCATTAGGTTGTTAAGTGTGATGAGTTTGTTTTGTCTTTGGTCTTGTATTAGTGTTCTTTTTTTCTGCTAGTCCTATATAGGGGGGTTTTGTATATAAATGTTTTCCAAATCAGTATGAACAACAATTATTCAAATTAAAATTGTATATTTTTCTATGAAAATAAAGGTTTTAAATATACAAAATTAATAATTTTAAGTTTTAAAATGACAGTCATTATATTCTCACATGTTTAGATTCATTAGCGTTTAAATGAAATTTATGAACAAGGTATTATAATCAAATAGTTGAATCTAAGTACAATTACTATCTTTTATGTACAATTATTTACTAATTTCGAATGAGTATTTCGTTAAAAAATTCAAATAAAAAACTTAAGAAAAAATTAAATTGGAGAAGAAAAATCAAGTTTCTTTAAACAAAAAGTTATTAAATATAACAGAAATTTGAGTTAGTCCCTCCTCCTAACTGCCCCTTGCAATTGCTATGGTCAGTCAGCAAAACCCATTTTATTAGAACTAGAACCAACCAAGTCATAATGCGAAATTTAGTTTTACCCCATGGAAAAACTAAGCAAGTTTTTCATTGAACGAAAACTTTCTTTTGATTAAGAAAACTACGAAATCCTTTTAAGAGAAATCAATGAGGTGGGTGAAAAGTTGAAGTTTCTTTTTTTAAGTAGTGAAGCTCAAGAAAATTTTTTAGAGAAATCAATAAAGTGACTAAAAGGTTGAATTTTTTTAATCAGTAGTTGAAGAAAATAAAGAGAATTTAATTATGTGGGGTAAAATAGAAAAAAAAACAAGGTATCAGAAACAAAGTTGGAGAAACCAAACTTTTAGACTAAGTGGTTCTTCAAATTTTAGAACCACACTTTTTTTCAGTGCACTTAAACAACCTATGCATTAACGATAGGTTTGCCATTGCATTCTTCATCAAATATAGTAATGCAATGCGGATTTAAACTTTACATCAATAAAGAAATATTGTACTTACTAAAACCTTCCTTTCCAAATCTCCATTTCATTAAAAAATTTAAAAGCTTTCACGTGAAATAAAGTGGGAATTTAAAACTTCACAGGAAGACCGATCTACGCTCAAACATTTTTGAACTATAGCTGCTCTATTGTCTCCAATTAAGTGGCAAATATTTAACTACTTTATTGGTGGTCCCTAAACAATGGTTGGTTCCTATATTAATAAATATTAGTATCTACCTATTAATTCAAATCGTAATAAGTATGTGGCACTTCAAGAATTACCTTGTCCCGACCTAATAATCGCGATATCCGATGAACATTCGATAGAAGTAGAGCTAATTGCCTGAAATATTTAGGATTCCTTATTAAAGTTAATTTAAAGTAAAAAAGACATAACCTTATTAAATCTAAAATACATATTGTATTAAATAAATTGCAAGACAATAACATTGTCACGGAATTCTTGTCACTAGTTGAATGTTCTACTCTAATTCTAGCCTCTCGCCTTCCCACCACAACCACTCTTCCCGAATTCTTTCATTTTTTCCAATTTTTTTGTACTTGAGACTTCTGAACAACTTTAGTTACCTTCTCAACTGATTCTATTAGTAATCTTGAAATACGTTGCTATCTAGAACCGTCATCAACCACTTCGTATCTCTGCTACTATCTAATTCTCTTTTCCATAATTGGTGGAGGTGTTTCTTTTCCCTTCTTTTTTCTTCCAAAAAAGTCCTCCCCAAACTATCTCCTTCTTGAACATTGACGACATACTCCACGGTATTATTCCTTATATCTTCTGCATAGAAAAACACCCACATTATTGTCTCCCACCGGGGAGTTAATATCCTCTGAAGATCCCATTGGCTCGTGGTTTGCTATGAACACTACCCACTTCACCTTCACTTCCACATTCTCATCCTCTATTAATTATATTAATTATAAATACACTTATAATTCATCTCTAACCCACTAATTTTTTTATTAAGTAATTTTCACGAGTTTCAGTAAGCTTTCACGAAATTCATTAGTTTCTAAAAATGACCCTATAGCTTATTCATTTTTGTGATATACATTTGTTTTAGTTTTTCCACATAAAATTACTAATAATATTTATAAATATACATATAATTTTTATCTAAACCCTTTCTTAATTTTATGAAATTTAATATAGTTTCACTAAATGTCACATAATTTACTCATTTCTCAAAATGACCCCATAATTTATTAATTTGTTTTGATAAACATTTATTTAGCTTTTCAAAATATAATTACTTATATTAATTATAAATATACATTTTCTCTCAGTCCACTAACATGGTAATTTGGGTAATTTACATTGGTTTCACTAATTTTTCGTACATTTCACTAGTTTCTCAAATCTTGCAAAAATTAGACCATTATAGCGAAAAACATTATCCACTCTAGAATTCAATTTCCATTTATGACCTTCAGAGTCATTTTACCATTTTTGTTGGACATCCCAAAAGAGGGTTTTTGATTCTCGTTCTCCTTTTTCTTCTTCTCTTTTTCCTCCACTTCTTCATTGCTCTTGTCGTCATGATTATCATCTTCTCCTTTGCCGAATTCCCCTTCCGTCGTCGGTATAATATTGCCTCTCTTAGAAAATACATCTTTTTGAGTAATTTTATTAAAAAATCGATTCTCCACTTTGGTCCATAATAATAATTATGGTTAGTTGCTTAAAATATTTAGTGAAAAGGAAATTTCTTAAAGGATTCCATTATATACTCTTATCATAAAGGGAATAAAAGGAGAAAAAATAGGGAATAACGATTATCTTTCGTCTACTTATGTGAGGAATATATTCTTATTTGAAAAGCATTTTGAAGATGATTAAACGACCATGACGAAATAATTTACGTCGCTAGCAATCCAAATATCTTCGGATTTTCATAGCAAGAATGATAAATATGTATATATACGTTATTCCTATCACCTTGTACTTGCGTTCCGAAAGTAGCTCACAAAAAAATCTTTCATTAGCACTAGGGTTGTCTAATACATTCTCTAGTATACATACTTTAATAGTAAATTTTTCCTTAGGGTTTATCTTTTAGAGTTTACGGTTTATCTGTTATTCTGTGAGATTTAAATTAATATAATTACTATAAAATGAGTGTGCTAGAGGTTGTGCTAGAAGGCTTATTAGACGATCCTAGCTGTTTCACAAGCCCAATAATATCATTGGAACTTTATGAAGTAACAAATATTTCTTCTAAGTTAATTTCACAACTGAATCTTTACCAAAAATTTATAACCTTAAAAAGATTAGATAAGTACACTTTTGCATAGTCTAATGTTCTTTTCACATTATATATACATTAAAGAACAAATAAAAATATGTTCTTCAACATAAACTGTTTCATGAGATATTTTTTTTGTTTTCTTTAGCTCTTTAAATATTTTTTAGAAGTTTAGTCACACAATTATAGAATTAGAATTCATAAATTCTTCCGCTAAAACATACCTAAATTCCTTGAAGAACTTGATTCCCATAACCATTTTCCGTGCAATAATAAACTTCTGGACAACATTCTAAGCTAATTTAACTTAAAAAAATACCATTGCAATTATAATTTTATATGGAAGCATTATTTGGCAAAGAAGCAACCAACTTGTGCTTAGAGTATTCTAGTTTAGGACAACCTATGTAGAACTCCAACATATTAATGCTATATTTCCCAAACAACAAGTTACTATAGAGAATAAGGAAGGTGATGCATTAAGCTATGGAAAATTCTTTCTATCTCAATGGAAATGTTTTTAAAAATTCGAGCACACCTATTCAACCTACCCAAATTTTTGTTCATTCTTTGTTGTCTTGGAGATATTAATCTTTTTAATTATTCTGATATCATTTGAGATAAGTTTATCTTAATAAGGTAGGGTTTGGATTATTTAGAATTATATGTATTCTTTTAATTATTAGGACTATGGATAGTTCTAGAACAGAAGTAGTGCAATACGGGCGTACGGGCTAGAAATAAATGAAAGACCTACTTAATTACGTGGGGGACTAATTAGTAAAAAGTTTTGATTATTTAATATTGGGTCCAAGTTCTTTTAGGGCACTATTATAAATACGTTATGTAAAAGTTAAACCTAGAGATCCTAGTTAACAACAAGCCTAGCTGCCGCCACCCTAGACTAGTTCCTTCTTTCAATTTTTTTTTGTTTTAAAGGCTTCTGAAATTGGAGTTTCACGTGAGATTAAATCGTTTCTAGTGCTAGCTTTTTAAGGTAAAAATTTGTAAATCTATGTTGTTTTGACACGAAAGTCTCAACTTAAAGAAGATTGTGATTGATGTTGTAAATTATATGTTTTTGGTGGTTTAAATTTTGACTGAATTAATTTTGGAAAAAATGTTTCTTGTCCTAGCTGATTTTTGGGGGAAAAAAAAAAAGAATAAGAAGAGGAATTTCCTCATGGATGCCATATATACTCTTATCATAAAACGATATAAGAAGAATGAGCGAAACATGTCATGAGGAAGATTTTGATATGTAGAATGCATTTTGGAGAAGATTCAATGACTCAATCTATATTGGACACATTTTACATTGCTAGCAAACTGAATATTTAGAGATTAGATAGCAAGAAATGATAATAAAAACATAGCATCCACATCTTCTTGCTCGTTCCGTCAAAAAAGCAGGTCACACCTTATCGTTTATAAGCCCGATAAGTAACAATCTTCCCTCTTAGATAACTTCATAAAGAAATCCCTCTTTTCTTAACCCTTAAAAGGATGTTATAAGTATACTTATGCATCTTCTAGAGTTCTTTTCACATTTTACGTAAATTAAAGAGGAAATAAATCTACGCTTCTTCTACCATGTTAAATCTTCGACAATCAACAGAAGACATAAATAAATTAGAGATAATCTTCAATAATCTTCGACAATAAGTAGATTCGAATAAAGATATGAAGTTTGGAATAAAAAGGCATGACTTGTAGTCTAAGTGAAATAATGGATTATAATTAGAAGGAATTTTCTTTTGCATTCCTTAGGATAAAAACTTGTTAATAATTACTCACATTTCTTTTATATTCATTCTTCAACATTGCAGGTTTTTGTGTTTGTGACTTAATTCTACATTTGAACAAGGGAAACAAAAGAAAAGACAGAAAATTTAGTGAAAAAAATGAAATCAATGGAGAAACCATGTAAACTCTAGTTGAGATTTTGTTTTGTTTATATAGCCAATAAAATATTTTCTCCAAGTGTCACGCACCATTGGAAAAATTAGCAACTTTAAAATCTTCCTTCAAAACATAGCTAGATTCTTTGAAGAACCACTTTCTTGTACCCATTTTTGTGCAATAATTAAACCTTTGTCCAACATTTTAAGCTCCTTTTACTTTCATTTTGTAAAGAAGAAGCATATGGGAGACTCAAGATTGCTTTGCTATCTCTAACATAAACAAGATTGGAAGCAGTCGTTTGTGCATCACATAAGTAGCTATATATACAATAATTTTTCATTATATGTATATATATCTATATATGATTAAGTAAAAATGTTATGAATTTTTGTATATGATTGAAATAAATATGTATTTTTTTTAATATAGGTCCTGCAAATTTTTTTTTAAAATAATGGATCATTTTTATGTATTTCATTTGTTTGTATGTAATGAATACTTGAGATATAAAACTTATAGTAATTCTAAATTTACACCTCTTTATTGTACATACTTTTGATATGATAATATAAATAAAAACCTTTATTATTGATGCATCAAAATTAATTGCTTTTAAGTTTTGCAAAAAAAATTGACTACTTTCCTATCGTTAATGTTCTTAGATATCAAATTTGATTTTTTCTTATCTGCATTTTCATCAATTTTTCAAGTTCAAAGTTTTTTTGTTTCACAGATTATGTGCAGAAATATAAACCTTAGCAATGAAGAATGTCAAGACTTGCAGCTCACCTAACTACTGCACCCTAAAATCGTAAGCGTCGATTATAAAAAACGTACATTTTAGGCCAAATATTCTCGCCATTTTGAAGAGTGGCCTAGGGAGAATAATTGGGTTCCAATGATATCTCCTCCCACTGTAGTTTGCCCCACCTATAATATGCAAACTCTTTCGAGCGTGGTTCCTGTATGTAAAACTAAATGAGAATGAAGGAGTGTTGCATTCACCGTCATTAAAGCATGCTCAGGATCTAAACAATATAGCAAGATCAAGAATTTTTAATCATCCCCCCAAGGAAACAAAGAAAAAGGTGAGGGAATACATGGCAAGTTTTGGTTGAAGTAAGGAATAAAGTAAGAGAAGCTGCAAAAGCATTTTGCATTGAAAATGGCACTGAAAAAAACAAATAGAAATATTGGTGCATGTAAGAAAAGTGTTACCGACAAAATGAATATTTCCTAAATTTAAAAGCTATAGTGGTTTAAAAAAATTATGGTCATTTTAAATATTTTCCTTCAGGTTATTTCATTGTTGTTGTAATTGACTTTCTTGCTTCAAGGATGAGAAATACGGGATAATGTACAAACTTTTTCTTTTAAAATTTTCATTTTTTAATTTTAGTTACTGAAAGGAAGAATTGCTCTGCTTTAAACTTTTGATCTTAATGTGGGAAATGTTAGTTAATTAGGATTGATAAATATAACCTAAAAGATAAGTAGATAGATTTCCGTAATCACATTAAGTTAGCAACTACATAACGAAGGACCTCTATCATAACACTTCAATACATTTTTGAGAATACAACTTTTTAACCTTTTTGTTATGGCCTTTTCCTATGGCAATAATTTTTAAAGTATGGACAATCAAGAGGAGAAAATTTAGATTTACTATAAGTTATGTATCTCATTCATTCATTGCATACAAAAAAAGCATATAGAAAAAATTGTCCATTATTTAAAATCAAATTGCATGACCTATATTAAAAACATCAATATTTGTATAAATCATATACGGAAATTTATAAAAATTTACCTAAATCATATATATAATAAATATATGTGTGTATGTGTGTATATATATGCATATATATTTATATATATACATATGTATATATATGTATATACAGTTTTTATTGCATAGTGTTTTGATTGGGAGATTAGTTAAATGTTTGAGTTGTTTAATTTTGTGTCCAAGCTATTTTATAAAAAATGATAATGTCTAAATTAAAAAATTAGATAAGTTATGGAATAGGCCTTGTTGTTAGGGCTATATCATGTTAGAATAATCCTAGCTCATTAGAGCTCAGAATTGGCTCATTAATGTATTTATAAACATCTTATGTTAGAAATAAACCTTCAGATCCCCAGAAATCCGAAACCCTTACTACCGCGACCTATTTTTTTGTTCTCTCGTAATTTTACTACTTTCTTCAATTATTAATAGCGAGGGATCAAAGGAAGTTTTGTAAGAGATAAAATTGGAGAGAAAGAAATAAAAAAAATCTACTAAAAACTGTGCGTAATAAGATAAGTAAAATACTAAGAGTAAGTTTACTACCCTAGTATCTAGAAACTCTTGTCACTACCACCTTTAGTATTACCCTAGACTGGCTTCTATCAATTTTTCTTTGATGTCAAGATATGGGTTGGGATGGGAATTAGTTAGGGGAGTTTTTGGGAAAGAAATAAAAAAATCTATTAAAACTTGTGCTTCATAAGATAAGTCAAATACTAAGAGTAAGTTTACTACCCTAATAATTAGAAACTCTTGTCACTACCACCTTTAATATTATCCTATATTAGCTTCTATCACTTTTCTTTGATATCAAGAGATGGGTTGGCATGGGGATTAGTTAGGGGAGTTCTTTTGGGATTGGATATGAATTTCATCCCCACATACGAGGATGCAACGAGGATAAAGTCAAGGTAGGGATGGTGGGGTTGTCGGTGGGGACTGGAACGTGTCTTGAAAACTGCGTTTTGCATGTTTTACTATGAAAAAACTGCAAAAGTTGATGATAAATATCAATCAATAAGAAATTCTTTTACTATTTGGGGATGGAAGAGATATCATTTCGTCGCTCTATAGAAGTGTCCCCGATGGGTCGTGACAAATGGTTCTCGTGCCCTATTTTCTCTCATGTTTCACCCGCTTTTTAAGTTTGCTTGAGCCTCGTTTTATCTAGGGTAATGTATTAGTCTTCTTTTTGTATGCTAGACATATATAATTGTTTTCCAAATTAGTAAGACTGAAATTTCAAATTAAAATTTTATATTTTTCTATGAAAATAAAGGTTAGAAATTTAAAAGGTTAATATTTTTAAATTTTAAACTGAAAGTCGTCATGTCCCAAAATGTTTAGATTCATTCTCCTTCGGTTATCGGCATATCTCCAACGTCTACTTTTAACTATCTGAAGCCGATCTTGAATTATCCTAACTTGTTTCTGCATCTCCTCCAACTCTGACATCAAGTCTTTTTGTCTCGAATAGGATTGAACTCCGACCTCATCCCAGTACAAGGGTGTTCTGCATCTCCTACCATATAATGCTTCAAATGGTACCATTCCTATTTAAGAGTGGTAGCTATTATTATAAGCAAACTCAGCAAAAGCAAGGTTGTCAACCCACTTATTCCCAAAGTCTAAGGCGCAAGCTCTTAGCATATCCTCTAGGGTTTAAATTATCCTTTCAAACTGTCCATTGATTTGGGGGTGTGCCGTGGTGCTATAACTTGGACTGGTCCCCATAGCTGCCTGGAACTTAGGCCAAAACCTTGATCTAAACCTTGGGTCTTTATCGGATATAATATCAACGGGCACCCCATGAAGTCGAACAATCTCATCCACATAAATATGCGCCAACTTATCCAAAGGGTATGTTATATTAATAGCAATAAAATGAGCCACTTTTGTTAAGCGATGAACGATCACCCAGATAGTATCCTTATACCCCTTGGTCCAGGGCAATCTTGTGAAAAAGTCCATTGTTACATGTTCCCATTTCCATTCAGGAACAGGTAGTGGTTGTAGTAGTCATGCTGACTTTTGATGTTACGCCTTAATCCTTTGACATGTAAGACAGGCTGCTACATACTCTGCAATCTCTCTCTTCATTCCGTTCCACCAAAACTTTTGCTTTAAGTCTTTGTACATCTTGTTCTCCCCAGGATGCATTGAATACTTACTTCTTTGGGCTTCCTCTAGAATCTTACACTTAAGTTCAGTATCATTAGGTACACACAGCCGATTATGAAAGTACAGGCTCCTATCAGCTTCTAATTCTCGAAAATCTTCCAATTTCTTAGCTTCCACATGGTTTTTGAACTCCTGGAACTCCCTATTATTCTTTTGGGCGCTTCTAATATCCTGTTGTAGAGTGGATGTTAAGCTAAGACTTGATGTCTTTGCTTTTCTACTCAATGCATCTGCCATCACATTCGCCTTTCCTAATGATAGTTAATTAGGCATCGATATTCCTTCAGCAGTTCCATCCAGCGACATTGTCTCATGTTCAAATCCTTTTGAGAAAACAGATACTTCAAGCTCTTATGATCAGTGAATATCTCGTACTTAGCCCTATATAGGTAGTGTCGCCACTTCTTAAGTGCGAACACGATGGCTGCTAACTCCAAATCGTGTGTTGAATAATTTCGTTCATGATCCTTCAACTTCCTCGAAATATATGTGACAACTTTCCTGTCTTGCATCAACATAGCTCCTAGACCTTTCCCTGAAGCATCTGTATACAGTGAAAATTCCATTTTTGGATCAGGTAAGGTTAACACTGGTGCCGAGTTCAGTCGGTTCTTCAATTCTCGAAAACTCCTCTCACACTTCTGCGTCCACTCAAACTTAGTTCTTTTTCTGGTTAATTGTGTTAGAGGTCCAAAGCAATCCTAGAAAAGTCTTTTATGAATCTCCGATAATATCCCGTCATACCCAAGAAACTACGTACTTCGATTGGTGTTTCGTGTTACGCCCAATGGGTCACTGCTTCAACTTTCGCCGGATCTACCGAGATTCCTTCCTTGGAGATAACATGTCCTAGGAAAGTGACTTGACTCATCCAGAACTTACATCTACTAAATTTAGCATACAACTTATGCTCCCGTAGAGTTTGCAACACTTTTCGAAGATGTCGTTAATGAGTTTCAGGATTAGGTGAATAAACAAGTATATCAGCAATAAAAATCACACACGAACTTATCGAAGTAAGGACTAAAGACTCTATGCATCAAGTCCAAAAATGTGGCAGGTGCATTAGTCAATCAAAACGCCATAACCATAAACTCATAATGTCCATATCGTGTGTTGAAAGCCTCATCGAAATATCCTTTTAACTTATCCGAACTTGATAATACCCTTACTTCAAGTCCAATTTGGAAAACAACTCGCTCCTCGGAGTTGGTGGAATAACTCATCATGAAGGGTAGTGTGTATTTGTTCTTGACTGTCACACTATTCAATCCTCTGTAATCTATACACATCCTGAGGGTTCCATCCTTCTTCTTTGCAAACAAAAGTGGCGCACCTCAAGGAGATGTACTTGGAGGGATGTATGCTTGCTGCAACTATTCTTGTAGTTGCTTTTTTTAACTCTTTTAACTCCTCATGTACCATCCGTTATGGGGGTTTGAGATATTGGTCTAGCACCGGGTACCAACTCTATCATGAAATCCACTTCTCGATCTGGGGGCAACGTGAATAACTCTTCAGGAAAAACATCTATAAACTCCTTCACCACGGGTACTGTATCTAATTTTACTTCTTCTTTACGCTTGTTGAGTAAATATGCTAGGTACTTTTGACATTCTTTCCATAACAACTTCCTGGGTTTCACGCCAGACAAAAAGGGATTTTCCCGTTTCTTTCGCTTCCCTCGAAGTACAAGGGTTGACATACTCGGTCGGCTAAACTTAACCAACTTTCGTCGACAATCTACTTGAGCGTAATGTTCAGATTACCGTACATCCCAAGTATCACGCTATAACACTCAAATGGAAAGGCAATCAAGTCACCATATATAATCACATTCTCGACATAGATGTCATAATCTAGGTACTTTATCTCAGCTGTCTTACTCACCTCTATAGAAGTGCTAACTATCAACTGATAACACATGACAAAAGAAGGTACAGGAATATGTTTTATGAAACGCAAACTCACAAAAGAATACGTAGCTTTAGGACCAATAAGTATTCTTGTTGGTTGAGAAAATATTTGATCGTACCATCAACTACTTCTGCTTTGGTGTCTATAGTTGTCCATCTAATACGAGATTAAAATATCAGCTCATCCTCTATTTTTTATTCTATCCTACACTCGACTTCCCATTCTAGATATGTGGCCGCCAGTTTCTTTTGAAGATATCTAGTAACTCTCTTATCATTGAATCAACTTCTCACCAGACTAGTTACACAAGTACGTTAGATATCCTAACTCTAAAGATTAGAAACATTGACTTAACTAAATTCCATGCACAATGCACATATTTGCATGTCCAGTTAACCAATCCATTCTTACTATCACACCTGATCCCTCAAATGATTGAAACATTTATCATCCCCTTGCACTTCCACTGTCCTTTCCAAAAGTATCTACCAATGTTAAATACCTAAACCTTAGCTTATAGGTTAAAGCTCACATACAAAACACCGCACACTACAACTGGATATCAAATAAAGAGAGGAACATCCTCTCTATTAATAAAAAATAGTCATTGGTGCACAGGGTAGAGCATGTACACAAAATTTGCCATTGATGTACCATACATAACATAATTTGCGATCAACATGATCCTAAGCTCTTCCAGGTTATATAGAGCCATTAAATAATCACACTTACAAAACTAGATTTATACTAAACATATATGTACAGTGTAAACTAAAAAATGCAAGTACACCAGCCAAGTTTAGGTATATCTTCTTCCTAAAGACTATGGTCTAATACTGAGCTTATCAAATATACTCTAGATGTAATTCATGGCGAACACACGAAAAAAATCTCAACAACTATACCAATTGTTCCCTGCTCTCACATTAGACTACCAATCTCTCATTCAGAAGATATACTAATTCTTCAAATCTTAAGAAACTTAGCTTCTAGTTTACCTATCCTCGTCGTCACTTATTATTCTCCTTATCGAGCAGAACTCATCAATAGCTCACCTCCATGTTTACATTCACCGATCAGCAGCATGAAGTAATACTTAGATATATCGAATATAAAACCAAGGACCGAAGTGCTCTTGCTGCTGTGACAACGATAATGAAAGTGTCCATTTTACAAGGTACATGGAGTTCTTTGGTATCACTGAAGTAGGGATGATGCAGATTACATCTTGTACGTAATAAGAACTTCACACTCACTCTTTGTGTAGTTCATACACTGCAAGTCATAAGAGTTTTCCCCTAATACCTTATGTCCCACGAAATCCCTTAATCGAGCTGCGAGTCTAAGAACAAGTAATCTCTTTTGATGACTCAAATAATCTTAGTCCTCTTTCACCTGAGCCATCATCAATTCAAAAGCTTCACATATCTATGTGTCCTCTCATTGTGGTTATGACCAAAGATATGGCATCGTATGCAAAGGGACATTGCTCCCACAAGATTAATAACACGACGAGCAAAACAAAGGAGAAAAGGGAACTTTTTGACAAAAATAGAACTATGCAATTGGCCCCTAGTACTCGTCTAGGATCTACTAACTCTAACCACAAATCGAACCTAGAGCTCTAAGACCACTGGGATAACCCCAACTCTGCCACTAGGTCAACTGTTGCTGAGTAGGGCATCTACGTGCCTCTAGATACTAAACTATAAGTCCTAAAATAAGAACACAACCCTGGAGTAACACTTATAGGTATATAAACAAAGTACGCAGTGGAAAACTTAAGTAAACTAGATTCTACTTATGTGCTCAAACATATAATTTATCGAAGACTCCTCATGATCGTTTGAATATATAAATAAAAGTATCTTACATCATCAAAACTTCATGTCAAAAAACAAACAAGACTTTACATCCGGCTAGAGTCTAAGAAAACAAAATATAAATACATGTCCTTCCAGGAAAACTTTAGTCCAAAATTCCATACTTAAACTTCCGCGGCTTACCGTGCCTCTGTCCCTCCTGTATTAGTTTGAAGAGAAAATAAGATATGGGAAACGTAAGCATGAATGCTTAGTGAGTCCACGTGTATGTGCTTTAGTGATTTCTTTAAAAGAATGTTGATGCAGTTTTACGAAAAAGTTCATGCAATGTTATAGGAAAACATTTCCTTTTATTATTTTAACAAAACCAATACTTGAACCTACATGAGGGTTTCCAGCGTGGTTGGGAAGTCATAGCGAATCAAGACACATCAGCGCAGCTTCTACGCACAAAATTTAAAGAAACATTCAATGCCACAGTCAGGCTCCACGGACAAGGTCCGGAACCCAAAACAAGGTCATCGGAATCAAGTTCCGGCATCTCGTAGTCAATACCAGTCAAACACCTTACGAGCACTCGATTCCTATTAGAACGACCACCCACCTTTGGCAAAAGCAACCTCATTCAACAACAAAAATGTAAAATATAACAATTACACACCTTTAATTTCTTGAAAATATACACTCAATTGCGAAGAAAATAGAAACAAAATTTTTTAATCTCAAAATCATTACAACTTTTGGATGAAAATTGAATATTTTGATACCCAAATTTCTTCATGGCAAAAACTATAGAATCAAGCATTTTATCCAATAAATTGGTATATTTAAAACTCGAATTTTGATCCGTCTAAGTGAGATTTCATGATCCAAACAAAGCTTAAGAAAAATAAGGGAAAACATCTATGAAGAAAAATAGTTTTTAGTGATTAAGAAACTTCAACAATGGTTTCATGACTTCCTCTTCAATATTAGATCTAAATGTGCCATTAGAAGGTGGGAAAGAAGATTACAAGATTATCATAGTATGTGGGGTATTGACTTTAATTTTCTTTAGGCCAAATTTTGTAACAGAGTGCCTAATTTTTCTCATGGCATAAACAAGATTAAATTAGATGGTGTTTTCTTGGATGCTTAGAAGTACGTTCCCACCATAATCGCTACCAATAGACACTCACAAACCCACAGTCATCGCCGTCAAAGTTAGCAGTCTCATCCACCTATTTCCCCCATCTTCACGCAGCGTCCCCTTCTTTTATTACATCTCTGCGACACTCTCCTACTTTCTTCTTTCCCATCTTCCCTGATATCATTTCACCCCTCGTTCTTCTTCTTCTGCTTTCTCCTGTCCGACTTTTACACTGCGTCCCCCCATTTTCTTCTTTCCCTTCCACTTCCCTTTCCCATTCCTTTCACTGCCACACCTTTATCATGGATTAGGGCTTGCTAAATAAAAATCACAGTGTTTTTTTCTTTTATTAGTTCTAACATGCCCCTAGAATAATCACGTGAAAGTCACACTTTTTTTCGTTAAATATTAACGACTAAAATTAATAGAATGGTCAAATATATAAGTTTAAGGGTTGAATTTATACGTTTTGAGAGTTCGAGGTCACTTACTTAAAAGTATTTATTTCAGGGTCGAAAACCCAAAAACGAGAAAGTTTGAGGGTCACTAGCATACTTTACCCTTATAATAATAATAATAATAATGATAATAATTACAGTTACTTGGTTAAAATATTTGGGCGAAAAATGAAATTTCTTTAAGGATTCCATTATATACTCTTGTCATAAATGGAATTAAAGGAGAAGAAAGAGGGAATAACGATTATGTTTGGTGTACTTACATGAGGAAGACATTCTTATTTGAAGAGCATTTTGAAGAAGATTAAATGACCGTCAATAGAAATTATTCAAGTTGCTAGCAATCCAAATATCTTGGATTTCATAGCAAGAATGATAAAAAAAAATTGTATTCCTATCTCGTTGTACTTGCGTTCTGGAAGTACCTCACACAATATATATCATAAGCACACTGGATTGTCTAGTACATTCTCTTGTAAACTCTCTAGTATACATACTTGAATAGTAAATTTTCCCTTAGGATTTATCTATTATTTTTTAGGATTTAAAATAATAAAATTACTATAACATGAGTGTGCTAGAGGGTGTACTAGAAGATGTATTAGATGATCCTAGATGTTTCATAAGCCCAATAATATAATTGCAACTTTATGAAGTAACAAATCTTTCTTCTTAGTTAATTCACAACTAAATCTATAGCATTAAAAAGATTTATTACCTTAAAAAGCTTTGATAAATGCACTTTTGCATATTCTAATATTCTTTTCACATTATATATACATTAAAGAACAAAAAAAGTATGCCTCTTCTTCAATGTTAAGTCTTTGACAGTCAACGGAGAAACCATGTAAACAGTGGATGAGATTTTTTTTTTGCTTTCTTTAGTTGTTTAAATATTTTTTAAAAGTTTAGTTGCACCATTATAGAATTAGAAACCATAAAATCTTCCTCCAAAACCCATTCGAATTCCTTGAAGAACTAGATTCCCGTAACCATTTTTCGTGCAATAATATATTCTCGATAACATTATAAGCTAATTTAACTAAAAAAAAATACCATTACAACTATAATTTCATATCGAACCATTATTTGGTAAACAAGCAACCATCTTGCGCTTAGAGTATTTAAGTTCAAGACAACCTATATGGTATGTAAAACTCCAATATGTTAATGCTATAATTCTCAAACAAAAATTTTGTATAGAGAATAAGGAAGATGATGCAATCAGACATGGAAACTTCTTTCGGTCTCAATGTAAATGTTCCTACAAATTCAAGAATACTTATTTTTAATGTAAAAGTTGACAAAATTTTTATTTGTTCTTTATTTCTTTTGAGATATTAATCTTTCTAATTGTTCTGATATCATTTAAGATAAGTTTATCTTGATAAGGTAGCGTGTGGACTCTTTTGAATTATACGCATTCCATTAATTATTAAGACCATGGACATGTCTGGAATAGAAGTAGGTGTGCAATATGGGCGTATGGGCTAGAATGAAATGAAAGACCTACTTAATTTCATGGGAGACTAATTAGTTAAATGTTTTGGTTATTTAATATTGGGTCCAAGTTATTTCATAAGAAAATTGTGGGCCATATTATAGAATTCTTTAAGTTAGGAGTGCGCGTCGTTATTTGGGCCAGATCAAGTCAGATTAATCCTAGCCCATTAGATTTTAGAGTTTAGGGGCCTATTATAAACACGTTATGTAAAAAGTAAACCTAGAGATCCTAGCCATCTCAAACCCTAGCTGCCGCCACCCTAGACTAGTTCTACCTTTAACTTTTTTTTTATTTTACAGGTTTCTGAGATTGGAGGTTAACTTGAGATTGATTCATTTTCATCATCAGTGGTTTGAGGTAAGAATTTGTAAATCTATGTTATTTTGACGCGAAAATCTTAAATTACAGAAGATTGTGATTGATGTTTTAAATTATATGTTTTTGGTGGTTTAAAAAATTTGATTGAACATTTGTTATATTTAGAGAAATCATTTTTGGAAAAAAAGTTTCTAGTCCTAGGTGATTTTTTAAAAGGGAAGAACAAGAAGAAGAAATTTGCTTTTGTGTTCCTTTGTATAAAAACTTCTTTTCTCTTTATTCCTGAACATCACAGATTTTTGTGTCTGTGACTTTATTCTATATTTGAACAAGGGAAACAAACAAAAAGACCAAAACTTTAGGGCAAAGGAAAGAAATCAATGGAGAAACCATGTAAACTCTAGTTGAGATTTTGTTTTGTTGATATAGCTAGTGAAATATTTTCTGGAAGTTTCGTCGCACCATTGGAAAAATTAGCAACTGTAAAATCTTCTTCCAAGACCCACCTAGATTCTTTGGTGAACCAGCTTCTTGTACCCATTCCTTTCAATAATAAAACTTCTGTACAACATTCTTAGCTACTTTAGCTAAGGAAAACCATTAATTATAATGCAAAACAAAAGTTTTATTTTGTAAAGAAGAAGCATGTGGTACACTCAAGTTTGCTTTTTTATCTCAAACATTGGAAGCAACTGTTTGTGCATCACATAAGTAGCTATATATACCATAAATTTTCATTATATTTATATGTATTTCTATGTGAGATTTAGTAAAAATTTTGTGAATTTTTGTATGTGATTAATATAAATATGGAATGTTTTAAATATAGGCCATCTAGTTTCATTTTAAACAATGGATTGTTCTTTTCTATTTCATTTTTCTTTTGTATATAGTGAATGATTGAGATATATAACTTTATCGTAATTCTAAATTTACACGTCTTGATTGTAAATAGTTTTATAGGAAAATATAAAAATATACCTTGAATATTGTTGATGCATCAATATTATTTGTTTTTATGCTTTAGAAGCCACATTGGCTACTTTCCTATTGTTGGTGTTCTTGGATTTAAAATTTTATTAATTCTTATCTGCATTTCCATCAAATTTTCATGTTCCAAGTTTTTTTGGTTTCATTGTTTTTTGTGCAGATATATAAACCTTAACATATAAAAATGTCAAGACTTGCGACTCACCAAACTACAACACCCTCAAATCTTAACGCACCAAAGATAAAAAATGTATCTTCTAGACAAGAGATTCTCGCCATTTTGAAGAGTGGCCTAGGGACACAAACTAAGGAGAATTATCAGGTTCCAATGATATCTCCTATAGCGGTAGCTTTCCCAACCTATAGTACGCCAACTCTTTCTAGTGTGGTTTCTGTACGAAAGCTAAATGAGAATGAAGGAGTGTTACCTTCACCGACATTAGAGCATGCTCTGGATCTAAACATTAAAGCAAGATCAAGAATTTGTAATCGTCTCTCTCAGGAACAAAAGAAAAAGGCGAAGGAATACATGGAAAGTTTTGGTTGGAAAGAAATAAGGAATAAAGATGCAAGGGAAGCTGCAAAAGCATTTTGCATCGAAAATGGCATTGGGAAAAACCAGTGGAAATATTGGCTTGAACATCAGAGGAGGGTACGTGTAAGAAAAGGTTTACCGACGAAATGAATATTTCGTAAATTTAAAAGCTATAGTGGTTTGAAAAATTTATGGTCATTTTAAATCTTTTCCTTCAGGTTATTTTGTTGTTGTTGTAATTGACTTTCTTGCTTCAAGGATGACAAATATTGATAATGTACAATCTTTTTGTTTGAAAATATTCATTTTTTTTAAATTTCAAGTACTAATAGGAAGAATTGATATTCTTTTAAGTTTTGCTCTTATTGAGAAATATTAGTTAATTACAGTTAATGAATAGCATATGATTGATGAGTAGATATCTTTTCTTAATCAAATTAAGTGAGCAATTACATAACGAAGGACTTCCACCATAACGCTTTACTATGTTTTCCAAGAAAGAACTTTTTGCTGTTTTTGTTATCTCCTTCTTACTATCGTAATAATTTTGAATGTATGGACAATTAAGAGGTGTAGATTACAATTACTATAAGTTATATATCTCATTCATTCATTAAATACAAAAAAATGATATAGAAAAAAAACAATCAATTATTTAAAACCAAATCGCATGACCTGTATTAAAAACATCCATATGTATATCATTCATATACAGAAATTCATAAAATTTTTATTTAAATCATATATATATAAATATATGCGTGTGTATGTGTGTATATATGTATGAATATATATAAATGTGTATATATGTATATATATAAATGTATTTATATATGTATATATATACATATTGTTTTATTGAATAGTGTTTTGACTGGGAGATTAGTTAAATGTTTTAGTTGTATGATTTTGTATCCAAGTTATTTCATAAAAAAACGATAAGGTCCAAATTACAAAATTGAATAAGTTATGGAGTGGGCCTTGTTATTAAGGATATATCATTTCAGAATAACCCTAGTTCGTTAGAGCTTAGGATTAGCTCATTAGTGTCTTTTATCAACACCTTATGTTGGAAATAAACCTCAAGAATCCTATAAATCAGAAACCTTGAGTACCGCCACCTATCTCTGCTTCTCTGTAATTTTAGTACTTTCTTCAATGATTAATTACAGGGGATCAAGAGAAGCTTTTAAGGGAAAATTTTTGAGAGAAAAAAATAAAAAGTCTGGTAAAACTTGTGCTTCCTAAGATAAATCAAAGTACTAAGAATAAGTTTACCACCCTAGTAATTAGAAACTTTTGTCACTGTCACCTTCAATATTACCATAGACTAGCTTCCATTACCTTTTTTCCCATATCTAGAGATGAGTTGGGAGGGGGATTAGTAAGGGGAGTTCGGTTGGGATTGGGGATGAATTTTCATCCGCACAAACTAGGATGCACGGGGATAAAAAACAAGGTAGGGGTAGTAGGGGTTGTCTCGTGGGAATCACATCTTTTTTTTGGAAAATGTATTCTTCATATTTTACTATGAAAATGCTTCAAAAAAGTTTAATGATAAATGTCAATCAATAAAGAATCTTTTTACTATTTGCGGATGGATGAAATCACGTTCTGTCGCTCAATAGAAGTATCCCTAGTGGCTGTAACAAAAGGTTTTGTGCCCTAGTTGTTTTTCTTGTTTCACCTTGCTAAGTTTGCTGAGCTTTTTTTGTCTTAGGTCACGCATTAGTCTTATTTATGTATGCTAGAAATATTTCGTTGAGTTTGGTATACAATTGTTTTCCAAATTAGTGTGAACAAAAATTATTCAAATTGTGTATTTTCTATGAAAATAATAGTTTGAAACATACAAAATTAGTAGTTCTAAATTTTAAATGAACACTCATCACTATCCCAACATATTTAGATTCATTAGCTTTTAAATTAAATTTATGAAAAAGATATTATAATCAAATATTTGAATTTAAGATAACCTTAACTTGTTATATTTTTAGTACAATTATTTCTTAATTTCAAATGAGTATTTACATTAAAAAATCAAGGAAAAAACTGAAGCAAAATTTAATTTCGAGAAGAAAAATCAAGTTTCTCTAAGCAAAAATTTATTAAATATAACCAACATTTGAGTCACTTCCGCTCCCACCCTTCCTCATTATCATTCGTATAATAGATCAACAAAAGCCATGACAAAAGAACTAAATCTAACCAAATCACAACTTGAACACACTGTTTTTCCTTCATTAACAAGTTAACCAAGTTTTTCATCAGACAAAAATTTTTATTCGATCAAAAAAACTATGAGATCCTTAAACAGCGGTTAAAAATTGACCACACAACAAAACAGTAGCAAAAACACAGCACCTCCGAAATTCTAAGCCTCAAATGACATGGATTTTCGACTAGAGAAAACATAAACTTGCAAACCAACAGAACCATTATATCCAAATAAACTATCCACTCGAGAATCTTATTTCCACTTTTGGCCTTCAAAGTGATTTTACCATTCTTCTTGAACTTCACCAAAAAATGTTTTCATTTCTCTTCTTCTCTTCCTTCTCCTTTTTCATGCTCTCTTCATGTTCATTCTTGTCATCATCATTATCATCATCATCTTCTTGACCACATTCTCATGTTTGCACTGGCAGAGTAGCAACTCTTAGGGAATCAAACCTTCTAGAGTAGATTTACTGGAGTAATTATACCTAATTCTCAAGTTGGACACCAATTCCTTGCTTGGATTTGGGAACGAGAAGTAAAGGGATGAGATAAGATTTCATCCCCACATGTCGGAAGACGTTGAGAGTGAAATTAGTTACGGGAGTTGGGTTAGAGATAGTAATAAAGTGCATCCCCACAAACGGGGATGAACGAGGATGGAGATGAAATGCATGAGGTCGGAGTGGGAAAGGGGACATGGACTTTCTATGGTTTGTCAAAAAAACCCATTTTAATAGAACTAAAACAAACCAAGTCGCAACTCGAACTTTAATTTTACCCCATGGACAAACTAAGCAAGTTGTTTGTTGAACAAAAAACATTCGTTTGAATACATTAAAGAACAAATACATCTACGTTTCTTCTACCATGTTAAATCTTCGATAATAAATAGAGACATAAATAAATTAGAGTCAGTGTTCAAGAATCTTCCACAATCAATAGGTTTGGATAAAGATATAAGGTTTGGAATAAAAAGGCATGACTTGTAGTCAAAGTGAAATGTTGGATCGTAATTAGAAGAAATTTTCTTTTGAATTCCTTAGTATAACAACTTGTTAATTATTATTTACATTTCTATTATTTTCCTTCCTCAACATGGAAGGTTTTTGTGTTTGTAACCTTATTCTATATTTGAACAACAGAAACAAAAGAGAAGACCAAAACTTTAGTTCAAAAAAAGAAATCAATGGAGAAACCAAGTAAGCTCTAGTTGAGATTTTTCTTTGTTGATAAAGCTAATAAAATATTTTCTCGAAGTTTCATCGCGCCATTAGAAAAATAAGAAGCTGTAAAATCTTCCTCCAATGACTACCAAGATTCTTTGATGAACCAGTTTCATGTACTCATTTTTGTGCATTAAATTAAACTTTTGTCCGACATTCTAGGCTACTTTAGCTAAGAGATACCATTAATTATATGCAAAACAAAAGTTTCATTATGTAAAGAAGAAGCATGCAGTACACTCAAGATTTCTTTCCTGTCTATAATATAAATAACATTGGAAGCAAATTTGTTCGTGCGTCACATAAGTAGCTGTATATACCATAATTTTCATTCTATATATATGATTAAGCAAAAATTTTATGAATTTTCTTATATGATAAATATAAATATGGATTTTTTTTTAATATAGGTGATGCAAGTTGATTTTAAATAATGGATCGTTTTTTTCTATATCATTTTTTTTATTTAGTGAATGATTGAGATATATAAGTTATAGTAATTCCAAATTTACACCTCTTGATTACCTATACTTCTCATTGGATAACATAAATATATATACCTTGATTATTGTTGATACATCAACATTAATTGTTTTTAAGTTTTGCAAATGAAATTGGCTACTTTCCTAGTGTTGATGTTTTCAACTTTGATTGATTCTTATCTACATTTTCATCAATTTTTAATGTTTGAAGTTTTTTGTATCATTGTTTCTGTGTAGAAATATAAACCTTTAGAATTAAGAATGTCAAGACTTGCGGCTCACCGAACTAGTACACCCTTAGACTGTAATGCACCTATTATATAAAAACGTATCTTCTAGGCAAGAGATTCTCGCCATTTCAAAGAGTGGCCTCAGGAGACAAGTTAAGGAGAATTATTGGCTTCCAATGTTAGCTCCTCCGACGGTTGTTTGCCCAACCTATAGTATACTAGCATGGATCCTGTATAAAAACTCAATGTGAATTAAGGAGTGTTGCCTTTACCGATATTAGAGCATGCTCTAGATCTAAAAAATATAACAAGATCAAGAATTTGTAATCATCTCTCAAAGGAACAAAAAAAAAAGGCGAAGGAATACATGCAAAGTTTTGGTTGAAAGGAAATAAGGAATAAAGATGCTAGGAAAGCTGCAAAAGCATTTTGTATCGAAAATGGCATTGGAAAAAATCAATGGAAATATTGGCTTGAACATCCGAGAAGGGGACGTGTAAGAAAAAATTACCAAAAATTGAATATTTGGTAAATTTATACGCTATAATGGTTTAAAATAATTATGGTTATTTTAAATGTTTTCTCTAAGGTTATTTCATCGTTGTTGTATTTTGTTTTCTTCCTCAAGGATGAGAAATACGGTATAATGTACAATCTTTTGTTTTAAAGATTTAATTTTTTAATTTTTGTTACTGAAAGGAAGAATTGCTATTCTTTTAACTTTTGATCTTACAAGGAAATATTAGTTAATAAATATGACTTGAATGATAAGTACATATATTTTCCTAATCACATTAAGCTAGCAACTACATAACGAAAGACTTCCATCATAACACTTCAATATGCTTTCAAAAGTAGAACTTTTTACCCTTTTTGTCAAGTCCTTTTTAGTATACTCAAAAATTTTGAAAGTACGGACGATCAAGGGGTGTAAATTTACAATTACTATAACTTAGATATCTCAATCATTCATCACATACAAAAAAATGATATAGAAAAAAAATATGATCTATTATTTAAAATCAAATTGCATGACCTATAATAAAAAACATGCATATTTATATCAATCATATATAGAAATTCATTAAATTTTTACTTAATAAGATATATATATATGTGCGTGTGTGTATATACACACACACATATGTGTATATATATTGATTTATTGCATAGTGTTCATGAAAAACCTACAAAAGTTGACGATAAATGTTAGTTAATAAGAAATCTTTTTACTATTTGGGGATGAAAGAAATCTCGATTTGTCTGTCCGTGGAAGTGTCTCCGTGGCTGCGACAAAAGGCTTTGCACCCTAGTTGATTCTCTTGTTTCACTTGGTTGTTAAGTTCGCTGAGCTTGTTTTGTCTTGGGTCATGTACTAGTCTTCTTTTTGTATACTAGACCTATGTAGCGGGGTTTTGTATGACACTAATTATATCACAACATATTTCGATTCATTAGCTTTCAAATGAAATTATTGTAGAAGATATTAGAATAAAATATTTGAATTTAAGATAACCTTAACTTATTGTCTTTTAAGTACAATTATTTATTAATTTCGAATGAGTACTTACATTAATAAAATAAAAAAACTGATGCAAAATTTAATTTGGAGATAAAAAATCAAGTTTCTCTAAACTGATTTTTATTAAATATAACCCAAATTTGAGTTGGTCCCTGCTACCACCTACCTCCTCGCCATTCCTATAGTCGGTCAACAAATCCATTTTAATAGAACTAGAACCAACCCAGTCACAAATCGAGATTCAGTTTGGCCCCATGGACAAAGTAAGCAAGTTTTACATTGAACAAAAACCTTCTTTTGATTAAGAAAACTATGAAATCCTTAGTTGATTTGGACACCAAGCGACCACACAACAAAACAATAGCCAATATAAGCCATCTAGAGTTTCTGAGCCGAATATATGATGGGTTTGAACTTTTGAACATAAAAATATGCAAATAACATAACTGTCAATGAAGAAAAAATCACTCAATAATCTCTTTATCATTTATGGCCTTCACAGTGATTTTATCCTTGCCACTACTGGCAAACAACATGTAGTGCAAGGATAGGGCCAAATCGTATCTCAAATTCCTCACATGGTGTCTGATTTACTGCTTGGTTTAGGGATAGGTTGGTGAAAAGTTGAATTTTTTTCATTTTGTAATCAGTGAAGTTGAAGAAAATTTTAAGAGAAATGAAATAAATGGGTAAACAGTTGAATTTTAATTAGTGAAGCTAAATAAATTAAAGAGAGGGGTAAAACTGAAGAAAAACAATGTACCAGAAACCCAATTGGGAGAAACCAATCTTAGTTACTCTAAATTTTTGTATATATATACAGATATGTATATATGTATAGATGTATACGTATATATATATGTGTGTATATATACATATATATAAATCATTGTAGAAACTAATTACTAGTACAGAAGCTATTTACTATTACAAGCCAAAAACGTAAGCAAAAACAGCAAAAGAAACAAAAGCGATTCTACTACACGGCCTTCCTCTCCGATAAAAAAAGAAAGCCAATAAAAACACTTTAGCGCTGTAAAACAATAAACAGTTAATAGTAATAATCAAAAATAAGAAAACGAGGAGAAATACTTACCGCCGCGGTGGACAACGACCGCCGGCGGGAACGGTGATGAACCGAGAAAGAAAAGGCCGCCGAGCAGCAGCTAAGTTGTACAGATCGCGTCGAGGCGTTACCAGTAAGTGACGGGATGATCGGAACCCTCAGATCCGAACCTCAACAGTGACTAGAGTCACCGGTACCACACCCACTCTCTCTCTCTCTCTCTCTCTCTCTCTCTCTCTTTCTCTCTCCCTCTCTCTTTCTATATCTCTCTTTCTTGCGGCTCTTTCTCAAACACACCAAGTAAAAGATCAGAAGATGATCCAAGGAAGCCGACGGCAGTGACAACGTCACAGGAAGCCGTCGGACGGACTAGAGTAGCGGTAGAAGCCGCAGAGAAAAAAGATGGGAGATATGTCAGGAGAACCAACAGTCAAGAAGCAGAGAGAGAAGACGTAAAAGAAAAGGAGAAGAATGATTACTAAGGGAAGAAACGAGAGAGAGGGATCAAATGGGAGTGATATCAACGGGCAGCCGAGGTGGCCCGGCATGTCTTGATCCAGTCAAAAGGGCACCTATTCTCCAGTTGAGGCCCAAGTCATCATTGGGTCAAAGATGGGCTGGAAAATGAAAATATTAGGAAGATTCAAGGCCTAAAAGGCCTACAATCTCCACATCGAACAATATTTTCCAACCGTTTTTTGAACTTACAGTGAATCAAACTGCATCCAAGTGGAGGATATCCCTGTAAAATATAAACTTGTCAGTGTTTACAATTTTACTACCAAAATCTGCAAGATTATTATCAGCCCTAATCTTGTCTATGTCAATTAAACCATTAGAAACCTTTTCTCTAATAAAATGGTATTTGACATCTATATGTTTGGTTCGTTCATGATAAACTGGATTTTTACATAAATGTAAACAACTTTGACTATCAGTATAAATAATAGCTTTTGAATGTAAAACTTGTAATTCATTCAACAACCCTTGAAGCCAGATGGCTTCTTTGATCACTTCCGTTGCGGCGATATTCTCAGCCTCAGTAGTTGATGAGGCAACTTCCGGCTGCAGTTGGGATTTTCATGAGATGCAATTACCCGCTGGGGTAAAGAATTAGGATGAGGTAGATTTCCTACCATCCTTATCACATGCAAAATCAGAATCAACAAATCCAATTAATTCAAAATCAGACCAATTGTGATAATGTAAACCCCGATCTAAAGTTCCGTTAAGATAACGCAATAGCCACTTGAGAGTAGCCTAATGATCTCTTCCAGGATTAGACATGAATCTGTTGAGAAGGCTTATAGAAAAACCAATGTCAGGACGAGTAGATATCATTGCGTACATAACTGAGCCTATGACCATGCTTAAGGAATATTAGCCATATCTCTTTTCTCACTTTCGATTTTAGGACAGTTTTTGTCAGAAAGTTTGAAGTGGCTCACCAGAGGAGTTATAACAGGCTTACATAGGTGCATAGAAAATTTGGATACGATTTTCTAAAGGAAAGGCTTTTGAGATAGAAAAAGAGAACGATAAGATCTATCTCTCGAAATACTCATCCCACGAATTTTTAATGCAATACCTAAATCCTTCATATCGAATTCAGATTTCAACAAAGATTTCAAATCGTCAATTTTAACTTTATATTTGCAAGCGATTAGCATATCATCCACATAAAGCAATAAATAGACAGCAGAATCAATATTAGTACCAGAAAAATAAAGACAACTACCATAGTTGCTTTTAGAAAAACTAATTTTTAACATAAAGGAGTCAAACCTCTTGTACCATTACATGGGTGATTGTTTAAGTCCGTATAAGGACTTTTTCAGAAGACACGACATGTGTTCTTTACCTTTAACCTCAAAACCTGTTGGTTGACGCATATATATAGTCTCTTCGAGATCACCATTTAATAAAGCAGTTTTAACATCAAGTTGTTCCATATTAAGATCATAAACGCAACAAGAGCAAGAATAATCCTAATAGTTTTGTATTTAACGATAGGAGAAAAAATTTCATTAAAATCAATGCCCTCAACTTGTGAAAAACCTTTTGCAACCAACCTGGCCTTGAACCTAGGAGATTCTTTAGTAGACTCAGGTTCTTTTATTTTAAAAATCCATTTGCAATCAGCTAACTTTTGTTTTGAGGGTTTTGGAACAAGAATCCAAGTTTTATTTTTGTTTAAGGAAGACATTTCCTCATCCATAGCACGTAACCATAAAACACGATTGGGGCTTTTCAAAACCTCAGAAAAACATAACGGTTCTTTTTCTTCCACATAAGATGCAATAGCAAATGCATATGAAATAATGTAGGAGTAACCATACCGAGGATGATCCTTAGGTACCCTACGGACTCTATCCCTCGCAAGTTGGTAATCTCTAAGAGCTTGAGCCTGAGCCTCAGGATGTTCTACCTCCTCATCAGAACCTTCTAAAGCAGGATCAAGGTTTCAGAAATACTAGGAGGACCAGGTGTGCAACTGGACGGAACAGGAAGCTCAGAATTGGTTTCAGGTTCTTGTAGAGGTTCTAAGGAAGGTATAGAAGTGACCTCTACCTCCACAGGAATACTACTAAGAGTGGGAATACTTGGTGGACTATTGGAGATGGGTTTATCACTAATACAGGGCATCTCTAACTCATTGAAGATAACATCCCTACTAATAACAACCCTCGTCCCTAGTTCACCCTTTAACTAAAGTCTATAGCCCTTCACTCCACTAGGATATCCTATCAACACTCCCTTTCTAGACCTGGGATCTAGCTTGCCCTCCTTCTGATGTACAAAAGTTGCATATCCAAAAACTCTCAGGTCGGAAAGGTTAGGTGGTCTACTAGACCATAGTTCTATAGGAGTCCTGAAGTTTATAGTTGTAGATGGGGATCTATTGATGAGGTATACTGCTCTACTAACAGCTTCCCCGCAGAAAGGGACACCAGAAGAAACAAGGAGACATCTAACATTATCCATAATGGTAACGCTCATCCTTTCGGCAACTCCATTTTGCTGTGGGTTATGTCTCACCGTTCTATGGTGTAGAATGTCATGCGATGCACACAAATCAAAAAACTTCCGGTTACAAAATTCAAGATCATTATCGGTCCTGATAGTTTTTAGTTTATTTCGAGAATGACTTTAAACGAAACATTTCCATTCACAAAACTTTTCAAAAGTTTGATCTTTGGATTTTAAAAGAAAAACCCAAATATGCCTTGAAAAATAATCAACAATTGACAAGAAATAAACATTACCACCATAAGTTGGAACCTTTTCAGGTCCCCACGGATCACAATGCACATAATCAAGTATAGCAGATAACTTGTGTGTGCCGGTAGAAAAACTGATTTTGTGTTGTTTTCCCAAAACACAGTGGTAATAAAAATCCAAAGAATCAATTTTGTTAGCACACAAAAGATTTGGTTTTTGTAAATAATAAAGTCCCCTTTCACTAATGTAGCCGATCCGCCGATGCCACAATATAGTTTTCTCAGGAATAGTTTTTGGAAATCAATGTAGTGGAGTTACAAATCGTTTTACCGAGAAGAATGTATAAAATTTCTCTTTTAAAACCTTTCAGCATGACTAGGTTTTCTTTGCAAACACATAAAATGCCATTTTTAGATTTAAAAGAAAAACCCAAAGACTCCAAATAACTAAGAGAGATAAGATTCCGAAGTAAGTCGGGCACGTATCTCACCTTAGTGAGTTTCCTAGTCACACCATCATGCATTTTGATGAAAACATTACCAATACCTTTAATATCACAAACTTGATTATTTCCCATAAAACCTTTCCTTGATTTAATGGTTTGAAATTAGAAAATGAGTCTTTGTTGGGTGTCATGTGAAAAGAACAACCAGAATCGAGAACCCAATGATCAACAACCTCAGAACATGAAGGAGAAAGAGACACACATAAAACCTCTGAAAACATAGAATTACCATCTGAATCAAAATCGTAGGTTTTCTCAATTTTATTACTCCGTTTACCATGTTTACGTTGTTTTTCATCTTTAATCCATTTAAAACACTTATTTTTTCGTATGGCCCTCTTTGCCACAATAAAAACACTTTACTTTGTTTTTCTCTCGTGATTTGGATCGCCCTTTACTTTTAAAATGGTGACTAGGAGGTTCCCTCCGGTCAACTCTTCCTCGCACAAAAAGATTTTCGCCGTGAGATTTATTTTCTTTTTGTAAATCCAAATCCTTAGATTTCAAAGCATTTTTAACATCGGAAAGAGATAAATCATCTCTGCCATATTTAATAGCGGATTTAACATCGTTTAAAGATTCAAGTAAGGCATTTAATATAATGATTGCAATATTTTCATCAGAGATGCTTTCTCCAACGATTTGAAGTTCCAAAATGATTTTATTTAAATCATGCATATTTTCTGAAAGTGTTTTTGACCCACTCATTTTAAAATCGAAAAAGCTGCTCTTTTAAATAAATTTTATTTGAAAGTGATTTTCCCAAATATAGTTTTTCCAGTTTTGTCCAAATTTCAAAAGCATTGTCTTTTTCATCAATTTCTCGTAAAACATTATCAATTAAATGTATGGTGAGGCAACTGTGAGTATCACCAAGTTTTTCTGAAAGACTTTCACCCTTCCAAGATTCCGGATACTCTTCCGGGCTACAGATAGCGGGTGCAATTTTATTTTGTACAAAAACTGCTTTCATTTTCCTCCGCCACATTACAAAGTCAGATTTGCCATCAAACTTATCAGTTTCAAATTTTGGAATTGACATGTTTTGAAGGTAAATAAGTATTATTAAATGACTAGGAAAAATGAAAGATTTGAGAAAAAAGTTTTGAGTGAAAAAGAATAAAACTACCCCGATTTTTCGAAAAATAGTAAAATATAATTTCAAAGGAAAACAGCGTTGGTTTGTTTTAGTTTGCTTGATTTTTTCATTTTTTTTAAAAAAAATGGTGCAACAATGTGACGTACGAAACCTAAGAAACAAACAATATAACTGAAAATAACGAGAATAACTGGCAAAGAATAGAACCGACTCGACAAAAAATAAATAAAAAAGACAAAGAACAGAAGGAATAAAAACTTTTGAAAAACAACAAAAACGCGCCAAGACACAGATACTTAAAATCTCACGGATTCAAACCAAGCTTGGGTTTTATAGTTTTTGAAAAACTTATAAAACAACAGAAAAACACACTAGCAGCAGCAGAACAGTGACAAGAGCAATACCCAAAAAAAGTAAATAGCACAACTGAACAATAACACAATTTAATAAGAAAAACAGTAATAGCAATCACAATCGGCAGCAAGCCAAGCAACAGAGACACAGAATAGACGAAACGGCGGTAAGCCGAAAAATAGAGCAGATAACTGGTGGCAAACATGAAATAACCAGAAACAGTAGCAATAATCGGCGGCATGCCAAAAAGGAAAAAGAACACAAAAAAAGTAAAATAACTGAAAAAGAAAGAGAGTGAAAGAGAAACTTCAAAGTTCCTCAAATCTGGAACCGTCGATGGTGCCGGCGCTAGTGAGCCGAACCGCGGCTCTAATACCACTTGTTGTAGAAACTAATTACTATTACAGAAGCTATTTACTATTACAAGCCAAAAATGGAAGCAAAAACAGCGGAAGAAACAAAAACTATTCTATTACATAGGCTACCTCTCTGATCAAAAGAAAGCCAATAAAAACACTTTAGGGCTGTAAAACAATAAACAACTAATACTAATAATCGAAAATACGAGAAACCAGGAGAAACACTTACTGCCTCAGCGGACAACGTCCGCCAGTGGGAACAAGTGACGAATCGAGAAAGAAAAGGATGTCGAGAATTAACTGAGTTGTACAGGCTGCGTTGAGGAGTTGCTGGTAAGTGACGGGATGATCGGAACCCTAATATCCGAGCCTTAACAGTGACAAGAGTCACCAGTGCCATACCCTCTCTCTCTCTCTCTATCTCTCTTTCTTGCGGCTCTCTATCAAACACATCAAGTAAAAGATCAGAAGCTGATCCAAGGAAGCCAACGGCAGTAACAACGTCACAGGAAGCCGACGGACGGAGGAGAGCAGCAGCAGAAGTAGCGAAGAAGAAAGGTACTAGACAAGTCCGGAAAACCAACAGTCAAGGAGGGAAAGAAGACATAAAAGAAAAGGAGAAGAATGATTCCCAAGAGAAGAGAAACGGCTGCACCGGAAACGAGGGAGAGAGAGGGAGAGATACCAATGGCAGCCCAGGTGGCCCGACCCGGTCTGGCCTGGCATCTCTTGATCTAGTCAAATGGGCACCTACTCTTCGGTTGAGGCCCAAGTCATCATTGGGTCAAAGATGGGCTGGAAAATGAAAATATTGGGAAGACTCAAGGCCCAAAATTCCTACATAAATAATTGCCATTTTGTAATGCACCCTAACTACACCCTCAAATCGTAATGCACTAATTATAAAACACGTAACTTCTAGGCAAGAGATTCTCAACATTTTGAAGAGTGGCATGAGTATACAAACTAAGAAGAATAATGCGGTTCCAATGATATCTCCTTTGGTGGTAGATTGCCCAACCTCTAGTATGCTGACTCTTTCTAGCATGGTTCCTATACAAAAAGTAAATGAGAATGAAGGAGTGTTTCCTTCACCGAGATTAGAGCATGCTCCGCATCTAAACAATATAGCAGGATAAAGAATTTGTAATTGTCTCTCCAAGGAGCAAAAGGAAATGGCAAAGTAATTCTTGGAAAGTTTTTTGTTAGAAAGAAATAAGGAATAAAGATGCCAAGGAAACTGCACAAGCATTTTGCATCGAAAATAGCATTGCGAAAAACCAATGGAAATATTGGTTTCAACATTAGAGGACGGTACATGTAAGAAAAGATTTATCGACAAAATGAATATTTAGTAAATTTAAAAGCTATAGTGGTTTTGAAAAAGAAATTTTAGTCATTTTAAATTTTTTCAGTTCGGTCATTTCTCTTTTGTTGTAATTGAATTTCTTGCTTCGAGGGTGAGAAATATGGGATAATGTACAATTTTTTGTTTTAAAATTTCAGTTTTTATGTAATTTTAGTTATTGAAAGGAAAAATTGCTATTCTTTTAACTTTTGACCTTACTAAGGGAAATATTAGTTAATTAGGATTAATAAATATCAATTGAAGGATGACTAGATATATTTTCTTAATCACATTAACTTAGCAATTACATAACGAAGCACTTCCATCCTAACAGTTCAATATGCTTTTAAAAATAGAACTTTTAACCGTTTTTGTTAAGTCCTTTTTACTATCACTACAATTATGAAAGTATGCACAGTCAAGAGGTGTAAATTTAGAATTAATACATGTTCTATACCTCAATCATTAGCTGCATACAAAAAATAGTGTAGAAAAATGATCCATTATTTAAAATAAAACTGCATGACGCATAATTAAAACATCTATATTTATATCAATTATATATGGAAATTCGTAAGATTTTACCTAAATCATATATATCCGTTTTTGTGTGTACATCAATCATATATACACCCACATACATATATATAGATATGTATACATATCATATAATTATATAAACATAGATATATATGTATATATATGTAAATATATATTGTTTTATCGCATAGTGTTTTGATTGGTAGATTAGTGAAATGTTTGAGTTGTTTAATATTGTGTCCAAGTTATTTTATTAAAAATGATAAGATCAAAATTACAAAATTAATAAGTTATAGAGTGGGCCTTTTTATTAGGGCTGTATCATGTTAGATAACCCTAGCTAATTAGAGCTTAGGATTGGCTCATTATTGTACTTTATAAATACCTTATGTTGGAAGTAAAACTTAAGAACCCTAGAAATTAGAGACCTTGATACTACCACCTATCTTTGCTTCTCTCTAATTTTACTAATTTTTCAATGATTTATTACATATGACAAAGAGAAGTTTGTAAGCGAGAAAAACTGGAGAGAAAGAAACAAAAAATCTAGTAACACTTGTGCTTCCTAAGACATATAAAAGTACTAAAAGGAAGTTTACTACCCTAGCAATCAGAAACTCTTGTCAATGCCACCTTATATATTACCATAGACTAACTTCCATCATATTTTTTCGCATATCTAGAGATTTGTAGGGAAGTGGATTAGTTAGGGGTATTCAGTTGGGATTGGGGATGAATTTCATCCCCAAATACGAGGATGCACGGGGATGAAGACAAGGTAGGGGTGGTGGGGATATCTGCGAGGACCTCAACGTGTTTTGGAAACTGTGTTTTGCATATTTTACTATAAAAAAAACTGCAAGAGTTGATTATAAATGTTAATAAATAAGAAGTCTTTTTACTATTTGGAGATGCAAGAAATCTCATTATGTCTCTTTGTAGAAGTGTTTCCGGTGGCTGTGACAAAAGGCTTTATGCCCTAGTTGCTTCTCTTTTTTCACGTAGTCGTTAAGTTTGATGAGTCTGTTTTGTCTTAGGTCATGTATTAGTCTCCTTTCTATATACTAGTCCTATGTTGTGCGGTTTGTTGTATAATTGTTTTCCAATATTGTATGAACCGAAATTATTCAAATTAAAATTATATTTTTTTTATGAAAATAAAGGTTTTAAAGATAAAAAAATTAATAATTTTAAATTTTAAAATGACACTCATTATATCCCAACATGTTTAAATTCATTAGCTTTTAAATGAAATTTGTGAAGAAGATATTATAATAAAAAATATTTGAATCTAAGATAACCTGAACTTATTATATTTTAAGTACAATATTTATTAATTTCGAATAAGTATTTACATTAAAAAAATCAGATAAAAAACTGAAGCAAAATTTAATTTTGAGATGAAAAATGAAGTTTCTCTAAATCAAAAGTTATTTAATATAATCGAAATTTTAGTAAATCACCGCTCCCACCTACCCTCTTGCCATTCCTATGGTCGGTCAACAAAACCTATTTTAATGGAACTTAAACCAACCAAGTCAAAACTCAAAATTTAGCTTTACCCAATAGAAAAAACTAAGCAAGTTTTTCATTGAACTAAAAACTATGAAATCCTTAGCTCATTTGGTCACCAAATGGCCACACAACAAAGCAACAACAAACACAAACCATCAACGAACTTCTAAGCCACAAGTAAGAAGGGTTTCAACTTTTGAACTTAAAATCCTGTAAAAAACATAATCGTCATAGCAAAAGAAATCACTAAAGAATCTAATTCCCATTAATGGCCTTCACAGTGATTTTATCCTTGTCGTTGCTGGCAAACAACATGTAGTGCAATGATTGGAATACGAGTGCAAGGATGGGGCAAAATTTTATCTTTGATTCTTCACCTAGTCGTTGATTAACTGCTTGGTTTAGGGATAGGGGTTAAAGTATAGGCCATAAATAATTTAAGAGAAATAAATAAGGTGGGTAAAAAATTAAAGTTTTTTTTTTAATTAATGAAGATGAAGAAAATTTTAAGATAAATCAATTAAGTAGGTAAAATGATGACTTTTTTTAAATGAGTGAAGCGGAAGAAAATTTAAGATAATTTAATTATGTGGGGTAAATTTGAAGAAAAAAATGTACTAGAAACCTAGTTCAGAGAAAGAAAACTTCTGGACTAAGTGGTTCTTCAAATTTTTTGAACCGCACTTTTTTTCATGCACTGAAACAGCCTATGACTTTCGAACTTAACAATGATGCAAAACTTTTCATTTAGGATCGGTTTGCCATTGCACTCTTTATCAAATATAGTAATTCACTACCAATTTAAACTTTGAATCAATCTAGAAAGATTGTACTTATTAAAACCTTCATTTAAAATTTTCCATTTCATTAAAGAATTTAGAAACTTTCACGTGAAATAAAGAGGGAATTTCAAACTTACCAGGGAGATTGATCTACACACAAGCGTTTCTGAACTATAGCTGTTCTATCTTCTCAAGTTAAGCGGCAAATATTTAAGTTCTTTATTGGTGTTCCCTGAACAATGGTTTGTTCTTATATTAATAAATATAATTATCTATCTTTTAATTCAAATTGTATTAAGTATGCAGCACTTCACGAATTACCTTTGACGGCCTAGCAATCGTAACAGGAGTAGAGCTAATTGGCTGAAATATTTAGGATTTCTCATTAAAGTGAACTTTACGTTAAAAAAACATAGCCTTTGTGAAATTTAAAATGTCTAATGTATTAAATAAATTGCAAGATAACAACACCGTCAAAGAATTCTTGGCACTAGTAGAATGTTCCTCTCTGATGCTAGCCTATGCCTTTCCACCCCAACCTTTCTTTCCAAATTTTGTCATCTTTCCTCTTTTTTGTACTTGTGACTTCTTGACAACTTTAGTCAACTTCTAAGCTGATTCTATTAGTAATCTTGAACATCATCGACGTCAAGAACCGTCATCAACAACTTCTTGTATTTGCTGGTCTCCAATTCCCTTTTCTCGTAATTGGTGGAGGTGTTTCTTTTCCTCTTCTTTTAGGTTACAAAAAAGTTCTCCCCAAGCTATCTCCTCCTTGAACATTGACGACATGCTACATGGTAAGAAGACATACACCGAGGAGCCAATACCCCTTGAAGATCCCATTGCCTCACGACATATTCATGATCACAACCCACTTCACATTCCAATTCTCTATCACAATCTCATATGTTTTTTATTTTTGTGGCAACATTATTCCCAAATCCTTCTAACATTTTATTCATTTCTTCCATCATCAATTTCCATTTATCTTCAAACACTTTTTAGTTTTCTAGCAATTTCACTCATAAACATTTCATGACATCTCTGTCATAAAATAATCTATTAACTCCAGTCTCTTATTCAGAGTTGCCAATGTAGGTTTCTTAGGAAAATTCACAACTGATTTGCAATGACAAGCTTTTGAGGCTTCTTTAAGCCTTTATTTTTGTTTATTTTGAGTGTTCTTTCTCTCCCTCTCACTCTCTATGTATATATATATAGGGTTTGTCTTACGTATGCTCTTATGTTATATGTTAATACTGATAAACTAACACTGTATTCGATGATTCAAATGTTACAAAAATCGCATTAAATAACCTACGGAAATTTTACACTCTAATAATAATCACTTATATTTATTTACCTTAATTGTATCAATCAGAATCATTGATATTCTCTCGCACCTCCATCCCAAGAATTCAAGTATTTAGGATAGTTTATAGCACTTCCTTTTATGGTATATCTTTCCTCCTGAGGATTTAGTTTTTATTTTGTACGTTTTATTTGACATATTGTATCACTAAAACCTAACAAATAAAAGATAATTACCCTATGGGAAAAAAATAAACCCCTAAGGAAAAAATATATTATAAAAGGAAAGGGTAGTGGTAGAGAGAATTAAAGATTCTGATTGCCACAATTAAGATAAATAAATATAAATAATTATTAGTTAGTGCAAAATTTCATAGTTTATTTACTAAGACTTTTTTTTATATATATTTTACCAAATATAGTTTGAGTTTATCTATATTAATGTGTGCCATATATAGGGGCACGAAAGTTAGACAAAGCCTTATATATGTATATATATATGTATATATATGTACGTATGTATGTATATGTATATATATCTAATTAAAGCACATATGGAAATTTCGCACAAATAATGACCACCTAAATTTATTTACCTTAATTGTATCAATCGATTCTTTAATATTCTCTCTCACCCCTAACCCGAAAAAGACATCACTTGGGATTGTCTATAACATTTCCTTTCATAATATATTTTACTTTTAGGATTTATCATGGCTCCTTAGGGTTTATTTTTTATTCGGTGTGTTGTATTAATAAAACCTACCAAATAAAAGATAAACCCAAAGCAAAAAAAAATAAACGAGAAGGAATAATATAATATAAAACGAAATAAAAAAAGACAATCCTAGATTCTTTCCTTTTTTTGGGGGGGGGGTGGGAAGGATGAATGGGGAATGGCTAGGGGGTAGAGAGATTAATAAGAGTCTTATTGGAATAATTAAGGTAAATAAATATAGATGATTATTAATTACTACAATCATTTCATATTTATTTAATGTGCTTTTTTGTTATATTTTTTGCACCAAGTATCGTGAGTTTCTCCGTATTAACATATGCCATAGGAACCTCGCCAGATAAACTTACATATATTGTCCAAAATAGTGATAGGTGCCCCTTTGAAGAAGTTACTAATAGCCTCAAATGAGGACATTTTAGTAAATTTAACAAAAATGGAGACGTAAATTTACATAATGGTACTTAGTGTACTTTTATAATTTGAAGTTGATAATTTTAAAAGCAACTCTCCTATAATCCTATATGTAAAAAAAAATTAACATTATGTCTTTCAAAAAATAACTTTATCATCTTTCATCAACTCATATCTCTCTCTCTTATCGTAAAAAAATGAAGAATGCTAAGCTATTTAAGTTAGTAGATGAGCTAGCTAATTGAGGTAGATAAGTTAGAACATTCATACACTTGTTAGTACTAGCCAGCAAACAAGTGCTAGTGCATCAACCTTCTTCCTTTTTTCTTTTCTTTTTTTTATGTATTTTTACCAAACAATGTGGCGACTAGCGATCCGACATGATTTTTTTTTCCAAAAAAAAACCAAACAAGTTGATGGTGAGCTCATGCTCCTTCTTTCTTTCTTTCCTTTTTTTAAATTCTTTTAAACAAGTTGGTGACTCAGCGAGCTGACTCGATGATTTTTTTCTTCTCCTCTATAAATTTTTAACAAAAAAATAGGCTAATCTTTTTGTGAGCAAATGCGATTTTTTTTTGTAATTTAAAAACATTTAGTCATTCTTAGATGAATTCAACCCAACACAAATGGCTTGTTGTATACCAGGTAGGATCTTTTTAATTCATGAGCCATACAAGATGTCTTGAACCTTAAAGAGACCGTCACCTAATAAAATGCTAGACGAGCTGTTTTAATGACCCCATATGATATGAATTCAACAAAAAAATATTGAACAATTTCCTTAGGAGCAAGTAGAAGATTGAAGACAGCATGGACGAGACTTCAATTGAGGAACTCTTGGATTAATTAGAAGGCTTGGAAGTATTTACAAGACTTATAAGACTCATAAAATTTATAAGATGCTCACCGAAATAAAACTAGAAGCTCCTGGCCATCGAAAAAGATGCAAGAAAAAAGGAGGGAAGAAAACAGAGCCTACTGACGATGGTAGGTTCCGACCTTATTGTCCACAGTAGCCCTCTGGACAAAGGGAATATTGAGGAGACTACCTAGTGGCGACTGTAGGCTCTCACCCTACCGCCCTCGGTAGGTCTCAGGACAAACAATCAAGACTTGAAGACTACACTTTAATTTTAATCAATATTAATTAGTTTTTAGTTAGTTATTGGTTTCTTGATTTCCATGCTTGTAATTAACTTTTATTAGAAGGGTAATTAGATGTTTCTAATACTTATTAGGTTTTAGGAAGAGGAGTAGGTTTTCTTTACAATTACCTACTTATGCCTCCTCTTCTTGACAACTAAGGTTAATATTGATGATATGAATTTAGAGTTTCCTCCAATGGTTTCTAATGTTTTTCAACTCATCTTAATTAGCTTCTCAGGATCTGCTTCCTCAATTTGTAAACAGTTGATTATATAGATTAACAATCTATGGAAGTCAATTGATTATTTCCAATTCCTTCTTTAATTGATTCTAGGAGTTCTTGTTTTTAGAGTTGATTATAATTATAATTTGTGTAGTTTGGATTTTAGGGCCGTAGTTTCCCTAAGGTTCTTGCTATCAAATTGGGAAGAGTTTCTCCTCTCAATATTGAGTATATGTGGCTTAGTTTCTCACAAGTTCTTTAGTGGAGTGTTCGAACTACAAAATCTTCAATAGATGTCCTTCATCAATGAAGTGATGTTGAGAAGATGACAGATTCAATTTGCAATCAAATGGGAAATTCATATCACCATAACTTATTCATTTGTTATGACATGCATTTATTTTACTTTTTCCTAATAAACTTACCTATATTAATTATAAATATACTTATAATTTGTCCCTTAACCCACTAATTTCTCAATTTTCTGTAATTTACATTAGTTTCACTAAATTTTCATATAAGTCACTAGATCTCAAACTGACCCCATAACTTACTCAGTTGTTGTGATAAACATTTATTGTAGGTTTCCAAAAAAATAATTTATATTAATTATAAATATATTTATAATTTGTATCTAAACCCTCTAATTTCATATTTTTATGTAATTTACATTAGTTTCTCTAAATTTTCACATATATCACTATTTTTTTGAAAATGACCCCATAACTTATTATTTTGTTCTTATAAAACATTTATTTTATTTTTCCAAACACACCTACTTATATTAATTATAAATATATTTATACTTTGTGTCTATACCCTCTAATTTCGATATTTTGTGTAATTTATATGAGTTTAACTAAGTTTTAACAAATCACCAGCTTTTCAAAATTCATAACGTATTCATTCGTTATTATATACATTTATTTTAGTTTTTCAAAATAAAATTAATTATATTTATATAAATATACTTATAGTTTGTCTCTAAACCCACTAATTTTCTTAATTTATTTCATTTACATGAGTTTTATTAAGTTTTTTAACAAAGTCACTAGTTTCTCCAAAATGACCCTATAGCTTATTCATTTTTTTATGATATACATTTGTTTTAGTTTTTCCTAATAAAATTAGTAATAATAATTATAAATATACATATATAATTTGTCTATGAACCCTTGCTTAATTTTGTTCAATTTAATAGAGTTTCTCTAAATGTAACATAATTGATTAATTTCTCAAAGTGACCCCATAATTTATTCATTTCTTATAATAAATATTTATATTACTTTTTCAAAATCTAATTGCTTATAGTAATTATAAATATACTTATAAGACTTCATTAAGCCCACTAACTTTATTATTTTAGGTAAGTTACATTGGTTTTACTAAGTTTTCAAAAAAAGTACTAGTTTATTAAAACTTACAACAAGTACTACAGAAAATATTATCCGCTCTAGAATCCAATTTCCATATATGACCTTCAGAGTCAATTTGTCTTTCTTCTTGGACATCCGAAAGGAAAGGTTTTGATTCTTGTTCTCATGTTCCTTCTTCTCCTTTTCCGTCTCGTCTTCTTCATTCCTGTCGTCATCATTACATCATCTTCTTTGCCGAATTCCCCTCCCTTCGTTGGTAGACTATCGTCTTTCTCAGAAAATGAATCTTTCTAGAGTAATTTTGTTGAAAAATTTATACTTGATACTCCACTTCAGTCCCTAATTCCCCTGTTAGACCTAAGATTAGCAAGGCAGGGATAGGACTATCCAAATTATGTTTTACTGCTTTTTTAAAAGATTCAATTTTTTAGGGAAGTTAACAAAGTATGCCCCTACACTATTTGCCTAAACCGCACTTTCCCCGTGAACTCATTCTATATTTTTTACTCTTGAACTAAAAAACTTTTGCCAAAAAAGTTTCTCGCTACCACAAAATAGGATGGACCAACAAAAAAGATTTGTGCCGACCACAAGGGGTATCTGGAGTGGTAAAAGTATCAATTTTTGGCTTTCTATTTCTCAAAACAACCCCACACGATTTACTTAGCTCACATTCTACCCATGAACTTAATTCTTTTTTTTTTCCCTTGAACAAAAATCACTTATCAAAAAGTTGCCCAAAGCTAGGGTTGTTAATAGTTTGGAAAAAAAAACAACCGGAACTGAAATTTAAGTTTTTGATAAATAAAGATTTCTTTTCCCAAATTAAAATTCGTTTCGATTTTCCTTTTTTAGCTTCTCCAAAAGGAAATCAATAAAATTTTATTAATTTCTAATATTATATGTCGGGTACTGACTTTGATTTTCTTCAGGCAAAATTTTGTAACAAAGTACCTAATATTTCTCATGGCTTCAACAAGATTGAACCATATGGTGTTTTCTTTGATGCTTAGAATTTCGTTCCCACCATCATCACTGCCAATCGATGCCAACAAACCCACTGTTACCGCTGTAAGAGCTAGCGGTCTCATCCTCCTACTTCCTCTGACCTTCACGCGCTGCCATCTCCTTCTTCTTCCGTACTCTGTAACACTCTCCCTCTTTCTTCTTTCCCATCTCCTGTAATATCATTGGGCCCCCGATTCTTCTTCCTCTTCTTTGTCCTCCCGTCATAATTTTACAACCCTTCCCCCATTTTCTTCTTCCCCTTCCACTTTCCCTTTCCCTTCCCGTCACTGTTGCACATTTGTCTTCGATTAAGGGTTGCTAAATAAAACCACACTATTTGTTTTGTTTCATTCGGTCCCAAATGCCCGTGGGAATTATCATGTAAATATGACATGTTGACAAAAATTAATAGAAGGGCAAAATTAATACTTTTTTAAGGGATTCATTGGGAAAGTTCGAGGTAACGGACTTAGCATTTTTTTAGTTCAGGGTCAAAAATAAAAAACGGAAAAGTTTTAGCATCACTAGTACACTTCACCCAAATAATAATAATAATAATAGTAATAATAATAGTACTTGTGGGTAGTTGCTTAAAATATTTGGGTGAACAAGGAAATTTCCATAAGGATTCCATTATATACTCTTATCATAAATGGAACGAAAACAGAAGAAAGAGGGAATAGTGTTATCTTTTTTCTACTACATGAGGAAGATATCTTCTTATTTTGAAAAGCAATTTAAAAAAGATTAAATGACCGACACTAGATATTATTTACGTTGCTAGCAATCAAAACTATCTTGGGATTTCATAGAAAGAATGATAAAAAAATTGTATTCCAATCTCCTTGTACTTGTGTTTCGGGAAGTAGCTCACGGAAAAATCTTTCATAAGCACTAAGGTTTGTCTAGTACATTCTCAAGTACACTCTCTAGTACACATACTTGAACAGGAAATTTTCCCTTAGGGATTATCTATTAGAATTTAGGGTTCATCTGTTATTCTATAGGATTTATATTGATAAAATTACTAAAATGAGGGTACTAGAGGGTGTACTAGA
Source organism: Catharanthus roseus (assembly GCA_028651295.1). Taxonomy (NCBI): domain Eukaryota; kingdom Viridiplantae; phylum Streptophyta; class Magnoliopsida; order Gentianales; family Apocynaceae; genus Catharanthus; species Catharanthus roseus. The sequence goes on along the minus strand of JAPQWS010000125.1, from coordinate 390,241 downwards.
AGATGTATTAGACGATCCTAGCTGTTTCATAAGCCCAATAATATCATTGCAACTTTATGAAGTATCAAATCTTTCCTCTTTGTTAATTTCACTACTAAATCTTTGCTTCGAATTTATAACCTTGAAAAGATTTTATAAGTGCACTTTTGCATATTCTAATGTTCTTTCTGCACTATATATACATTAAAGAACAAATAAAAAATTGTTTCTTCTACCATACTAAGTCTATGACAATCAACAAAGAACCGATGTAAATGGTGGATGAAAATATATTTTTTAGTTTCTTTAGCTGTCTAATTTTTTTTTAGAATTTTTCTCGCACCATTATAGAATTAGAAACCGTAAAATCTTCCTCCTAAATGTATTAAAATTCCTTGAAGAACTACATTCCCGTAACCAACTTCAATGCAATAAAAAACTTCAAGATAACATTCTAAGCTAATTTAACTAAACAAATACCAATACAATTATAATTTAAAAGCGAAGCATTAGTATGCAAAGAAACAACCATCTTACGCTTAGAGTACTCTACTTCCAGACAACCTATATGGTATGTAGAACTCGAACATGATAATGCTATATTTCTGAAAAACAAGTTAGTATACACAATTAGGAAGATGGTGCGCTCAGCTATGGAAAATTCTTTCTATCTCAATGTAAATGTTTTTACAAGTTCAAGAATACTTATTCAACCTGTCAAAATTTTTGTTTTTTCTTTATTGTTTTGGAGATATTAATCTTTTTAATCATTATGATATCATTTACGATAAGTTTATCTTGATAAGGTTGGGTTTGGACTCTTTAGAATTATATGTATTCCTTTAATTAATAAACTACGGACATGTCTGGAATAGAAGTAGTGCAATATGTGCATACGGGCTAGAATAAGAAGAAAGACCTACTTAATTACTTGGGAAACTAATTAGTTAAATATATTTATTATTTAAAATGGGGTCAAAGTTATTTCATATGAAAACATTGGGCCATATTAAAAAATTCATTAGGATAGGAGTGGGCACAGTTATTTGGACCAGATAAAGTTAGATTAGTCCTAGTGCATTAGATTTTAGAGTTTAGGGCCCAATTATAAACACGTTATGTAAGAATTAAACCTAGAGATCCTAGCTATCCCAGAACCTAGTTGCCGCCACCCTAGACTAGTTCCTTATTTCAATTTATTTTTTTATTTTTTATTTTTTATGTTATAGGCTTCTTAAATTGGAGTTTCATATGAGATTGATTCGTTTTGATCATCGGTTGTTTGAGGTAAGAATTCGTAAGTCTATGTTTTTTTTTACATTAAAGTGTTAAATTACAGAAGATTGTGACTGATGTTGTAAATTATATGTTTTTAGTGGTTTAAAATTTGACTGAACATTTTTTATTTTTAGAAAAATAAGTATGGAAAAAAGTTTATTTTCCTCGCTGATTTGGAAAGAAAATAAGAAGAAGAAGAAGAAATTTCCTCAAGGATGTCATATACAATCTTATCATAAAATTATATAAGAAGAACGAGCGAAACATGACTAACTTTTTCTTATGTTCACATTTAGAAAGCATTTTGGAGAAGATTCAATGACTCAGTCAACACTAGACATAATTTACATTACACCAGCAAACAAAATATTTAAATATTAGATAGCAAGAAATGATAATAAAAAAGTAGTTGTATCATCTTCTTGTTCTTTGTTTCGAAAAGCAGCTCACACCTTATCTTTTATAAGCCCCACATAATCAGTGCTACTTTATAAAGTAACATTCTTCCTTCTTAGGGTTCTAATTACTGACATTGCTCTTCTCTCCCTTCCTCAACATGGAAGGCTTTTGTGTTTTGACTTTATTCTATATTTGAGAAACGGAAATCAATGGAGAAACCCTGTAAACTCTATTTGAGATTTCTTTTTGTTGATAAAGCTAATAAAATATTTTCTCGAAGTATCGTTGCACTATTGGAAAAATTAGCAGCCATAAAATCTTCCTCTAAACCCTACCTAGATTACTCGAAGAACCAGTTTTATGTACCCCTTTTCATGCATTAGTTAAACTTCTGTCCAACATTCTATGTAGCTTTAGCTAAGGAATACCATTAATTATAATGCAAAACCAAAGTTTCGTTTTGTAAAGAAGCATGTGGTATACTCAAAATGTCTTTTCTATCTCTAATGTAAATAACATTGGAAGTAGCTTTTTATGCATCAAATAAGTAAAAATTTTATGAATTTCCATATATGATAGATATGAATATAAATATTTTTTTAATATAGGTTGCGCAATTTGATTTTAAATAATGGATCATTATTTTCAATATCATTTTTCTTATTTAATGAATGATTGAGATATATTACCTATAGTATTTCTAAATTTACACCTCTTGATTGCGTATACTTTTGATAGGATAATATAAATATACATACCTTGATTATTGTTGATGCCTCAACATTGATTGTTTTTAAGTTTTGCAAAAGAAATTGATTACTTTCATATTGTTGATGTTCTTATATATCAAATTTCTTATCCATATTTTCATCAAATTTTCATGTTCGAAGTTCTGTTGTTTATTTTTTTATTTTTTTTTTTGTGTAGAAATATAAACCTTTACAGTTACAAATGTCAGGACTTGCAACTCACCTAACTACACCCTCAATCATAAGGCACCGATTACAAAATATGTATATTTTAGGAAAGAGATTCTCACCATTTTGAAGAGTGGCCTAAGGACACAAACTAAATAGAATAATTAGGTGCAAATGACATCTCCTTCGGCGGTTGTTTGCCCCACCTATAGTATGCTAATTCTTTCTAGGGTGGTTCCTGTATGAAAGCTAAAGGAGAATGAAGGAGTGTTACCTTTACCGACATTAGCGCATGCTCCAGATCTAAACAATATAGTAACATAATGAATTTGTAATCGTCTCTGTAGGGAACAAAAGAGAAAGGCGAAGGAATTCATGGGAATTTTTTGTTGGAAAGAAAAAAGGGATAAAGATACAAAGGAAACTGCAAATGCATTTTGCATCAAAAATAGCATTGGGAAAAACCAATGGAAATATTAGCTTGAATAGTAGAGGAGGATACGTGTAAGAAAAGGCTAACCGACAAAATGAATATTTTGTAAATTTAAAAGCAGTTGTGGTTTAAAAAAGAAATTATGATCATTTTAAATGTTTTCCATTAGGTTATTTGTTTGTTCTTGTAATTGATTTCATGTACGGAGTTTTGTTGTTTCATTGTTTAGCTTTATTTACTAAAACAAAGAATTGTTATTCTTTTAACTTTTGATCTTACTAAGGGAAATATTAGTTAATTAGGATTAATAAAAATCGCTTGAATGATGAGTAGATATATTTTTCTTAATCACATTAAGTTAGCAACTACATAACCAAGGACTTCCATCAAAAAACCTAAATATGCTGCTAAAATTATATTTATATATACATACATATATATACATGCATATATATGTACATATATACAAATATATACTACTTAATTGCATAGTGTTTTGAATTGGAGATTAGTTAAATGTTTGAGTTGTTAAATATTGTGTCCAAGTTATTTTAGAAAAAAACGATAAGGTCCAAATAAAAAATTAAATAAGTTACGGAGTGGGTCTCTTCATTAAGGCTATATCAAGTCAGAAAACCCTAGCTCTTTAGAGCCTAGGACCTTATGTTTGAATTAAAATTTATGGATCCTAGAAATCCGAAACCCTGACTATCGCGACCTATCTCTGCTTCTCTGTAATTCTACTTCTTTCTTCAATGATGAATTACGAGGGATCAAGAGAAGTTCATAAGCGAAAAAATTGGAGATAAAGAAATTAAAAAAATAGTAATACTTTACTACCCTACTATAGTACTAAGAGTAAGTTTACTACTCGAGAAATCAGAAACTCTTGCCACTCCCACCTTCTATATTACCATATATCACCTTTTTTTTAATATCTTGAGATGGGTAGGAATGGGGCTTAATTAAGGGAGTTAGGTTGGGATTGGAGATGAATTTTATCCCCATAATGAGAATGCAAGGGCATGAAGAAAACGTAAGGGTGGTGGGGGATATCAGCGGGGGACTTCAACGTATTTTTGGAAAATTTTTTTCCATGAAATAACTGCAAAAGTTGGTGATAAATGTTAATCAATATGAAATCATTTCACTATTTGGAAATGAAAGAAATTTCGTTTTGTTGCTTTGTAGACATGTCCCCGATGGGAAGAAAAATGAAGTTTCTCTAAACCAAAATTTATTAGATATAACCAAAATTTTAGTTAGTCCCTGCTCCCAACTGCCTCTTTGCCATGCCTACGGTCAGTTAACAAAACTCATTTAATAGAACTAAAATCAACCAAGTCACAACTTGAAATTTAGTTTACTCCACAGACAAACTAAGCAAGTTTTCATTGAACAAAAACTTCCGTTGATTAAGAAAACTATGAAATCCTTAGCTCATTTTGCCACCAAACAGCCACAAAATAAAATAACACCTAACACAAACCATCCACAAAATTCTGAGCCGGAAATGAGATGGGTTTCAATTTTAGAGCATAATAATGTGCAAACAACAATACCGTCAGAACAAAAGAAAATCACTCCAGAATGTCATTCCCAGTTATGGCATTCATAGTGATTTTATCCTTGTTGCTGCTGGTAAACAAAATGCAGTGCAAGGATTGGACTAGAAGTTAAAGGATGGGGTAAAATCGTATCTCTAATTCTTCACATGGTCCCTAATTCACTGCTTAGTTTGTGGATAGGGGTTAAAGTACGCGGCCATAAATTATTGAAGAGGAATCAATAAGGTGGATGAAAAGTTGTGAAGTTTTTTTTTTTTAATCAATGAAGCTGAAGAAAGATTTAAATGAAATCAATTAGGTGGTTAAAACATTGAATTTTTTTAATTAGTGAAGCTGACAAAATTAAAAGAGAATTTAATTATGTTGGGTGAAACTAAAGAAAAATAATGTATCACAACCAAAACTTTTGGACTAAGAGGTTCGGCAAATTTCTGAACCACAATTTTTTTTAATGCATTGAAATAACCTATGACTTTCGAACTTAACAATGATGTGCACGCAAACTTTCCATTAATGATAAGTTTGCCATTCTTCATCGAATGTAGTAATTCATTGCCAATTTAAACTTTTTATCAATCAAGAAAAATTGTACTTATTAAAACCTTCATTTTAAAATTTCCATTTCATTAAAAAATTTAATAACTTTCACATGAAATAAAGAGGGAATTTCAAACTTACCAGGAAGACCGATCTATGCTCAAACATTTATAAGGTATAACTGCTCTATCGGCTCAAGTTAAGTGGCGAATATTTAACTTCTTATTTAGTGTTCCCTAAACAATGGTTTGTTCCTATATTAATAAATATCAGTATCTACCATTTAATTCAAACTATATAACGTATGCGGTAGATTTCACGAATTACCTTTGTTGGCCTAGTAATTACGACATTTGATGGACATGAGATAGGAGGAGGTCTACCTGTCGAAAATATTTAGGATTTCATATTAAAGTGAATTTGAAGTAAAACATATAACCTTTATGATATTTAAAATACATAATGTATTAAGTAAATTGCAAGATAGTAACACTGTCATAGAATTCTTGGCACTGGCCAAATGTTCTTCTCTGATGCTAGCCTATTGTCACGCACTTATTTTTTCTTGTAAGTAGACGTGCGGCCTTAGCACTTCCGCAAATGCTAAGAAAGCCTTAATTTTCTCAAAACCTCAAAGGCTAGATGAAAACCTTGGAAAGTTGTAGGCAAGAGTGGGTGTTTATGAAAAGAAGCTTATATTGCTTGGAAGGAGCTTACAAGTCTTAGAACTCTAAGTTCTGGTGTGGTTCTTACAAATGAAGAGGATGAGCCTATTTATAGGCAAGCACCTCCTCAATGGATGGCTAAGATTATTACATGTGGCAACGATCCAACGGTTGTCTTTTATCATTCTAGAATATTCTACATAAAGATCTAGCTATGGAGTGTTCTAGAGAATTCTACACTAGTCTACATAATGCTTTCTCTTAAGGTTCTAGAGACTTCCAGAGGATTCTAGGCTCGTGTAGAGACTCCTAAAGTCTTCCAGGCTCTTCTAGGGTCCTCTAGACAAGTCTAGATCATAGTAGAACCTTCTGGAACGTTCTAGAACTTTCTGGGCTTGTCTAAAAAAATGTGGAAGAACCTCACGTCTTGCAAGCAAGGCGTGACATTCTCCCCCACCTATGCTCGCGATGGCCTCATCGCGCCTTCATCGTGGAATTGCTGGATATGATATTTGAATTGCCAAAGGGCATCCTCACGCTCCCAACTTGCTTCACTTTCGGGCAAGTTCTTGCACTTTACGAGATATTCCCGATAATTTGGTACACCTCGTCTTCGAATATGGCGATCGGCTAGTATGGCCTCGACTTCCTTGTCCAAGGAGGTGACCACGGCGGTGGGCGCTCGCTTAGACTCTCCTCGAGTGGGGTCCTCCATGTCTTTGTGATATGGTTTTAAGAGACTCACATGAAAGACCGGATGAATCTTGAGCTTGGAAGGTAATTGGAGCTTATAGGAGACCTTTCCAACACGTTTTAAGACCAGGAAAGGGCCCTCATATCTCCTTATCAAGCCCCTGTGAACTTTCCTGAAGCTCTTGAATTGTTGGGGAAGAAGTTTCACCATGACAAGATCGCCTTCTTGAAACTCCAAAGGTCTTCTTCTCTTGTCTGCCCATTTCTTCATCATTTTTTAGGCATTGTTCAAATATTATCATGCCATGATTTGGCAAATTTAAATGCTGATGGGCTCCTACCTTCATAGCTTGTGGCAAGAGTAGGAGGCGTTGTAGGCTGCTGCCCCATGATTACTTCAAAAGGACTTCGGTTGGTTGCTTCACTCCGTTGAAGATTATAGGAGAATTGGGCCACATCAAGCAACTTTGCCCAATCTCGTTGGTTGGCACTCACGTAGTGTCTTAAGTATAGCTCCAAGAGTGCATTTGTCCGCTCAGTTTGGCCATCGGTTTGAGGATGGAAACTGGTGGAAAAGTTCAAATCCGAGCCAAGTAACTTAAACAATTCCGTCTAGAATCGTCCCGTGAAGCGCGGGTCTCGATTGCTCACTATGTTGGAGGGAACTCCCCAAAGCTTGACCACATTTTTCAAGAATAATCGGGCTGTCTCTTCGGCAGTGCAATCTGTGGGGGCTGGAATGAAGTGGCATACTTGCTAAATCGATCAACCACCACTATTATACTGCCAAATCCTTCTGACTTTGGCAGGGTAGTGATAAAGTCCATCGAAACACTTTCCCAAGGCTTCTTAGGGATAGGCAATGGATCAAGTAGTCCCGATGGTGCGTTTTATTCAACTTTGTCTTGTTGGCATATGAGGCATGTTCTAACATAAGACTCCACCTCATCCTGCATTCTGGGGCCGTAATATGTGGTCTTCAATAAAGCAAGGGTGCGTTTCATACCTGGATGTCCAGCCCACTTAGAATTGTGGCATTCTTTGATTAACTCACGCTGAAGATTTCCCCATTTGGGCACAAAGAGTCGGTTTCCCTTTGTGTAAAGCATCCCTTCTTCTAGCCAAAAGTGCTTTGTCTTGCCTTCCATTACAAGTGCTATAAGATTTTTGGCTAGGGAGTCTTGTTGTAGGCCTTCCTTGATACGTTTGAGTAAAGGGCTATCAACTCGACCGATGGATGCAAGTTCTACCTTGCGGCTTAAGGCGTCAGCTACCACGTTGGCTTTCCCAGGCTTGTATTCCAAGCTATAATCAAACTCTGCGAGAAAGTCTTGCCACCGAGCTTGTTTTGGACTAAGCTTCTTTTGAGTTTGGAAATAACTAGTGGCAATGTTATCGGTCATGATGACGAACCTGGAACCCAACAAATAATGTCGCCAAACTCTTAGGCAATGGATGATTGCTGTCATCACTTTTTCTTGCATGGTGTAGCGACGTTCCGTCTCGTTAAGTTTGCGGCTCTCATAGGCTATTGGGTGACCATCTTGCATGAGTACGCCTCCAATAGCAAAGTCCGAAGCATCAGTGTGCATTTCGAAATGCTTGGAATAATCAGGCAAGCAGAGAACTGGATCTTTACAAATGACCTTCTTTAGATCTTCAAAGGCACATTAGCAATCTTTGCTCCATACCCATGGTCGATTCTTCTTAAGAAGATATGTCAAAGGTGCTACTCGAGCTGAATAGCCTTTGATAAAGCGACGATAATAATTCACAAGTCCAAGGAAGGACCTTAACTCATGAACTTTAGTGGGTGGCTCCCACCTCTGTATGGCTTGCACCTTTGTATCCTCCATCATGAGCTTTCCACCTTTTATCTTATGCCCTAAGAACAATACCTCTTCTTGGGCAAATGAACACTTCTCCTTTTTCACATATAGCTCATTGTCCTTTAAAACTTGAAACACTTTTCTCAAGTGTTCCTCCATTGTTTGGCTGTATATCACAATATCATCCAAGTAGACTACCACGAATTGATCGAACTAGGGGTGGAATAGCTTATTCATTAAGGCATTTGTTAGACAAAAAGGCATGACTAAAAACTCGTAAGAGCCATACCTTGTTATGCATGTGGTCTTGGGCTCGTCACCTTCGGCAATACGGACTTGATAGTATCCGGAGCGAAGATCTAACTTGGTGAAATGCCGTGCATGGCCAAGTTGGTCGAAAAGATCTGCTACGAGTGGGATGGGATACTTATTTTTAATGGTGACCTTGTTGAGAGCCCGATAGTCCATACACATTCTTAGGGAACCATCCTTTTTCTTTTGGAAAAGAACTGGGGCACCGAAAGGAGCTTTGGAGGGCCTAATACGGCATCTATTAAGCCCTTTAGTTGTTTCTTGAGTTCTGCTAACTCCGGTGGTGCCATGCGGTAGGGGCTCATGGCTGGTGGTTTGGCTCCTGGCTCTAACTCGATTTGATGATCGACCTCCCTTCTTGGTGGCAACTTCTTTGGTAATTCGTCGGGCATGACATCCTTGAATTCGCGAAGAACGCCTTCTATTTCCTTTGGAACAGTTAGTTGGGGAGGTATCTCCTCATCGTCGTGCTCCTTGAGGATGGCTAGGTAGCTTTCCTCGTCCCTCTTCAAGCCTTTCTCGAACTGCATGGCTGACAATGCTTGCGGATCGGACTTGGTAGACCGTAGTGTTGGTACCACGCAAGTCTTTCCTTCGTCTAAGATGCACATGGTGTTGGCAAAAGGAATGGGAAACGCCTTCACTTGATCGAGAAACTCCATCCCGAGAACCACCTTGAAATCGTCCATAGGTGCCACGGACAAATTTAGGTAGCCCACCCATGCTCCAAGGGTGGTCTTGACGCCTCGAGCAATGCCTTGTATTGGTTTGGCCACAAAATTGATGGCTTTCATAGATCCAGTGCCGCCAACTATCTGAAGGCCTAGTCTATTGGCTTCCTCAACGGAGATGAAGTTGTGGGATGCACCTGTGTCAAGTAAAGCCTTCGTCTCCTTCCCGTTGATAGTTGCATCTACGAACTGAAGTCCCTTGGCTTGAGTCTTTGGAGTACTTTGGATGACATTGAGGAGTTGTAGTGAGCCGACTTGAGCATCTTCCATTTTGCCACATGATTCGTGCCCCTTGACATCGGCCGTCAAGGCATTGAGTGCCTTTGTCTTTGGACAGTCTCGTGTCCAGTGAAGCTCGCCACATAAGAAGCATCCCCGTTAGGGAAAAAATGGTCAAAGTTATCTTTTTGTTTGCCTTTATCTTTCAGCTTCCAAGGACTTTGACCTTGGTTTCGGTTGTCTTCCTTGCGGTTGCCTCGCTAATGTTCTCCCCCACCTTTGTTGGGACTGCCCGTCTTCTCTTTGGACTTAGATGACTTCTTTTTGCTTGAGTAATCGATCAAGCTTTCGGCTATAGCAATGGCAGTAGCAAGGTCCTGCACACCACAATGCCTAAGTTCGATTTTAGACCAAGCTTGTAGACCGTCCATGAAAGAGAAGAGCGAGTCCTTATCTGACATGTCGGGGATTTCTAACACGAGGTTTGTGAAGTCTTTCACATAATCTCGGATACTTCCCAGATGTTTAAGCCTTCGTAGGCGACCACGTGCCTCTTCTTCGGTATTTTCCAGGTAAAATTGCCTCTTAAGCTCCCCTTTAAAATCATTAAAGGTAGTGATGGAGCACATACCTCTCTTGACGTCTTCCTGCCGTCGGCGCCACCAAAGCTTGGCCGTATCGGTGAGGTACAAAGCTGCGTTCTTGATCTTGGCTCCATATTCTATGATACCGACAGGGTCGAAATATTGTTCTAGCCCCATAAGAAGTTATCTACTTCACGAGCGTTACGCTTCCTGCGAAACTCTTTGGTTTTGGGATATCGACCCGTCGGGATTCCACTGTGGATGTGGCTAGTCCAACAAGGACCGCCTTCTTACATAAGGCTAGGTCCCCTCGAGCTTCCTCTAATTGCATTAGCAAGCTATTAATCTCCCTTTGATGGACGTCTCGTAAACGAGCTACCTCGGCCATAAATTCGTCCCTAAGGGCCAGTAAGTCTACTCGATTAGACTCACCTAGCTTGGTAAGGGCTTCACGCACCTCTTCATGGGTTTCGGCAATGTCGGCCTCTAGACCTTCCACCCGTTAGTCTAGATTCTCCATGTGTGCGTCCACGGTGCCCATGCCTTTCTCCAACCGAGTTAGGCGTGACTCAAAGCTAGCTGCGCGATCCATGGACTTCCCCCTCGGCTTTGGTATAACGGGGTCGCGTTGCTCCTCACGTCCCCGGCCTTGTTGCGATGACTCCACATTGGTGGTGTCAGATCCCGCCACTTGATCTTTGATGGTCTTCGTCATGGCTTCAACCAAAGCTCTGATACCACTTGTCACGCACTTACTTTTTCTTGTAAGTAGACGTGCGGCCTTAGCACTTCCGCAAATGCTAAGAAAGCCTTAATTTGCTCAAAACCTCAAAGGCTAGATGAAAACCTTGGAAAGTTGTAGGCAAGAGTAATGTAAGTTACTCAAAATTAAGAAATTAGTGGGTTTAGAGAAAAATTATAAGTACGTACAGTTGTCTTACCCTGAATTTAACAAACAATGTTTTACAAGAAATTGACAAAAAAGACAACGCTTTTGAAATCTAGACCAAAGTTGGCAAAACTATTTTTAGGAAAATCTTTGTCAAACAAGATTTATTTAAAAGGACAACTTTTTGGTTTCAAAATGAGCAGGTCGAAAACACTTTCAGAAAACATAGATGATTTAAACAAATTGTTTGGAACTTCAAAAAGTTGGAGAGAAAATCTGATGAAAACATTGCTATTATTTTGTTGAATGCCTTGCCTGATTCTTTTAATGATGTGAAATATGCCATTAAATATGGTAGAGATGGTTTGTCTTTATCTTATGTGAAAAACGCTTTAAATTCAAAAGATTTGGATTTGAGAAAAGAAAATAAACTAAGCGGAGAAAACAATTACATGCGAGGGAGAGATGACCGGAGGGAACTTCTTAGTCATGTGTCTAAAGTAAAGGGAGGTCCAAATTATGAGACAAGAATAGAGTGAAGTATTTTTATTGTGGTAAGGAGGGTCATATGAAAAATAAGTGTTTTAAAAGGATCAAAGATGTAAAACAACGTAAATTTGGTAAAGGGAGTGATAAAAATAACAAAACCCATGATTTTGATACAGATGGTAATTCTATGTATTTCGAGGTTTTGTGTGTATCCCCTAACCCTGCTGATGTTGTTAATGATTGGATCTGTGACTCTCGTTACACTTTTCACATGATACCTCACAAACACTGCCTTCCAAATTTTAAACCCCTTGATTAGGGAAAAGTTTTTATGGGTAAGAACCAGGTTTATGACATCAAAGGCATTGGTAATGTTTTCATAAAATCTCATGATGGAATGACTAGGAAACTCACTGAGGTGAGATATGTGCCCAATCTCTGTCGGAACCTTATATCTCTTGGTTATTTAGATTCAAATGGTTTTTATTACAAATGAAAGAATGGCATTTTAAGAGTTTGCAAAGGCAACCTGGTCGTGCTAAAAGATTTTAAAATAGAGAGTTTATACACTGGTATTAGAACTATTTGCAACTCATCTGCAATTATTTCAAAAACAGTTCCTGAAAAGACCTTGTTATTGCATCATTGGATTGGCAACATTAGTGACAAGGGACTGCATCATTTACAAAAACAAAAACTTTTATGTGGTGAAAAGATTGATTCTTTAGATTTTTGTGACCCTTGTGTTTTGGGAAAACAACACAAAATCAGTTTTTCAACTAGCACACACAAGTCCACTGCAGTACTTTATTATGTGCATTGTGATCTGTGGGGACCTGAAAAGGTCCCAACCTATGGTGGTAATATTCATTTCCTATCTGTTGTTGATGATTTTTCCAGGCATGCTTAGATTTTTCTTTTAAAAACAAAAGATCAAGCTTTCGAAAAGTTTTGTGAATGGAAATGCCTTGCCGAAAATCAAACCAGAATTAAATTAAGAACCATTAGGACAGATAACGGTCTTGAGTTTTGCAACCGTAAGTTTTCTAATTTATGTGCATCTCATGGCATCTTGCATCATAGGATGGTTAGGTATAACCCCCAGTAGAACGGTGTAGCTGAGAGGATAAACTGTATCATAATGGATAAAGCTAGGTGCCTTATGATTTCTTCTGATTTCCAAAAACGTTCCTGGGGTAAACCCGTTAGCACGGTTGTATACCTCATTAATAGATCCCCTTTAACGGCTAAAAACTTTAGAACTCCTATAGAGTTATGGTGTGGCAAACCTCTAAACCTGTCAAACCTTAGAATTTTTGGGTATGCTGCTTTTGCACATCAGAAAGAAGGTAAGCTAGATCCCAGGTCTAGAAAATGTGTTTTTATAGGTTACCCTAGTGGAGTGAAGGGTTATAGAATATGGCTCAAGGATGAGCCAGGTGTGAGGATAGTGATAAGCAAGGATGTGGTTTTCAATGAGTAAGAGATTCCTTGTCTTAAGGATAAACATGAGCCTGTTAGAACATCCTATGTCCCTAAAGTAGATAGTATTCCAGTAGAGGTAGAGGTCAATCCGGAACCCTCACATGAACCACCTCCTAAGCCTGAAATCTAAGTTGAACCTACTGTACCATCTAGTGTTCCCGAAGCCAACGAGTCTGAGCTAGAAGGTTCTAATGAGGAGGAAGAGCACCCTCAGACACAAGCACAAGCCCTTAGAGATTATCAATTGACTAGATATAGGGTTAGAAGAGTGCCCAAGGAACACACTAGATATGCTTATTTATATATTGTCTCATATGCATTTGTTGTTGCATCTTATGTGGAAGAAAAAGAACCATTATGTTTTTCTGATGTTTTGAAGAGCCTAATTGCTCTTTATGGTTGCGTGCTATGGATGAGAAAATGTCTTCTCTTGACAAAAACAAAACCTAGATTCTTGTTCCAAAACCCTCAACTCAAAAATTAGTTGATTGCAAATGGATTTTTAAAATCAAAGAGCCTCATTCTTCTAAAGAACCTCCAAGGTTCAAAGCCAGGTTAGTTGCGAAAGATTTTTCACAAGTTGAGGGCATTGATTTTAACGAAATTTTTTCTCATGTCCTTAAATACAAAACGATTAGGATTATGCTTACTCTTGTTGCTTTCTATAATCTTCACCTTGAACAACTCGATATGAAAACTGCTTTCTTGCATGGTGATCTCGAAGAGACCATATATATTTGTCAACCTCCAAGTTTTGAGGTTAACAGTAAGGAACACATGGAATGCCTTTTGAAAAAGTCCTTACATGGACTTACACAATCTCTGAGACAATGGTACAAGAGGTTTGACTCTTGTATATTAAAAGTTGGTTTCTTGAAAAGTAATTATGATAGGTGCCTTTATTTCTCGCGAAATAATATAGTGATAGTGCTATTTATTTATTGCTTTATGTATATGATATGTTAATTGCTTGCAAACATAAAGCTAAAATTGATTATTTGAAATCTCCGCTGAAGTCCGAATTCAACATGAAGGACTTGGGATCTGCATCCAGGATTCTCGGTATGAGTATTACTAGAGATAGGACTGATCATTCCCTTTTCTTATCTCAAAAGCCCTTTCTTCAGAAAATTATCTCCACACGTTAATGCCCAACTTACAAGCCATTTAAAACCTTCTGACAAGACTTGTCGTAAAACCAAGAGTGAGAAAAGAGATATGGCATATGTTCCCTATAGAATGCCATAGGCTCGGTTATGTACTCATTGATATCCACCCGACCAGACATTGCTTTTTCTATAAGCCTTCTTAGTAGATTTATGTCTAACCCGGGGAGGGATCACTGGGCTGCTCTGAAGTGGTTACTTTGTTACCTTGACGGAACTATAGATAGAGGTTTACACTACCATAATTAGTCTGATGATTTTGATCTAATTAGTTATATCCATTCCGACTTCGCAAGTGACAAGGATGGTAGAAAATCTACCTTATCCTATTTCTTTACCCTTGTGGGTAATTGCGTCTCATGGAAATCTCAACTACAGACAGTAGTTGCCTTATCAACTACCGAAGCTGAGTACATTAGAGCAACGAAAGCCATCAAGGAAGCCATTTGGCTTCAAGGGTTATTGAATGAATTACATGTTTTTACATTCAAATGCTCTTATTTATACCGACAGTCAGAGTTGTTTATATTTATGCAAAAATCCTTTCTATCATGGAAGGACAAAGCATATAGATATCAAATATTATTTCATTAGGGAAAAAGTCTCTAGTGGTTTAGTTGACATAGATAATATTAGTACTAATGATAATCCTGCAGATTTTGGTACTAAAATTGTAAACACTGACAAGTTTATATTTTGCAGGGATTTCCTTCACTTGGACGCAGGTTGACTCTAATTGAGTCATTTGAGGGATGGGAAAATATTGTTTGAGGTGGAGATTGTAGGCCTTTTTGGGCCAATTTTCCATTTTCTTTTTAAACCCAATGATGACCCATGGGCCTCAATATAAGATAAGGTGGCTAAAGTTTGAATTGGTCAGAGATTGCGGGCAAGCCCAACCCAGGCTGCCCATTGTGGCTTTGGCTGATGTATGTGCTCCTCTCTTCTGTTCTCTACATAGCCGACTCTTCTCTTGCCTTTTTCTCTCTTTTTTGCCTCTCTCTCTCTCTCTCTCTCTCTCTCTCTCTCTCTCGGTCCTCTTAGTGCTGTCTCTGTCTCTTCTTCTTCTCCCCTTCTTTACCGTGGCTTACCGCGTCTGTTGGTCTTCTCTGGTGACCTTATTGGGTATTCTGTGACGTCATCTCTGTAAGCACTCGTCTTGTGGTGATACTTGTTTGATCATCTCTGGTAAGTTTCTTGTGAGAGTAAGCCAAAAGGGTCACAGAGGGAGACACCGGTGATTATCTTGTTCTAATTGAGGCCATTGTTTGAGGGTGTTTTTACCGATTAAAGCCGTTACCTTTTCTACCGCCGGTGCCTCGACACGGACGCCGTTTTCCGCCACTGCTCGTTGCCGTTCGGCCTCAGTTTTTCTTCTGTGTCGCTGGCAGTTCCTACACCGCGGCGACAGGTAAGTATTTCTTGCCGATCTTTGGTTTCTTTTAGCTAACGGTTGTTTCGTAGCTTTCGGTTTTGCCGATCAGCTTGAACCGATACCGAAGGAGAAAGAGGAAGAAGAAAATCTCTCTGTAATAGAATAGGGCCATTTTCTTTCCTGTTGCATTTCTATTCTGTTACTATTAATTAGAGTGTGTAATAGTAATTAGATCCTAACAGGTTCTTTAGTGGAGTGCTAAAACTACACAATTTTTGTAATTTTTGAAAAGTAAGTTTCTTGTCATAGCTAATTTTGGAAAGAAGAAAAAGATGAATATCCCTCAAGGAGGCCATATATACTTTTATCATACAATGATACAGGAAGAATGAGCAAAACATGTACATGAGGAAGATTTTCATATTTCGGAAGCATTTTAAAGAAGATTCAATGATTTAGTCCACTCTAGACACAATTTACATTACCAGCAAACCAAATTTTTATTCGATCAAGAAAACTATGAAACCTTTAACCAGTGTAGTCAACAAACGTCCACAAAACAAAACAATAGCAAAAAGACACCACCTCTGAATTTCTAAGCCTCAAATGACATGGGTTTTCGACTATTGAAAATATAAACTTGCAACCAATTGAACCAACATATTAAAATAAACTACCCACTCAAGAATCTTATTCCCAGTTTTAAACATACTATAAGTTATATGCCTCAATCGTTCATTACATACAATATGATGATATAGAAAAAAATGATCCATTATTTAAAATCAAATTGCATGGCCTATATTAAAAAACATCCATATTGATATCAATCATGTAGGCCAATTGGGCAGTGTTCACGCCTTTTTTTCTTCTCAGCCCATGTTCTTTAATCCCTGTGATGAATTGGACTGAGCCTCCTAACCCAAATAGGATAAGTGTATGTCTAATTCAACATGCCAGCAGGGCCAGGGCCGGTAAAGCGACCCCAATCTCCTTGAGTCTTCCCAGGTGACTTGACTGTTGCTTCTTTCAAAAATTCTTCTAGGTATCATGATGTTCTGTTGTTGAACGACCCTCCAGATAACTGTTCTGTTCTTTGAATGAGTCTACCTTAGAAACTCTATAAATTCTCTTGTCCTTGTCTTGTTGCTAACAGATGAGACATGACTGTTTATTTTGTGTGAAGCGTTCTTCTTTTCTCTCTTCTTCTTCTCTACAGTTCTTGTTTCTGTTTGTTCTCTGTAAATTCTTCTATTACTGCCACCGTTAGTCACCGTTTCTTGTTGACCACGTGCTTGGGTAGTTTGTGATGCAGAGAATCGAAACTGAGAGATTAGATTGTTATGTGAGGCTCATTCATTGCTGAGGGTTTGATCAAGATTCTGACGTATAGAGAAAGACCAGGCGTTTAGTTTTTCCCCTTCCCATTCATTTTTGGCGCCCGAATATCTCTGTTCCCTTCTTTTATGTAGAAACCGGTCATCTAGTTTTTCTATGTAGGTCGTCCGGTTTTGAAAATGGACGTCCAGTTTTATAAGTTGGTCTTCTGATTCTTGCTTACTCATCCAATTTTGTAGTCTGATTTTTGCAGGTACCTTGGATTGAAGAGGAATCAGTGGTCCATTTTTCAGACACCTCATCAGATTTTGAAGAGCCTATTTTAAGAGTTGTAATCCGATTCCATCATCCGATTATTTGTAATAGATTAGTAATTTCTTGTCCTTATGCTCTTTTTCTTTTGTACTAGTTTGTAGGAGAGGTTTGTTTATGTAACAGGGCTGATCACCAAATAAACTATTCTTAACAGTGGTATCAGAGCTTAGGCTCTTCCCAACATATGCTATAAGAGCTAGAAACAAATTCAATCTTTCCGGTGTTTGGTGTCTGTTACATTCCACCAGTGACGCAGACGTCATTCGGAACCTCCCAGTTGCTTTCCGGACTCACGGGAACTGTTGAGTTCTGTGAATCTGGCACAACTCACTATTACTATTTTTTCTTTTCTTTCTTGCAAAGCTTATTGTCCTGATATACACATATTCTACTGCTTGTATCTTTGATTACGGACCAAATTTTTGTGTTTCTGTTTTTTCTGAAAAACCAAAACCCAAGCCTAGCTTAAGTCCTATTGAGACTTCAAGTATATGTGTCTTAGTTTCTTATTCGATTGTGAATTTTTTTTACCGTCCATGATCGTTGAGATTGTTTTATTGTCTGTTTTGGGGCCGTTGCTCATCCTGTGATTATTTATATTGTTTCTCTGTTGATCATCTGTTTTGTGGATGTTGCTCTACCTTTACTATCTGATTGATCTGTTGTGAATTCATTATCTACATATCGCCTATTTTTCTAGTTATATTGTTTTTCTAGGCTGTGTTTGTGACAAAACGTTTTCTTAAATCTTCTATTTTTCGTACATTAATCTTATTTGCTTCTGTTTAACATGCCTGTTCCAAAACTTGAAACAGACAAGTCTGATGGCAAATATAATTTTCTAATGTGGTGCAGAAAAATAAAAGTTGTTTGGTCCGAAACAAGATTACACCCGCTATTTCCACTCCTGACAAGTATCCAAAATTTTGGATAGGAGAAATACTACTTGAAAAACTTGGTGATGCATATAGTTGTCTCACCTTGCATTTGAAAGGTAATGTTTTAAGAGAAATAAATGAAACAGACAATGCTTATGAAATCTGGACAAAACTTGAAAAACTTTACTTGGGAATGTCTTTATCAAACAAAACCTGTTTAAAGGAACAACTCTTTGGCTTCAAAATGTGCGGGTCGAAATCCCTTTCTGAAAACATGGATGATTTAAATAAAATAGTTTTAGAGCTCCGAAATGTTGGAGAAAAAATTTCTGATAAAACCATGTTGTGGCATCGTCGGATTGGCCACATTAGTGAAAAAGTTTTGCATTACTTATACAAATAAAATCTTTTAAACGGTGATGAAATCACTTCTTTTGAATTTTGTGATCATTGTGTTCTTGGCAAACAACATAAACTCAGTTTTTCTTCGGGCACACAAAAGTCCACTGCTGTTCTTGATTATGTGCATTGTGATATTTGGGGTCTTGAAAAGGTACCGACTTTTGGTGGCAGTATTTATTTCTTTTCTATTGTTGATGATTTTTCTCGGTATGTTTCAGTGTTTCTTTTTAAAACGAAAGATCAAGCTTTTAAAAAGTTTAATTAATGGAAACTTTTTGTCGAAAATCGAACAAGAAATAAAGTAAAGGTTTTAAGAACAGATAACGGTTTGGAATTTAGTAACAAAAAATTTTCATGATTTGTGTTCCTTGCAAGATATCGTCCATCATAGAACTATTAGGCACAACCCACAACAAAACAGGGTAGATGAGAGGATAAACTGAACCGTTATGGACAAAGTTAGGTGTCTTTTGGGATCATATGGGGTTCCTAAATGTTTTTGGGGAGAGGCTGTTAGTACAGCAGTTTACCTTATAAATAGGTCTCCTTCCACAGCCATAAACTTTAAGACTCCCATAGAATTGTGCTTAGGCCAACCACGAAACCTTTTCAACCTTAGAGTGTTTAAGTGAGCTATTTTTGCACATCAGAGGGAAGGGAAGTTAGACCCTAGGTCTAGGAAGGGAGTGTTTCTAGGCAATCCTAGTAGGGTGAAGGGTTACAAAGTGTGGTTTAGAGGTAAACAAAGTATATGGGTAGTCGTGAGTAGAGACGTAGTCTTTAGCGAGCTAGACATGCCCTGTCTTAGAACAGAAACCAAACCCAAGAGTTCTTCTAGGGCACCCGTAGTTGAGAACATTCATGTGGAGGTGGAAGTCACCTCCGAACCTTCTCATGAGCACACACTAGAACCTGTGCTAGAACCTGAAACCAATAAGGAGTCTAGTATTCCTGAACCTGATGAGCAAATTTTAGGTGATTTTGATGATGATGAGGATAATCCAGAAGCACGAGCACAAGCTCTTAGAAATTACAAACTATCGAGGGATAGGGGTAGAAAATAGATAAGGAAACCTCTTCGGTATGGTTATTCATACATTGTTCCTTATGCTTTTGCTGTTGCATCTTTTGTTGAAGAGAAAGAACCTGTTTGTTTTTCTAATGTTTTAAAAAGTCCTAATCGCTCTTTATGGATGAAGAAATATCTTCTTTGCATAAGAGCAAAACTTGGGTGCTTGTGCTTAAACCACCGAAATGAAAATTGATTGATTGTAAATAGAAATTTTAAAAGTTAAAGAATATGAATCTGTTAATGAACCTCCAAGGTTCAAGGCTAAATTGGCTGCGAAAGTTTTTCTCAAGTTGAAGGTATTGATTTCAATGAAATCTTTTCTCCTGCTGCTAAGTATAAATATATCATAATTATGCTTGCTATTGTTGCCTTCTTTGATCTTGAGCTTGAACAGTTGGATGTTAAAACTGCCTTTTTGCATCGTGAACTTGAGAAAACCATTTACACACGCCAATCACCTTGTTTTGAGGTGAAAAGGTAAGGAGCATATGGCTTGTCTGTTGAAAAAGTCCTTGTATGGGCTTAAACAATAACCTAGACAATGGTATAAAAGGTTTGACTCTTTTATGCTTAAAGTTGGTTTGTTAAAAGTAATTATGATAGTTGCTTGTATTTTTCTAGTGATACTGTTGATAATCTCATTTATCTGCTTCTTTATGTTGATGATATGCTTATTGCCTGGAAGCATATAGAAAAGATTTTTCACTTGAAATCTTTATTGAAATTAGAGTTTGAGATGAAGGATCTTGGATCTGTCTCTAGAATTCTAGGCATGAACATTGATAGGGTTAGAGCTGACCGTTCTTTGTTTATATCCTAAAAGTCCTTGTAGAAAATTGTTTCAAAATTTTTCTATGAATTTGCGTAAGACTATATGTACCCCTCTTGCAAGCCATTGTCAGCTTTCCTCTAAAACATGTCCAAAAACTAAAAATGAGAAGAAAGATATGGCCAACATCCCTTATAGAATGGCTATAGGATTTGTCATGTATTCCATGATTTCTACCCGTCCTGATATTTCTTACTCCATAAGCCTTTTAAGCCGTTTTATGTCTAATCTAGGTTTGGATCATTAGGCCGCTCTTAAGTGGCTATTGAGGTACATTAATGAGACGCTTGATAGAGGCTTGCATTATCATAACTGGTCTAAACATTTTGAGTTTGTTTGTTATGTTGACTCTGATTTTGCAGGTGATAAAGAAGGTAGAAAGTTTACCACTTCTTATGGTATCTATGTTTCTTGGAAATCACAACTGCAGCTTGTAGTCACCCTTTCGACTACGGTGGCTGAATATATTGCCGCCATTGAGGCAACTAAAGAAGCCATCTGGCTTCAGGGGCTTTTATCTGAACTGCATCTTTTACATTCTAAAGCTATCATATTTACTGATAGTCAGAGTTGTCTTCATTTTTGTTAAAATCCTGTTTATGATGAAAGGACTAAACATATAGATGTTAAGTATCATTTTATTCGTGAAAACGATTTCAAATGGTATTGTTAATATAGACAAAATTAGCACTAAAGATAATCCTACTGATTTTTGTATTAAAGTAGTGACACCTGACAAGTTTGTTCTGTGTAGAGACCTTCTACGTATTGATGCCGGTTGATTACTGTAGCTGAGAAGTTCACTAAAATGTGTTCAAGGTGGAGCTTGTAAGCGGATTGGGCCAGTGTTCACACATTTTCTCTTCTTAGCCCATGTTCTTTAATCCCTGTGATAAGCTGGACTGAGGCTCACAACCCAAATAGGATTATCAGTCCTCATAACCCAAATAGGATACGTGTATGTCTAATTCAAGATGCAGAGCGAGCCAGGTTGGTAAACAGCCCAATCTCCTTGAGTCTTCCCAGGTTACCGGTTGTTGCTTATTTGAAGCAATCTTCCAGGTATCAGGATGTTCTATTGTTGAATGATCCTTCCAAATGACCGTTCAGTTGTTTGAATGAGTCTACCTTAGAAACTCTATAAATACCCTTATCCTTGTCTTGTTGTTAACAGATGAGACATGACTGTTTATTGTGTGTGAAGCCTTCTTGTTTTCTCTCTTCTTCTTCTCTTTAGATTCTTGTTTCTATTTGTTCTCTGTGAATTCTTCTGTTACTGCCGTTGTTAATCAGCATTTCTTGTTGACCACATTCTTGGGTAGTTTGTGAAGGAGAGAACCAAAAGTGAGAGATTAGATTGTTATGTGAGGCTCATCCATTGCTGTGGGTTTGATCGAGATTCTGACACACACAAAAAAATCGGTCGTTCGATTTTCCCCCTTTTCATCCCTTTTTGGCATCCGAATATCTCTATTCCCTTCTTTTATACAGAAACCGTTCGTCCGGTTTTTCTATGTTGGTCATCCTGTTTCGTAAGTCGGACGTTCGATTTTTGCCTACTCATCCGATTTTGTAGTCTTATTTTTGCAGGTACCTTGGATTGAAGAAGAATCGGTGGTCCGTTTTTCGAATACCTCATCTTATTTTGAAGAGACTGTTTTAAGAGTTGTTATCCGGTTCCATCATCCGATTAATCGTAATAGGTTAGTAATAGTATGTAGGAGAGGTTTGTTTATGTAATGGGGCTGATCACCAGAGCAACTATTCTTGATAGTGATTTCAGAGCTTAGGCTATTCCCAACAAATTTTATATGGAAATTCATAAAATCTTTACTTAAATCATATATATAATTTCTGTGTGTATGCAGATATATATACACACACATATATTGTTTTATTGCATAGTGTTTTGATTGGGAGATTGGTTAAATGTTTAAGCGGTTAAATATTGTGTCTAAGTTATTTTATGAAAAAACGATGAGGTCCAAATTACAAAATTAAATAAGTTACGAAGTGTGTTTCTTTATTAGGGCTATATCAAGTTAGAAAACCCCTAGCTCATTAGAGCTTAGGATTGGCTCATTAATGTATTTGTAAGTACCTTATGTTGGAATTAATATTTAAGAAACCTAGAAATTTGAAACCTTACTGCCACCACCTATCTCTGCTTGTCGATAATTTTACTATTTTCTTCAACCATTACAAGGTATCAAGAGAAGTTTGTAAGAGTAAAACTTAGAGAAAAGAAATGAAAAATCTAGTAAAACTTGTGCTTCGCAAAATAAACAGAGTATTCAGAGTAAGTTTATTACCCTAGCGTTCAGAAGCTTTTGTCACTACCATCTTCTATATTACCGTAAACTAGCTTCCATCACCTCTTTTCCCATATCCAGAGATGTGTATGGATGGACATTAGCTGGGATATTTGCCAGGACCTCAACGTGTTTTGGAAACTGTGTTTTGCATGTTTTACTTAAAAAAAAAAAAATTGCAAAAGTTTATGATAATTGTTAATCAATAAGAAATATTTTTATTATTTGGTGATTAAAGATGTCTCATTTTGTCTCTTTGTAGAAGTGTCCCCAATGGCTTTCACAAAAGGCTTTTTGCCCTAGTTGCTTATCTTTTTTCATTAGGTTGTTAAGTGTGATGAGTTTGTTTTGTCTTTGGTCTTGTATTAGTGTTCTTTTTTTCTGCTAGTCCTATATAGGGGGGTTTGGTATATAAATGTTTTCCAAATCAGTATGAACAACAATTATTCAAATTAAAATTGTATATTTTTCTATGAAAATAAAGGTTTTAAATATACAAAATTAATAATTTTAAGTTTTAAAATGACAGTCATTATATTCTCACATGTTTAGATTCATTAGCGTTTAAATGAAATTTATGAACAAGGTATTATAATCAAATAGTTGAATCTAAGTACAATTATTATCTTTTATGTACAATTATTTACTAATTTCGAATGAGTATTTCGTTAAAAAATTCAAATAAAAAACTTAAGAAAAAATTAAATTGGAGAAGAAAAATCAAGTTTCTTTAAACAAAAATTTACTAAATATAACAGAAATTTGAGTTAGTCCCTCCTCCTAATTGCCCCTTGCAATTGCTATGGTCAGTCAGCAAAACCCATTTTATTAGAACTAGAACCAACCAAGTCATAATGCGAAATTTAGTTTTACCCCATGGAAAAACTAAGCAAGTTTTTCATTGAACGAAAACTTTCTTTTGATTAAGAAAACTACAAAATCCTTTTAAGAGAAATCAATGAGGTGGGTGAAAAGTTGAAGTTTCTTTTTTAAGTAGTGAAGCTCAAGAAAATTTTTTAGAGAAATCAATAAAGTGGCTAAAAGGTTGAATTTTTTTTAATCGAGTAGTTGAAGAAAATAAAGAGAATTTAATTATGTGGGGTAAAATAGAAAAAAAAAACAAGGTATTAGAAACAAAGTTGGAGAAACCAAACTTTTAGACTAAGTGGTTCTTCAAATTTTAGAACCACACTTTTTTTCAGTGCACTTAAACAACCTATGCATTAACGATAGGTTTGCCATTGCATTCTTCATCAAATATAGTAATGCAATGCGGATTTAAACTTTACATCAATAAAGAAATATTGTACTTACTAAAACCTTCCTTTCCAAATCTCCATTTCATTAAAAAATTTAAAAGCTTTCACGTGAAATAAAGTGGGAATTTAAAACTTCACAGGAAGACCGATCTACGCTCAAACATTTTTGAACTATAGCTGCTCTATTGTCTCCAATTAAGTGGCAAATATTTAACTACTTTATTGGTGGTCCCTAAACAATGGTTGGTTCCTATATTAATAAATATTAGTATCTACCTATTAATTCAAACTGTAATAAGTATGTGGCACTTCAAGAATTACCTTGTCTGACCTAATAATCGCGATATCCGATGAACATTCGATAGAAGTAGAGCTAATTGCCTGAAATATTTAGGATTCCTTATTAAAGTTAATTTAAAGTAAAAAAGACATAACCTTATTAAATCTAAAATACATATTGTATTAAATAAATTGCAAGACAATAACATTGTCACGGAATTCTTGTCACTAGTTGAATGTTCTACTCTAATTCTAGCCTCTGCCTTCCCACCACAACCACTCTTCCCGAATTCTTTCATTTTTCCAATTTTTTGTACTTGAGACTTCTGAACAACTTTAGTTAACTTCTCAACTGATTCTATTAGTAATCTTGAAATACGTTGCTATCTAGAACCGTCATCAACCACTTCTGTATCTGCTACTATCTAATTCTCTTTTCCATAATTGGTGGAGGTGTTTCTTTTCCCTTCTTTTTTCTTCCAAAAAAGTCCTCCCCAAACTATCTCCTTCTTGAACATTGACGACATACTCCACGGTATTATTCCTTATATCTTTTGCATAGAAAAACACCCACATTATTGTCTCCCACCGGGGAGTTAATATCCTCTGAAGATCCCATTGGCTCGTGGTTTGCTATGAACACTACCCACTTCACCTTCACTTCCACATTCTCATCCTCTATTAATTATATTAATTATAAATACACTAATAATTCATCTCTAACCCACTAATTTTTTTATTAAGTAATTTTCACGAGTTTCAGTAAGCTTTCACAAAATTCATTAGTTTCTAAAAATGACCCTATAGCTTATTCATTTTTGTGATATACATTTGTTCTAGTTTTTCCACAAAAAATTACTAATAATATTTATAAATATACATATAATTTTTATCTAAACCCTTTCTTAATTTTATGAAATTTAATATAGTTTCACTAAATGTCACATAATTTACTCATTTCTCAAAATGACCCCATAATTTATTAATTTGTTTTGATAAACATTTATTTAGCTTTTCAAAATATAGTTACTTATATTAATTATAAATATACATTTTCTCTCAGTCCACTAACATGGTCATTTTAGGTAATTTACATTGGTTTCACTAATTTTTCGTACATTTCACTAGTTTCTCAAATCTTGCAAAAATTAGACCATTATAGCGAAAAACATTATCCACTCTAGAATTCAATTTCCATTTATGACCTTCAGAGTCATTTTACCATTTTTGTTGGACATCCCAAAAGAGGGTTTTTGATTCTCGTTCTCCTTTTTCTTCTTCTCTTTTTCCTCCACTTCTTCATTGCTCTTGTCGTCATGATTATCATCTTCTCCTTTGCCGAATTCCCCTTCCGTCGTCGGTATAATATTGCCTCTCTCGTGAAAAATACATCTTTTTGAGTAATTTTATTAAAAAATCGATTCTCCACTTTGGTCCATAATAATAATTATGGTTAGTTGCTTAAAATATTTAGTGAAAAGGAAATTTCTTAAAGGATTCCATTATATACTCTTATCATAAAGGGAATAAAAGGAGAAAAAATAGGGAATAACGATTATCTTTCGTCTACTTATGTGAGGAATATATTCTTATTTGAAAAGCATTTTGAAGATGATTAAACGACCATGACGAAATAATTTACGTCGCTAGCAATCCAAATATCTTCGGATTTTCATAGCAAGAATGATAAATATGTATATATACGTTATTCCTATCACCTTGTACTTGCGTTCCAAAAGTAGCTCACAAAAAAATCTTTCATTAGCACTAGGGTTGTCTAATACATTCTCTAGTATACATACTTTAATAGTAAATTTTTCCTTAGGGTTTATCTTTTAGAGTTTACGGTTTATCTGTTATTCTGTGAGATTTATATTAATATAATTACTATAAAATGAGTGTGCTAGAGGTTGTGCTAGAAGGCTTATTAGACGATCCTAGCTGTTTCACAAGCCCAATAATATCATTGGAACTTTATGAAGTAACAAATATTTCTTCTAAGTTAATTTCACAACTGAATCTTTACTAAAAATTTATAACCTTAAAAAGATTAGATAAGTACACTTTTGCATAGTCTAATGTTCTTTTCACATTATATATACATCAAAGAACAAATAAAAATATGTTCTTCAACATAAACTGTTTCATGAGATATTTTTTTTGTTTTCTTTAGCTCTTTAAATATTTTTTAGAAATTTAGTCACACAATTATAGAATTAGAATTCATAAATTCTTCCGCTAAAACATACCTAGATTCCTTGAAGAACTTGATTCCCATAACCATTTTCCGTGCAATAATAAACTTCTGGACAACATTCTAAGCTAATTTAACTTAAAAAAATACCATTGCAATTATAATTTTATATGGAAGCATTATTTGGCAAAGAAGCAACCACCTTGTGCTTAGAGTATTCTAGTTTAGGACAACCTATGTAGAACTCCAACATATTAATGCTATATTTCCCAAACAACAAGTTACTATAGAGAATAAGGAAGGTGATGCATTAAGCTATGGAAAATTCTTTCTATCTCAATGGAAATGTTTTTAAAAATTCGAGAACACCTATTCAACCTACCCAAATTTTTGTTCATTCTTTGTTGTCTTGGAGATATTAATCTTTTTAATTATTCTGATATCATTTGAGATAAGTTTATCTTGATAAGGTAGGGTTTGGATTATTTAGAATTATATGTATTCCTTTTAATTATTAGGACTATGGATAGTTCTAGAACGTAAAGTAGTGCAATACGGGCGTACGGGCTAGAAATAAATGAAAGA
The DNA here is from genome assembly GCA_028651295.1 of Catharanthus roseus. Taxonomy (NCBI): domain Eukaryota; kingdom Viridiplantae; phylum Streptophyta; class Magnoliopsida; order Gentianales; family Apocynaceae; genus Catharanthus; species Catharanthus roseus. Next base: position 363,230 of record JAPQWS010000125.1, on the reverse strand, counting down.
CCTACTTAATTACGTGGGGGACTAATTAGTAAAAAGTTTTGATTATTTAATATTGGGTCCAAGTTCTTTTAGGGCCCTATTATAAATACGTTATGTAAAAGTTAAACCTAGAGATCCTAGTTAACAACAAGCCTAGCTGCCGCCACCCTAGACTAGTTCCTTCTTTCAATTTTTTTTTGTTTTAAAGGCTTCTGAAATTGGAGTTTCACGTGAGATTAAATCGTTTCTAGTGCTAGCTTTTTAAGGTAAAAATTTGTAAATCTATGTTGTTTTGACACGAAAGTCTCAACTTAAAGAAGATTGTGATTGATGTTGTAAATTATATGTTTTTGGTGGTTTAAATTTTGACTGAATTAATTTTGGAAAAAATGTTTCTTGTCCTAGCTGATTTTTGGGGAAAAAAAAAAGAAGAATAAGAAGAGGAATTTCCTCATGGATGCCATATATACTCTTATCATAAAACGATATAAGAAGAATGAGCGAAACATGTCATGAGGAAGATTTTGATATGTAGAATGCATTTTGGAGAAGATTCAATGACTCAATCTATATTGGACATATTTTACATTGCTAGCAAACTGAATGTTTAGAGATTAGATAGCAAGAAATGATAATAAAAACATAGCATCCACATCTTCTTGCTCTTTCCGTCAAAAAAGCAGCTCACACCTTATCGTTTATAAGCCCGATAAGTAACAATCTTCCCTCTTAGATAACTTCATAAAGAAATCCCTCTTTTCTTAACCCTTAAAAGGATGTTATAAGTATACTTATGCATCTTCTAGAGTTCTTTTCACATTTTACGTAAATTAAAGAGGAAATAAATCTACGCTTCTTCTACCATGTTAAATCTTCGACAATCAACAGAAGACATAAATAAATTAGAGACAATCTTCAATAATCTTCGACAATAAGTAGATTCGAATCAAGATATGAAGTTTGGAATAAAAAGGCATGACTTGTAGTCTAAGTAAAATAATGGATTATAATTAGAAGGAATTTTCTTTTGCATTCCTTAGGATAAAAACTTGTTAATAATTACTCACATTTCTTTTATATTCATTCTTCAACATTGCAGGTTTTTGTGTTTGTGACTTAATTCTACATTTGAACAAGGGAAACAAAAGAAAAGACAGAAAATTTAGTGAAAAAAATGAAATCAATGGAGAAACCATGTAAACTCTAGTTGAGATTTTGTTTTGTTTATATAGCCAATAAAATATTTTCTCCAAGTGTCACGCACCATTGGAAAAATTAGCAACTTTAAAATCTTCCTTCAAAACATAGCTAGATTCTTTGAAGAACCACTTTCTTGTACCCATTTTTGTGCAATAATTAAACCTTTGTCCAACATTTTAAGCTCCTTTTACTTTCATTTTGTAAAGAAGAAGCATATGGGAGACTCAAGATTGCTTTGCTATCTCTAACATAAACAAGATTGGAAGCAGTCGTTTGTGCATCACATAAGTAGCTATATATACAATAATTTTTCATTATATGTATATATATCTATATATGATTAAGTAAAAATGTTATGAATTTTTGTATATGATTGAAATAAATATGTATTTTTTTTAATATAGGTCCTGTAAATTTTTTTTTAAATAATGGATCATTTTTATGTATTTCATTTGTTTGTATGTAATGAATACTTGAGATATAAAACTTATAGTAATTCTAAATTTACACCTCTTTATTGTACATACTTTTGATATGATAATATAAATAAAAACCTTTATTATTATTGATGCATCAAAATTAATTGCTTTTAAGTTTTGCAAAAGAAATTGACTACTTTCCTATCGTTAATGTTCTTAGATATCAAATTTGATTGTTTCTTATCTGCATTTTCATCAATTTTTCAAGTTCAAAGTTTTTTTGTTTCACAGATTCTGTGCAGAAATATAAACCTTAGCAATGAAGAATGTCAAGACTTGCAACTCACCTAACTACTGCACCCTAAAATCGTAAGCGTCGATTATAAAAAACGTACATTTTAGGCCAAATATTCTCGCCATTTTGAAGAGTGGCCTAGGGAGAATAATTGTGCTCCAATGATATCTCCTCCCACTGTAGTTTGCCCCACCTATAATATGCAAAACTCTTTCGAGCGTGGTTCCAGTATGTAAAACTAAATGAGAATGAAGGAGTGTTGCATTCACCGTCATTAAAGCATGCTCAGGATCTAAACAATATAGCAAGATCAAGAATTTTTAATCATCCCCCCCCAAGGAAACAAAGAAAAAGGTGAGGGAATACATGGCAAGTTTTGGTTGAAGTAAGGAATAAAGTAAGAGAAGCTGCAAAAGCATTTTGCATTGAAAATGGCATCGAAAAAAACAAATAGAAATATTGGTGCATGTAAGAAAAGTGTTACTGACAAAATGAATATTTCCTAAATTTAAAAGCTATAGTGGTTTAAAAAAATTATGGTCATTTTAAATATTTTCCTTCAGGTTATTTCATTGTTGTTGTAATTGACTTTCTTGCTTCAAGGATGAGAAATACGGGATAATGTACAAACTTTTTCTTTTGAAATTTTCATTTTTTAATTTTAGTTAGTGAAAGGAAGAATTGCTCTGCTTTAAACTTTTGATCTTAATGTGGGAAATGTTAGTTAATTAGGATTGATAAATATAACCTAAAAGATAAGTAGATAGATTTCCGTAATCACATTAAGTTGGCAACTACATAACGAAGGACTTCTATCATAACACTTCAATACATTTTTTGAGAATACAACTTTTTAACCTTTTTTGTTATGTCCTTTTCCTATCGCAATAATTTTTTAAAGTATGGACAATCAAGAGGAGAAAATTTAGATTTACTATAAGTTATGTATCTCATTCATTCATTGCATACAAAAAAAGCATATAGAAAAAATTGTCCATTATTTAAAATCAAATTGCATGACCTATATTAAAAACATCAATATTTGAATAAATCATATACGGAAATTTATAAAAATTTACCTAAATCATATATATAATAAATATATGTGTGTATGTGTGTATATATATGCATATATATTTATATATATACATATGTATATATATATGTATATACAGTTTTTATTGCAAAGTGTTTTGATTGGGAGATTAGTTAAATGTTTGAGTTGTTTGATTTTGTGTCCAAGCTATTTTATAAAAAATGATAATGTCTAAATTAAAAAATTAGATAAGTTATGGAATAGGCCTTGTTGTTAGGGCTATATCATGTTAGAATAATCCTAGCTCATTAGAGCTCAGAATTGGCTCATTAATGTATTTACAAACATCTTATGTTAGAAATAAACCTTCAGATCCCCAGAAATCCGAAACCCTTACTACCGCGACCTATTTTTTGTTCTCTGTAATTTTACTACTTTCTTCAATTATTAATAGCAAGGGATCAAAGGAAGTTTTGTAAGAGATAAAATTGGAGAGAAAGAAATAAAAAAATCTATTAAAAACTGTGCGTAGTAAGATAAGTAAAATACTAAGAGTAAGTTTACTACCCTAGTATCTAGAAACTCTTGTCACTACCCCCTTTAGTATTACCCTAGACTGGCTTCTATCAATTTTTCTTCGATGTCAAGATATGGGTTGGGATGGGAATTAGTTAGGGGAGTTTTTGGGAAAGAAATAAAAAAAATCTATTAAAACTTGTGCTTCATAAGATAAGTCAAATACTAAGAGTAAGTTTACTACCCTAATAATTAGAAACTCTTTTCACTACCACCTTTAATATTATCCTATACTGGCTTCTATCACTTTTCTTTGATATCAAGAGATGGGTTGGCATGGGGATTAGTTAGGGGAGTTCTTTTGGGATTGGATATGAATTTCATCCTCACATACGAGGATGCAACGAGGATAAAGTCAAGGTAGGGATGGTGGGGTTGTCGGTGGGGACTGGAACGTGTCTTGAAAACTGCGTTTTGCATGTTTTACTATGAAAAAACTGCAAACGTTGATGATAAATATCAATCGATAAGAAATTCTTTTACTATTTGGGGATGGAAGAGATATCATGTTTCACCTGCTTTTTAAGTTTGCTGAGCCTGTTTTATCTAGGGTAATGTATTAGTCTTCTTTTTGTATGCTAGACATATATAATTGTTTTCCAAATTAGTAAGACTGAAATTTCAAATTAAAATTTTATATTTTTCTATGAAAATAAAGGTTAGAAATTTAAAAGGTTAATATTTTTAAATTTTAAACTGAAAGTCGTCATGTCCCAAAATGTTTAGATTCATTCTCCTTCGGTTATCGGCATATCTCCAACGTCTACTTTTAACTATCTGAAGCCGATCTTGAATTATCCTAACTTGTTTCTGCATCTCCTCCAACTCTGGCATCAAGTCTTTTTGTCTCGAATAGGATCGAACTCCGACCTCATCCCAGTACAAGGGTGTTCTGCATCTCCTACCATATAATGCTTCAAATGGTACCATTCCTATTTAAGAGTGGTAGCTATTATTATAAGCGAACTCCACAAGAGCAAGGTTGTCAACCCACTTATTCCCAAAGTCCAAGGCACAAGCTCTTAGCATATCCTCTAGGGTTTAAATTATCCTTTCAAACTGTCCATTGATTTGGGGGTGTGCCGTGGTGCTATAACTTGGACTGGTCCCCATAGCTGCCTGGAACTTAGGCCAAAACCTTGATCTAAACTTTGGGTCTTTATCGGATATAATATCAACGGGCACCCCATGAAGTTGAACAATCTCATCCATATAAATATGCGCCAACTTCTCCAAAGGGTATGTTATATTAATACCAATAAAATGAGCCACTTTTGTTAAGCGATGAACGATCACCCAGATAGTATCCTTATACCCCTTGGTCCAGGGCAATCTTGTGAAAAAGTCCATTGTTGCATGTTCCCATTTCCATTCGGGAACAGGTAGTGGTTGTAGTAGTCATGCTGACTTTTGATGTTCCGCCTTAATCCTCTGACATGTAAGACAGGCTGCTACATACTCTGCAATCTCTCTCTTTATTCCGTTCCACCAAAACTTTTGCTTTAAGTCTTTGTACATCTTGTTCTCCCCAGGATGCATTGAATACTTACTTCTTTGGGCTTCCTCTAGAATCTTACACTTAAGTTCAGTATCATTAGGTACACACAACCGATTATGAAAGTACAGGCTCCTATCAGCTTCTAATTCTCGAAAATCTTCCAATTTCTTAGCTTCCACATGGTTTTTGAACTCCTGGAACTCCCTATTATTCTTTTGGGCGCTTCTAATATCCTGTTGTAGAGTGGATGTTAAGCTAAGACTTGATGTCTTTGCTTTTCTACTCAATGCATCTGCCATCACATTCGCCTTTCCTAATGATAGTTAATTAGGCATCGATATTCCTTCGACGAGTTCCATCCAGACGACATTGTCTCATGTTCAAATCCTTTTGAGAAAACAGATACTTCAAGCTCTTATGATCAGTGAATATCTCGTACTTAGCCCTATATAGGTAGTGTCGCCACTTCTTAAGTGCGAACACGATGGCTGCTAACTCCAAATCGTGTGTTGAATAATTTCGTTCATGATCCTTCAACTTCCTCGAAATATATGTGACAACTTTCCTGTCTTGCATCAACATAGCTCCTAGACCTTTCCCTGAAGCATCCGTATACGAGTGAAAATTCCATTTTTGGATCGGGTAAGGTTAACACCGGTGCCGAGTTCGGTCGGTTCTTCAATTCTCGAAAAACTCCTCTCACACTTCTGCGTCCACTCAAACTTAGTTCTTTTTCTGGTTAATTGTGTTAGAGGTCCAGCAATCCTAGAAAAGTCTTTTATGAATCTCCGATAATATCCCGTCATACCCAAGAAACTACGTACTTCGATTGGTGTTTCGTGTTACGCCCAATGGGTCACCCTGCTTTCAACTTTTCGCCGGATCTACCGAGATTCCTTCCTTGGAGATAACATGTCCTAGGAAAGTGACTTGACTCATCCAGAACTTACATCTACTAAATTTAGCATACAACTTATGCTCCCGTAGAGTTTGCAACACTTTTTGAAGATGTCGTTAATGAGTTTCAGGATTAGGTGAATAAACAAGTATATCATCAATAAAAATTACACACGAACTTATCGAAGTAAGGACTAAAGACTCTATGCATCAAGTCCAAAAATGTGGCAGGTGCATTAGTCAATCAAAATGCCATAACCATAAACTCATAATGTCCATATCGTGTGTTGAAAGCCTCATCGAAATGTCCTTTTAACTTATCCGAACTTGATAATACCTCTACCTCAAGTCCAATTTGGAAAACATCTCGCTCCTCGGAGTTGGAGGAATAACTCATCAATGAAGGGTAGTGTGTATTTGTTCTTGACTGTCACACTATTCAATCCTCTGTAATCTATACACATCCTGAGGGTTCCATCCTTCTTCTTTGCAAACAAAATTGGCGCACCTCAAGGAGATGTACTTGGAGGGATGTATGCTTGCTGCAACTATTCTTGTAGTTGCTTTTTTTAACTCTTTTAACTCCTCATGTACCATCCGCTATGGGGGTTTGAGATATTGGTCTAGTACCGGGTACCAACTCTATCATGAAATCCACTTCTCGATCTGGGGGCAACGTCAATAACTCTTCAGGAAAAACATCTATAAACTCCTTCACCACGGGTACTGTCTCTAATTTTACTTCTTCTTTACGCTTGTTGAGTAAATATGCTAGGTACTTTTGACATTCTTTCCATAACAACTTCCTGGCTTTCACACCAGACAAAAAGGGATTTTCCCGTTTCGTTCGCTTCCCTTGAAATACAAGGGTTGACATACTCGGTCGGCTAAACTTAACCAACTTTCGTCGACAATCTACTTGAGCGTAATGTTCAGATTACCGTACATCCCAAGTATCACGCTATAACACTCAAATGGAAAGGCAATCAAGTCACCATATAGAATCACATTCTCGACATAGATGTCATAATCTGGGTACTTTATCTCAGCTGTCTTACTCACCTCTATAGAAGTGCTAACTATCAACTGATAACACATGACAAAAGAAGGTACAGGAATATGTTTTATGAAATGCAAACTCACAAAAGAATACGTAGCTCTAGGACCAATAAGTATTCTTGCTGGTTGAGAAAATATTTGATCGTACCATCAACTACTTCTGCTTTGGTGTCTATAGTTGTCCATCTAATACGAGATTAAAATATCAGCTCATCCTCTATTTTTTATTCTATCCTACACTCGACTTCCCATTCTAGATATGTGGCCGCCAGTTTCTTTTGAAGATATCTAGTAAGTCTCTTATCATTGAATCAACTTCTCACCAGACTAGTTACACAAGTACGTTAGATATCCTAACTCTAAAGATTAGAAACATTGACTGACCAGACTTAACTAAATTCCATGCACAATGCACATATTTGCATGCCCAGTTAACCAATCCATTCTTACTATCACACCTGATCCCTCAAATGATTGAAACATTTATCATCCCCTTGCACTTCCACTGTCCTTTCCAAAAGTATCTACCAATGTTAAATACCTAAACCTTAGCTTATAGGTTAAAGCTCACATACAAAACACCGCACACTACAACTGGATATCAAATAAAGAGAGGAACATCCTCTCTATTAATAAAAAATAGTCATTGGTGCACAGGGTAGAGCATGTACACAAAATTTTCCATTGATGTACCATACATAACATAATTTGCGATCAACATGATCCTAAGCTCTTCCAGGTTATATAGAGCCATTAAATAATCACACTTACAAAACTAGATTTACACTAAACATATATGTACAGTGTAAACTAAAAAATGCAAGTACACCAGCCAAGTTTAGGTATATCTTCTTCCTAAAGACTATGGTCTAATATTGAGCTTATCAAATATACTCTGGATGTAATTCATAGCGAACACACGAAAAAAATCTCAACAACTATACCAATTGTTCCCTGCTCTCACATTAGACTACCAATCTCTCATTCACAAGATATACTAATTCTTCAAATCTTAAGAACCTTAGCTTCTAGTTTACCTATCCTCGTCATCACTTATTGTTCTCCTTATCGAGCAGAACTCATCATTAGCTCACCTCCATGTTTACATTCACCGATCAGCAGCATGAAGTAATACTTAGATATATCGAATATAAAACCAAGGACCGAAGTGCTCTTGCTGCTGTGACAACAATAATGAAAGTGTGCATTTTACAAGGTACATGGAGTTCTTTGGTATCACTGAAGTAGGGATGATGCAGATTACATCTTGTACGTAATAAGAACTTCACACTCACTCTTTGTGTAGTTCATACACTGCAAGTCATCAGAGTTTTCCCCTAATACCTTATGTCCCACGAAATCCCTTAATCGAGCTGCGAGTCTAAGAACAAGTAATCTCTTTTGATGACTTAAATAATCTTAGTCCTCTCGTCACCCGAGCCATCATCAATTCAAAAGCTTCACATATCTATGTGTCCTCTCATTGTGGTTATGACCAAAGATATGGCATCGTATGCAAAGGGACATTGCTCCCACAAGATTAATAACACGACGAGCAAAACAAAGGAGAAAAGGGAACTTTTTGACAAAAATAGAACTATGCAATTGGCCCCTAGTACTCGTCTAGGATCTACTAACTCTAACCACAAATCGAACCTAGAGCTCTAAGACCACTGTGATAACCCCAACTCTGCCACTAGGTCAACTGTTGCTGAGTAGGGCATCTACGTGCCTCTAGATACTAAACTATAAGTCCCAAAATAAGAACACAACCCTGGAGTAACACTTATAGGTATATAAACAAAGTACGCAGTGGAAAACTTAAGTAAACTAGATTCTACTTATGTGCTCAAACATATAATTTATCAAAAACTCCTCATGATCGTTTGAATATGTAAATAAAAGTATCTTACATTATCAAAACTTCATGTCAAAATACAAACAAGACTTTACATCCGGCTAGAGTCTAAGAAAACAAAATATAAATACATGTCCTTCCAGGAAAACTTTGGTCCAAAATTCCATACTTAAACTTCCGCGGCTTACCGTGCCTCTGTCCGTCCTGTGTTAATTTGAAGAGAAAATAAGATATGGGAAACGTAAGCGTGAATGCTTAGTGAGTCCACGTGTATGTGCTTTAGTGATTTCTTTAAAACAATGTTGATGCAGTTTTACAAAACAGTTCATGCAATGTTATAGGAAAACATTTCCTTTTATTATTTTAACAAAACCGATACTTGAACCTACATGAGGGTTTCCAGCGTGGTTGGGAAGTCATAGCGAATCAAGACACATCAGCGCAGCTTCTACGCACAAATTTAAAGAAACATTCAATGCCACGAGTCAGGGCTCCACGGACAAGGTCCGAACCCAAAACGAGGTCATCGGAATCAAGTTCCGACATCTCGTAGTCAATACCAGTCAAACACCATACGAGCACTCGATTCCTATTAGAATGACCACCCACCTTCGGCCAAAGCAACCTCATTCAACAACAAAAATGTAAAATATAACAATTACACACCTTTAATTTCTTGAAAATATACACTCAATTGCGAAGAAAATAGAAACAAAATTTTTTAATCTCAAAATCATTACAACTTTTGGATGAAAATTGAATATTTTGATACCCAAATTTCTTCATGGCAAAAACTATAGAATCAAGCATTTTATCCAATAAATTGGTATATTTAAAACTCGAATTTTGATCCGTCTAAGTGAGATTTCATGATCCAAACAAAGCTTAAGAAAAATAAGGGAAAACATCTATGAAGAAAAATAGTTTTTAGTGATTAAGAAACTTCAACAATGGTTTCATGACTTCCTCTGCAATATTAGATCTAAATGTGCCATGAAAAGCTGGGAAAGAAGATTCCAAGACGATCATAGTATGTGGGGCATTGACTTTAATTTTCTTTAGGCCAAATTTTGTAACAGAGTGCCTAATTTTTCTCATGGCATAAACAAGATTAAATTAGATGGTGTTTTCTTGGATGCTTAGAAGTACGTTCCCACCATAATCGCTACCAATAGACACTCACAAACCCACAGTCATCGCCGTCAAAGTTAGCAGTCTCATCCACCTATTTCCCCCATCTTCACGCGGCGTCCCCTTCTTTTATTACATCTCTGCGACACTCTCCTACTTTCTTCTTTCCCATCTTCCCTGATATCATTGCACCCCTCGTTCTTCTTCTTCTTCTTATGCTTTATCCCGTCTGACTTTTACACTGCGTCCCCCCATTTTCTTCTTTCCCTTCCACTTCCCTTTCCCATTCCCTTCACTGCCACACCTTTATCATGGATTAGGGCTTGCTAAATAAAAATCACAGTGTTTTTTTTCTTTTATTAGTTCTAACATGCCCCTAGAATAATCACGTGAAAGTCACACTTTTTTTCGTTAAATATTAACGACTAAAATTAACAGAACGGTCAAATATATAAGTTTAAGGGTTGAATTTATACGTTTTGAGAGTTCGAGGTCACTTACTTAAAAGTATTTATTTCAGGGTCGAAAACCCAAAAACGAGAAAGTTTGAGGGTCACTAGCATACTTTACCTTTATAATAATAATAATAATAATAATAATAATAATAATAATAATAATTACGGTTACTTGGTTAAAATATTTGGGTGAAAAATGAAATTTCTTTAAGGATTCCATTATATACTCTTGTCATAAATGGAATTAAAGGAGAAGAAAGAGGGAATAACGATTATGTTTGGTGTACTTACATGAGGAAGACATTCTTATTTGAAGAGCATTTTGAAGAAGATTAAATGACCGTCAATAGAAATTATTCAAGTTGCTAGCAATCCAAATATCTTGGATTTCATAGCAAGAATGATAAAAAAAAATTGTATTCCTATCTCGTTGTACTTGCGTTATGGAAGTACCTCACACAATATATATCATAAGCACACTGGATTGTCTAGTACATTCTCTTGTAAACTCTCTAGTATACATACTTGAATAGTAAATTTTCCCTTAGGATTTATCTATTATTTTTTAGGATTTAAAATAATAAAATTACTATAAAATGAGTGTGCTAGAGGGTGTACTAGAAGATGTATTAGATGATCCTAGCTGTTTCATAAGCCCAATAATATAATTGCAACTTTATGAAGTAACAAATCTTTCTTCTTAGTTAATTCACAACTAAATCTATAACATTAAAAAGATTTATTACCTTAAAAAGCTTTGATAAATGCACTTTTGCATATTCTAATATTCTTTTCACATTATATATACATTAAAGAACAAAAAAAGTATGCCTCTTCTTCAATGTTAAGTCTTTGACAATCAACGGAGAAACCATGTAAACAGTGGATGAGATTTTTTTTTTTGCTTTCTTTAGTTGTTTAAATATTTTTTAAAAGTTTAGTTGCACCATTATAGAATTAGAAACCATAAAATCTTCCTCCAAAACCCATTCGAATTCCTTGAAGAACTAGATTCCCGTAACCATTTTTCGTGCAATAATATATTCTCGATAACATTATAAGCTAATTTAACTAAAAAAAATACCATTACAACTATAATTTCATATCGAAGCATTATTTGGTAAACAAGCAACCATCTTGCGCTTAGAGTATTTAAGTTCAAGACAACCTATATGGTATGTAAAACTCCAATATGTTAATGCTATAATTCTCAAACAAAAATTTTGTATAGAGAATAAGGAAGATGATGCAATCAGATATGGAAACTTCTTTCGGTCTCAATGTAAATGTTCCTACAAATTCAAGAATACTTATTTTTAATGTAAAAGTTGACAAAATTTTTATTTGTTCTTTATTTCTTTTGAGATATTAATCTTTCTAATTGTTCTGATATCATTTAAGATAAGTTTATCTTGATAAGGTAGCGTGTGGACTCTTTTGAATTATATGCATTCCATTAATTATTAAGACCATGGACATGTCCCGGGAATGCAGTAGGTGTGCAATATGGGCGTATGGGCTAGAATGAAATGAAAGACCTACTTAATTTCATGGGAGACTAATTAGTTAAATGTTTTGGTTATTTAATATTGGGTCCAAGTTATTTCATAAGAAAATTGTGGGCCATATTATAGAATTCTTTAAGTTAGGAGTGCGCGTCGTTATTTGGGCCAGATCAAGTCAGATTAATCCTAGCCCATTAGATTTTAGAGTTTAGGGGCCTATTATAAACACGTTATGTAAAAAGTAAACCTAGAGATCCTAGCCATCTCAAACCCTAGTGCCGCCACCCTAGACTAGTTCTACCTTTAACTTTTTTTTATTTTACAGCTTTCCGAGATTGGACTTTAACTTGAGATTGATTCATTTTCATCATCAGTGGATTGAGGTAAGAATTTGTAAATCTATGTTATTTTGACGCGAAAAGTCTTAAATTACAGAAGATTGTGATTGATGTTTTAAATTATATGTTTTTGGTGGTTTAAAAAATTTGATTGAACATTTGTTATATTTAGAGAAATCATTTTTGGAAAAAAAGTTTCTAGTCCTAGGTGATTTTTTAAAAGGGAAGAACAAGAAGAAGAAATTTGCTTTTGTGTTCCTTTGTATAAAAACTTCTTTTCTCTTTATTCCTGAACATCACAGATTTTTGTGTCTGTGACTTTATTCTATATTTGAACAAGGGAAACAAACAAAAAGACCAAAACTTTAGGGCAAAGGAAAGAAATCAATGGAGAAACCATGTAAACTCTAGTTGAGATTTTGTTTTGTTGATATAGCTAGTGAAATATTTTCTGGACGTTTCGTCGCACCATTGGAAAAATTAGCAAATGTAAAATCTTCTTCCAAGACCCACCTAGATTCTTTGGTGAACCAGCTTCTTGTACCCATTCCTTTCAATAATAAAACTTCTGTACAACGTCCTTAGCTACTTTAGCTAAGGAAAACCATTAATTATAATGCAAAACAAAAGTTTTATTTTGTAAAGAAGAAGCATGTGGTACACTCAAGTTTGCTTTTTTATCTCAAACATTGGAAGCAACTGTTTGTGCATCACATAAGTAGCTATATATACCATAAATTTTCATTATATTTATATGTATTTCTATGTGAGATTTAGTAAAATTTTTGTGAATTTTTGTATGTGATTAATATAAATATGGAATGTTTTAAATATAGGCCATCTAGTTTCATTTTAAACAATGGATTGTTCTTTTCTATTTCATTTTTCTTTTGTATATAGTGAATGATTGAGATATATAACTTTATCGTAATTCTAAATTTACACGTCTTGATTGTAAATAGTTTTATAGGAAAATATAAAATATACCTTGAATATTGTTGATGCATCAATATTATTTGTTTTTATGCTTTAGAAGCCACATTGGCTACTTTCCTATTGTTGGTGTTCTTGGATTTAAAATTTTATTAATTCTTATCTGCATTTCCATCAAATTTTCATGTTCCAAGTTTTTTGGTTTCATTGTTTTTGTGCAGATATATAAACCTTAACATATAAAAATGTCAAGACTTGCGACTCACCAAACTACAACACCCTCAAATCTTAACGCACCAAAGATAAAAAATGTATCTTCTAGACAAGAGATTCTCGCCATTTTGAAGAGTGGCCTAGGGACACAAACTAAGGAGAATTATCAGGTTCCAATGATATCTCCTATAGCGGTAGCTTTCCCAACCTATAGTACGCCAACTCTTTCTAGTGTGGTTTCTGTACGAAAGCTAAATGAGAATGAAGGAGTGTTACCTTCACCGACATTAGAGCATGCTCTGGATCTAAACATTAAAGCAAGATCAAGAATTTGTAATCGTCTCTCTCAGGAACAAAAGAAAAAGGCGAAGGAATACATGGAAAGTTTTGGTTGGAAAGAAATAAGGAATAAAGATGCAAGGGAAGCTGCAAAAGCATTTTGCATCGAAAATGGCATTGGGAAAAACCAGTGGAAATATTGGCTTGAACATCAGAGGAGGGTACGTGTAAGAAAAGGTTTACCGACGAAATGAATATTTCGTAAATTTAAAAGCTATAGTGGTTTGAAAAATTTATGGTCATTTTAAATCTTTTCCTTCAGGTTATTTTGTTGTTGTTGTAATTGACTTTCTTGCTTCAAGGATGACAAATATTGATAATGTACAATCTTTTTGTTTGAAAATATTCATTTTTTTTAAATTTCAAGTACTAATAGGAAGAATTGATATTCTTTTAAGTTTTGCTCTTATTGAGAAATATTAGTTAATTACAGTTAATGAATAGCATATGATTGATGAGTAGATATCTTTTCTTAATCAAATTAAGTGAGCAATTACATAACGAAGGACTTCCACCATAACGCTTTACTATGTTTTCCAAGAAAGAACTTTTTGCTGTTTTTGTTATCTCCTTCTTACTATCGTAATAATTTTGAATGTATGGACAATTAAGAGGTGTAGATTACAATTACTATAAGTTATATATCTCATTCATTCATTAAATACAAAAAAATGATATAGAAAAAAAACAATCAATTATTTAAAACCAAATCGCATGACCTGTATTAAAAACATCCATATGTATATCATTCATATACAGAAATTCATAAAATTTTTATTTAAATCATATATATATAAATATATGCGTGTGTATGTGTGTATATATGTATGAATATATATAAATGTGTATATATGTATATATATAAATGTATTTATATATATGTATATATATACATATTGTTTTATTGAATAGTGTTTTGACTGGGAGATTAGTTAAATGTTTTAGTTGTATGATTTTGTATCCAAGTTATTTCATAAAAAAACGATAAGGTCCAAATTACAAAATTGAATAAGTTATGGAGTGGGCCTTGTTATTAAGGATATATCATTTCAGAATAACCCTAGTTCGTTAGAGCTTAGGATTAGCTCATTAGTGTCTTTTATCAACACCTTATGTTGGAAATAAACCTCAAGAATCCTATAAATCAGAAACCTTGAGTACCGCCACCTATCTCTGCTTCTCTGTAATTTTAGTACTTTCTTCAATGATTAATTACAGGGGATCAAGAGAAGCTTTTAAGGGAAAAATTTTTGAGAGAAAAAATTAAAAAGTCTGGTAAAACTTGTGCTTCCTAAGATAAATCAAAGTACTAAGAATAAGTTTACCACCCTAGTAATTAGAAACTTTTGTCACTGTCACCTTCAATATTACCATAGACTAGCTTCCATTACCTTTTTTCCCATATCTAGAGATGAGTTGGGAGGGGGATTAGTAAGGGGAGTTCGGTTGGGATTGGGGATGAATTTCATCCGCACAAACTAGGATGCACGGGGATAAAAACAAGGTAGGGGTAGTGGGGTTGTCTGTGGGAATCACATCTTTTTTTGGAAAATGTATTCTTCATATTTTACTGTGAAAATGCTTCAAAAAGTTAATGATAAATGTCAATCAATAAAGAATCTTTTTACTATTTGCGGATGGATGAAATCACGTTCTGTCGCTCAATAGAAGTATCCCTAGTGGCTGTAACAAAAGGTTGTGTGCCCTAGTTGTTTTTCTTGTTTCACCTTGCTAAGTTTGCTGAGCTTTTTTTTGTCTTAGGTCACGCATTAGTCTTATTTATGTATGCTAGAAATATTTCGTTGAGTTTGGTATACAATTGTTTTCCAAATTAGTGAGAACAAAAATTATTCAAATTGTGTATTTTCTATGAAAATAATAGTTTGAAACATACAAAATTAGTAGTTCTAAATTTTAAATGAACACTCATCACTATCCCAACATATTTAGATTCATTAGCTTTTAAATTAAATTTATGAAAAAGATATTATAATCAAATATTTGAATTTAAGATAACCTTAACTTGTTATATTTTTAGTACAATTATTTCTTAATTTCAAATGAGTATTTACATTAAAAAATCAAGGAAAAAACTGAAGCAAAATTTAATTTCGAGAAGAAAAATCAAGTTTCTCTAAGCAAAAATTTATTAAATATAACCAACATTTGAGTCACTTCCGCTCCCACCATTCCTCATTATCATTCGTATAATAGATCAACAAAAGCCATGACAAAAGAACTAAATCTAACCAAATCACAACTTGAACACACTGTTTTTCCTTCATTAACAAGTTAACCAAGTTTTTCATCGGACAAAAAATTTTTTATTCGATCAAAAAAAAACTATGAGATCCTTAAACAAATGGGTTAAAAAATTGACCACACAACAAAACAAAGTAGCAAAAAACACAGCACCTCCGAAATTCTAAGCCTCAAATGACATGGATTTTCGACTAGAGAAAACATAAACTTGCAAACCAACAAAACCATTATATCCAAATAAACTATCCACTCGAGAATCTTATTTCCACTTTTGGCCTTCAAAGTGATTTTACCATTCTTCTTGAACTTCACCAAAAAATGTTTTCATTTCTCTTCTTCTCTTCCTTCTCCTTTTTCATGCTCTCTTCATGTTCATTCTTGTCATCATCATTATCATCATCATCTTCTTGACCACATTCTCATGTTTGCACTGGCAGAGTAGCAACTCTTAGGGAATCAAACCTTCTAGAGTAGATTTACTGGAGTAATTATACCTAATTCTCAAGTTGGACACCAATTCCTTGCTTGGATTTGGGAACGAGAAGTAAAGGGATGAGATAAGATTTCATCCCCACATGGCGGAAGACGTTGAGAGTGAAATTAGTTACGGGAGTTGGGTTAGAGATAGTAATAAAGTGCATCCCCACAAACGGGGATGAACGAGGATGGAGATGAAATGCATGAGGTCGGAGTGGGAAAGGGGACATGGACTTTCTCTGGTTTGTCAAAAAACCCATTTTAAAAGAACTAAAACAAACCAAGTCGCAACTCGAACTTTAATTTTACCCCATGGACAAACTAAGCAAGTTGTTCGTTGAACAAAAAACATTCTTTTGAATACATTAAAGAACAAATACATCTACGTTTCTTCTACCATGTTAAATCTTCGATAATAAATAGAGACATAAATAAATTAGAGTCAGTGTTCAAGAATCTTCCACAATCAATAGGTTTGGATAAAGATATAAGGTTTGGAATAAAAAGGCATGACTTGTAGTCTGAGTGAAATGTTGGATCGTAATTAGAAGAAATTTGCTTTTGAATTCCTTAGTATAAAAACTTGTTAATTATTATTTATATTTCTATTATTTTCCTTCCTCAACATGGAAGGTTTTTGTGTTTGTAACCTTATTCTATATTTGAACAACAGAAACAAAAGAGAAGACCAAAACTTTAGTTCAAAAAAAGAAATCAATGTAGAAACCAAGTAAGCTCTAGTTGAGATTTTTCTTTGTTGATAAAGGTAATAAAATATTTTCTCGAAGTTTCATCGCGCCATTAGAAAAATAAGCAGCTGTAAAATCTTCCTCCAATGACTACCAAGATTCTTTGATGAACCAGTTTCATGTACTCATTTTTGTGCATTAAATTAAACTTTTGTCCGACATTCTAGGCTACTTTAGCTAAGAGATACCATTAATTATATGCAAAACAAAAGTTTCATTACGTAAAGAAGAAGCATGCAGTACACTCAAGATTTCTTTCCTGTCTATAATATAAATAACATTGGAAGCAGCTGTTCGTGCGTCACATAAGTAGCTATATATACCATAATTTTCATTCTATATATATGATTAAGCAAAAATTTTATGAATTTTCTTATATGATAAATATGAATATGGATTTTTTTTAATATAGGTGATGCAAGTTGATTTTAAATAATGGATCGTTTTTTTCTATATCATTTTTTTTATTTAGTTAATGATTGAGATATATAAGTTATAGTAATTCCAAATTTACACCTCTTGATTACCTATACTTCTCATTGGATAACATAAATATATATACCTTGATTATTGTTGATACATCAACATTAATTGTTTTTAAGTTTTGCAAATGAAATTGGCTACTTTCCTAGTGTTGATGTTTTCAACTTTGATTGATTCTTATCTGCATTTTCATCAATTTTTAATGTTTGAAGTTTTTTGTATCATTGTTTCTGTGTAGAAATATAAACCTTTAGAATTAAGAATGTCAAGACTTGCGGCTCACCAAACTAGTACACCCTTAGACTGTACTGCGCCTATTATATAAAAACGTATCTTCTAGGCAAGAGATTCTCGCCATTTCAAAGAGTAGCCTCAGGAGACAAGTTAAGGAGAATTATTGACTTCCAATGTTAGCTCCTCCGACGGTTGTTTGCCCAACCTATAGTATACTAGCATGGATCCTGTATGAAAACTCAATGTGAATTAAGGAGTGTTGCCTTTACCGATATTAGAGCATGCTCTAGATCTAAAAAATATAACAAGATCAAGAATTTGTAATCATCTCTCAAAGGAACAAAAGAAAAAGGCGAAGGAATACATCGAAAGTTTTGGTTGAAAGGAAATAAGGAATAAAGATGCTAGGGAAGCTGCAAAAGCATTTTGTATCGAAAATGGCATTGGAAAAAATCAATGGAAATATTGGCTTGAACATTCGAGAAGGGGACGTGTAAGAAAAAATTACCAAAAATTGAATATTTGGTAAATTTATAAGCTATAATGGTTTAAAATAATTATGGTTATTTTAAATGTTTTCTCTAAGGTTATTTCATCGTTGTTGTATTTTGTTTTCTTCCTCAAGGATGAGAAATACGGTATAATGTACAATCTTTTGTTTTAAAGATTTAATTTTTTAATTTTTGTTACTGAAAGGAAGAATTGCTATTCTTTTAACTTTTAATCTTACAAGGAAATATTAGTTAATAAATATGACTTGAATGATAAGTACATATATTTTCCTAATCACATTAAGCTAGCAACTACATAACGAAAGACTTCCATCATAACTCTTCAATATGCTTTCAAAAGTAGAACTTTTTACCCTTTTTGTCAAGTCCTTTTTAGTATACTCAAAAATTTTGAAAGTACGGACGATCAACGGGTGTAAATTTACAATTACTATAACTTAGATATCTCAATCATTCATCACATACAAAAAAAATGATATAGAAAAAAATATGATCTATTATTTAAAATCAAATTGCATGACCTATAATAAAAAACATGCATATTTATATCAATCATATACAGAAATTCATTAAATTTTTACTTAATAAGATATATATATGTGCGTGTGTATATACACACACACACACATATGTGTATATATTGATTTATTACATAGTGTTCATGAAAAACCTACAAAAGTTGATGATAAATGTTAGTTAATAAGAAATCTTTTTACTATTTGGGGATGAAAGAAATCTCGCTTTGTCTCTCCGTGGAAGTGTCTCCGTGGCTGCGACAAAAGGCTTTGCACCCTAGTTGATTCTCTTGTTTCGCTTGGTTGTTAAGCTCGCTGAGCTTGTTTTGTCTTGGGTCATGTACTAGTCTTCTTTTTTGTATACTAGACCTATGTAGCGGGGTTTTGTATGACACTAATTATATCACAACATATTTCGATTCATTAGCTTTCAAATGAAATTATTGTAGAAGATATTAGAATAAAATATTTGAATTTAAGATAACCTTAACTTATTGTCTTTTAAGTACAATTATTTATTAATTTCGAATGAGTACTTACATTAATAAAATAAAAAAACTGATGCAAAATTTAATTTGGAGATAAAAAAATCAAGTTTCTCTAAACCGATTTTTTATTAAATATAACCCAAATTTGAGTTGGTCCCCTGCTACCACCTACCTCCTCGCCATTCCTATAGTCGGTCAACAAATCCATTTTAATAGAACTAGAACCAACCCAGTCACAAATCGAAATTCAGTTTTGCCCCATGGACAAAGTAAGCAAGTTTTACATTGAACAAAAACCTTCTTTTGATTAAGAAAACTATGAAATCCTTAGTTGATTTGGACACCAAGCGACCACACAACAAAACAATAGCCAATATAAGCCATCTAGAGTTTCTGAGCCGAATATATGATGGGTTTGAACTTTTGAACATAAAAATGTGCAAATAACATAAGTGTCAATGAAGAAAAAATCACTCAATAATCTCTTTATCATTTATGGCCTTCACAGTGATTTTATCCTTGCCACTACTGGCAAACAACATGTAGTGCAAGGATAGGGCCAAATCGTATCTCAAATTCCTCACATGCTTTCTGATTTACTGCTTGGTTTAGGGATAGGTTGGTGAAAAGTTGAATTTTTTTCATTTTGTAATCAGTGAAGCTGAAGAAAATTTTAAGAGAAATCAAATAAATGGGTAAACAGTTGAATTTTAATTAGTGAAGCTAAATAAATTAAAGAGAAGGGTAAAACTGAAGAAAAACAATGTACCAGAAACCCAATTGGGAGAAACCAATCTTAGTTACTCTAAATTTTTGTATATATATACAGATATGTATATATGTATAGATGTATATGTATATATATATGTGTGTATATATACATATATATACATAAATCGTTGTAGAAACTAATTACTAGTACAGAAGCTATTTTCTATTACAAGCCAAAAACGTAAGCAAAAACAGCAAAAGAAACAAAAGCGATTCTACTACACGGCCTTCCTCTCCGATAAAAAAAGAAAGCCAATAAAAACACTTTAGCGCTATAAAACAATAAACAGTTAATAGTAATAATCAAAAATAAGAAAACGAGGAGAAATACTTACCGCCGCGGCGGACAACGACTGCCGGCGGGAACGGTGACGAACCGAGAAAGAAAAGGCCGCCGAGCAGCAGCTAAGTTGCACAGATCGCGTCGAGGCGTTACCAATAAGTGACGAGATGATCGGAACCCTCAGATCCGAACCTCAACAGTGACTAGAGTCACCGGTACCACACCCACTCTCTCTCTCTCTCTCTCTCTCTCTCTCTCTCTCTCTCTCTCCCTCTCTCTTTCTATATCTCTCTTTCTTGCGGCTCTTTCTCAAACACACCAAGTAAAAGATCAGAAGATGATCCAAGGAAGCCGACGGCAGTGACAACGTCACAGGAAGCCGTCGGACGGACTAGAGTAGCGGTAGAAGCCGCAGAGAAAAAAGATGGGAGATATGTCAGGAGAACCAACAGTCAAGAAGCAGAGAGAGAAGACGTAAAAGAAAAGGAGAAGAATGATTCCTAAGGGAAGAAACGGCTGCACTGGAAACGAGGGAGAGAGAGGGATCAAATGGGAGTGATATCAACGGGCAGCCGAGGTGGCCCGGCCCGGTTTGGCCCGGCATGTCTTGATCCAGTCAAAAGGGCACCTATTCTCCAGTTGAGGCCCAAGTCATCATTGGGTCAAAGATGGGATGGAAAATGAAAATATTAGGAAGATTCAAGGCCTAAAAAGCCTACAATCTCCACATCGAACAATATTTTCCAACCGTTTTTTGAACTTACAGTGAATCAAACTGCATCCAAGTGAAGGAAATCCCTGTAAAACATAAACTTGTCAGTGTTTACAATTTTACTACCAAAATCTGCAAGATTATTATCAGTCCTAATCTTGTCTATGTCAATTAAACCATTAGAAACCTTTTCTCTAATAAAATGGTATTTGACATCTATATGTTTGGTTTGTTCATGATAAACCGGATTTTTACATAAATGTAAACAACTTTGACTATCAGTATAAATAATAGCTTTTGAATGTAAAACTTGTAATTCATTCAATAACCCTTGAAGCTAGATGGCTTCTTTGATCGCTTCCGTTGCGGCGATATACTCAGCCTCAGTAGTTGATGAGGCAACTACCGGCTACAGTTGGGATTTTCATGAGATGCAATTACCCGCTGGGGTAAAGAATTAGGACGAGGTAGATTTCCTACCATCCTTATCACATGCAAAATCAGAATCAACAAATCCAATTAATTCAAAATCAGACCAATTGTGATAATGTAAACCCCGATCTAAAGTTCCGTTAAGATAACGCAATAGCCACTTGAGAGTAGCCTAATGATCTCTTCCAGGATTAGACATGAATCTGTTGAGAAGGCTTATAGAAAAACCAATGTCAGGACGAGTAGATATCATTGCGTACATAACTGAGCCTATGACCATGCTTAAGGAATATTAGCCATATCTCTTTTCTCACTTTCGATTTTAGGACAGTTTTTGTCAGAAAGTTTGAAGTGGCTCGCCAGAGGAGTTATAACAGGCTTACATAGGTGCATAGAAAATTTGGATACGATTTTCTAAAGGAAAGGCTTTTGAGATAGAAAAAGAGAACGATAAGATCTATCTCTCGAAATACTCATCCCACGAATTTTTAATGCAACACCTAAATCCTTCATATCGAATTCAGATTTCAACAAAGATTTCAAATCGTCAATTTTAACTTTATATTTGAAAGCGATTAGCATATCATCCACATAAAACAATAAATAGACAGCAGAATCAATATTAGTACCAGAAAAATAAAGACAACTACCATAGTTGCTTTTAGAAAAACTAATTTTTAACATAAAGGAGTCAAACCTCTTGTACCATTACCAGGGTGATTGTTTAAGCCCGTATAAGGACTTTTTCAAAAGACACGACATGTGTTCTTTACCTTTAACCTCAAAACCTGTTGGTGGACGCATATATATAGTCTCTTCGAGATCACCATTTAATAAAGCAGTTTTAACATCAAGTTGTTCCATATTAAGATCATAAACGCAACAAGAGCAAGAATAATCCTAATGGTTTTGTATTTAACGATAGGAGAAAAAATTTCATTAAAATCAATGCCCTCAACTTGTGAAAAACCTTTTGCAACCAACCTGGCCTTGAACCTAGGAGATTCTTTAGTAGACTCAGGTTCTTTTATTTTAAAAATCCATTTGCAATCGGCTAACTTTTGTTTTGAGGGTTTTGGAACAAGAATCCAAGTTTTATTTTTGTTTAAGGAAGACATCCTCATCCATAGCACGTAACCATAAAACACGATTGGGGCTTTTCAAAACCTCAGAAAAACATAACGGTTCTTTTTCTTCCACATAAGATGCAATAGCAAATGCATATGAAATAGTGTAGGAGTAACCATACCGAGGATGATCCTTAGGTACCCTACGGACTCTATCCCTCGCAAGTTGGTAATCTCTAAGAGCTTGAGCCTCGAGCCTCAGGGATGTTCTACCTCCTCATCGAACCTTCTAAAGCGGGATCAAGGTTTCAGAAATACTAGGAGGACCAAGTGTGCAACTGGACGGAACAGGAAGCTCAGAATTGGTTTCAGGTTCTTGTAGAGGTCCTAAGGAAGGTATAGAAGTGACCTCTACCTCCACAGGAATACTACTAAGAGTGGGAATACTTGGTGGACTATTGGAGATGGGTTTATCACTAATACAGGGCATCTCTAACTCATTGAAGATAACATCCCTACTAATAACAACCCTCGTCCCTAGTTCACCCTTTAACTAAAGTCTATAGCCCTTCACTCCACTAGGATATCCTATCAACACTCCCTTTCTAGACCCGGGATCTAGCTTGCCCTCCTTCGATGTACAAAAGTTGCATATCCAAAAACTCTCGGGTCGGAAAGGTTAGGTGGTCTACTAGACCATAGTTCTATAGGAGTCCCTGAAGTTTTATAGTTGTAGATGGGGATCTATTGATGAGGTATACTTGCTCTACTAACAGCCTTCCCCCTAGAAAGGGACACCGGAAGAAACAAGGAGACATCTAACATTATCCATAATGGTAACGCTCATCCTTTCGGCAACTCCATTTTGTTTGTGGGTTATGTCTAACCGTTCTATGGTGTAGAATGTCATGCGATGCACACAAATCGAAAAAACTTCCGGTTACAAAATTCAAGACCATTATCGGTCCCCGATAGTTTTTAGTTTATTTCGAGAATGACTTTAAACGAAAACGTTTCCATTCACAAAACTTTTCAAAAGTTTGATCTTTGGATTTTAAAAAGAAAAAACCCAAATATGCCTTGAAAAAATAATCAACAATTGACAAGAAATAAACATTACCACCGTAAGTTGGAACCTTTTCGAGTCCCCCACGGATCACAATGCACATAATCAAGTATAGCGGATAACTTGTGTGTGCCGGTAGAAAACCGATTTTTGTGTTGTTTTCCCAAAACACAGTGGTAATAAAAATCCAAAGAATCAATTTTGTTAGCGCACAAAAGATTTGGTTTTTGTAAATAATAAAGTCCCTTTTCACTAATGTAGCCGATCCTCCGATGCCACAATATAGTTTTTTCAGGAATAGTTTTTGAAAATCAATGTAGTGGAGTTACAAATCGTTTTACCAAGAAGAATGTATAAGATTTCTCTTTTAAAACCTTTCAGCATGACCAGGTTTCCTTTGCAAACACATAAAATGCCGTTTTTAGATTTAAAAGAAAAACCCAAAGAGTCCAAATAACTAAGAGAGATAAGATTCCGAAGTAAGTCGGGCACGTATCTCACCTTAGTGAGTTTCCTAGTCACACCATCATGCATTTTGATGAAAACATTACCAATACCTTTAATATCACAAACTTGATTATTTCCCATAAAACCTTTCCTTGATTTAATGGTTTGAAATTAGAAAATGAGTCTTTGTTGGGTGTCATGTGAAAAGAATAACCAGAATCGAGAACCCAATGATCAACAACCTCAGAACATGAAGGAGAAAGAGACACACATAAAACCTCTGAAAACATAGAATTACCATCTGAATCAAAATCGTAGGTTTTCTCAATTTTATTACTCCGTTTACCATGTTTACGTTGTTTTTCATCTTTAATCCATTTAAAACACTTATTTTTTCCTATGGCCCTCTTTGCCACAATAAAAACACTTTACTTTGTTTTTCTCTCGTGATTTGGATTGCCCTTTACTTTTAAAATCGTGACTAGGAGGTTCCCTCCAGTCAACTCTTCCTCGCACAAAAAGATTTTCGCCGTGAGATTTATTTTCTTTTTGTAAATCCAAATCCTTAGACTTCAAAGCATTTTTAACATTGGAAAGAGAAAAATCATCTCTGCCATATTTAATAGCGGATTTAACATCGTTTAAAGATTCAGGTAAGGCATTTAATATAATGATTGCAATATTTTCATCAGAGATGCTTTCTCCAACGATTTGAAGTTCCAAAATGATTTTATTTAAATCATGCATATTTTCTGAAAGTGTTTTTGACCCACTCATTTTAAATCGAAAAGCTGCTCTTTTAAATAAATTTTATTTGAAAGTGATTTTCCCAAATATAGTTTTTCCAGTTTTGTCCAAATTTCAAAAGCATTGTCTTTTTCATCAATTTCTCGTAAAACATTATCAATTAAATGTATGGTGAGGCAACTGTGAGTATCACCAAGTTTTTCTGAAAGACTTTCACCCTTCCAAGATTCCGGATACTCTTCCGGGCTACAGATAGCGGGTGCAATTTTATTTTGTACAAAAACTGCTTTCATTTTCCTCCGCCACATTACAAAGTCAGATTTGCCATCAAACTTATCAGTTTCAAATTTTGGAATTGACATGTTTTGAAGGTAAATAAGTATTATTAAATGACTAGGAAAAATGAAAGATTTGAGAAAAAAGTTTTGAGTGAAAAAGAATAAAACTAACCCGATTTTTCGAAAAATAGTAAAATGTAATTTCAAAGGAAAACAGCGTTGGTTTGTTTTAGTTTGCTTGATTTTTTCATTTCTTTTTAAAAAAATGGTGCAACAATGTGACGTACGAAACCTAAGAAACAAACAATATAACTAAAATAACGAGAATAACGGCAGCAATAGAACCGACTCGACAAAAATAAATAAAAAGACAAAGAACAGAAGGAATAAAAACTTTTGAAAAACAACAAAAACGCGCCAAGACACAGATACTTAAAATCTCACGGATTCAAACCAGGCTTGGGTTTTATAGTTTTTGAAAAACTTATAAAACAACAGAAAAACACACTAGCAGCAGCAGAACAGTGACAAGAGCAATACCCAAAAAAGTAAACAGCACAACTGAACAATAACACAATTCAATAAGAAAAACAATAATAGCAATCACAATCGGCGGCAAGCCAAGCAACAGAGACACAGAATAGACGAAACGGCGGTAAGCCGAAAAATAGAGCAGATAACTGGTGGCAAACATGAAATAACCAGTAACAGTAGCAATAATCGGCGGCATGCCAAAAAGGAAAAAGAACACAAAAAAAGTAAAATAACTGAAAAAGAAAGAGAGTGAAAGAGAAACTTCAAAGTTCCTCAAATCTGGAACCGTCGATGGTGCCGGCGCTAGTGAGCCGAACCGCGGCTCTAATACCACTTGTTGTAGAAACTAATTACTATTACAGAAGCTATTTACTATTACAAGCCAAAAATGGAAGCAAAAACAGCGGAAGAAACAAAAACTATTCTATTACATAGGCTACCTCTCTGATCAAAAGAAAGCCAATAAAAACACTTTAGGGCTGTAAAACAATAAACAACTAATACTAATAATTGAAAATACGAGAAACCAGGAGAAACACTTACTGCCTCAGCGGACAACGTCCGCCAGTGGGAATAGTGACGAACTGAGAAAGAAAAGGATGTCGAGAATTAACTGAGTTGTACAGGCTGCGTTGAGGATTTGCTGGTAAGTGACGGGATGATCGGACCCTAATATCCGAGCCTTAACAGTGACAAGAGTCACCAGTGGCATACCCTCTCTCTCTCTCTCTCTCTCTATCTCTCTTTCTTGCGGCTCTCTATCAAACACATCAAGTAAAAGATCAGAAGCTGATCCAAGGAAGCCAACGGCAGTAACAACATCACAGGAAGCCGACGGACGGAGGAGAGCAGCAGCAGAAGTAGCGGAGAAGAAAGGTACTAGACAAGTCCGGAAAACCAACAGTCAAGGAGGGAAAGAAGACATAAAAGAAAAGGAGAAGAATGATTCCCCAGAGAAGAGAAACGACTGCACCGGAAACGACGGAGAGAGAGGGAGAGATACCAATGGCAGCCCAGGTGGCCCGACCCGGTCTGGCCGGGCATCTCTTGATCTAGTCAAATGGGCACCTACTCTTCAGTTGAGGCCCAAGTCATCATTGGGTCAAAGATGGACTAGAAAATGAAAATATTGGGAAGACTCAAGGGCCAAAATTCCTACATAAATAATTGCCATTTTGTAATGCTTAACTACACCCTCAAATCGTAATGCACTAATTATAAAACACGTAACTTCTAGGCAAGAGATTCTCAACATTTTAAAGAGTGGCATGAGTATACAAACTAAGAAGAATAATGCGGTTCCAATGATATCTCCTTTGGTGGTAGATTGCCCAACCTCTAGTATGCTGACTCTTTCTAGCATGGTTCCTATACAAAAAGTAAATGAGAATGAAGGAGTGTTTCCTTCACCGAGATTAGAGCATGCTCCGCATCTAAACAATATAGCAGGATAAAGAATTTGTAATTGTCTCTCCAAGGAGCAAAAGGAAATGGAAAAGTAATTCTTGGAAAGTTTTTGTTAGAAAGAAATAAGGAATAAAGATGCCAAGGAGTTGCACAAGCGTTTTTCATCGAAAATAGCATTGCGAAAAACCAATGGAAATGTTGGTTTCAACATTAGAGGACGGTACATGTAAGAAAAGATTTATCGACAAAATGAATATTTAGTAAATTTAAAAGCTATAGTGGTTTTGAAAAAGAAATTTTAGTCATTTTAAATTTTTTCAGTTCGGTCATTTCTCTTTTGTTGTAATTGAATTTCTTGCTTCGAGGGTGAGAAATATGG
The DNA here is from genome assembly GCA_028651295.1 of Catharanthus roseus. Classification (NCBI taxonomy): domain Eukaryota; kingdom Viridiplantae; phylum Streptophyta; class Magnoliopsida; order Gentianales; family Apocynaceae; genus Catharanthus; species Catharanthus roseus. The sequence continues at coordinate 335,656 of JAPQWS010000125.1, read as the reverse complement.
GATAATGTACAATTTTTTGTTTTAAAATTTCAGTTTTTATGTAATTTTATTATTGAAAGGAAAAATTGCTATTCTTTTAACTTTTGACCTTACTAAGGGAAATATTAGTTAATTAGGATTAATAAATATCAATTGAAGGATGACTAGATATATTTTCTTAGTCACATTAACTTAGCAATTACATAATGAAGCACTTCTATCCTAACAGTTCAATATGCTTTTAAAAGTAGAACTTTTAACCGTTTTTGTTAAGTCCTTTTTACTATCACTACAATTATGAAAGTATGCACAGTCAAGAGGTGTAAATTTAGAATTAATACATGTTCTATACCTCAATCATTAGCTGCATACAAAAAATAGTGTAGAAAAATGATCCATTATTTAAAATAAAACTGCATGACGCATAATTAAAACATCTATATTTATATCAATTATATATGGAAATTCGTAAGATTTTACCTAAATCATATATATCCGTTTTTGTGTGTACATCAATCATATATACACCCACATACATATATATATAGATATGTATACATATCATATAATTATATAAACATAGATATATATATATGTATATATATGTAAATATATATTGTTTTATCGCATAGTGTTTTGATTGGTAGATTAGTGAAATGTTTGAGTTGTTTAATATTGTGTCCAAGTTATTTTATTAAAAATGATAAGATCAAAATTACAAAATTAATAAGTTATAGAGTGGGCCTTTTTATTAGGGCTGTATCATGTTAGATAACCCTAGCTAATTAGAGCTTAGGATTGGCTAATTATTGTACTTTATAAATACCTTCTGTTGGAAGTAAAACTTAAGAACCCTAGAAATTAGAGACCTTGATACTACCACCTATCTCTGCTTCTCTCTAATTTTACTAATTTTTCAATTATTTATTACATATGACAAAGAGAAGTTTGTAAGCGAGAAAAACTGGAGAGAAAGAAACAAAAAATATAGTAACACTTGTGCTTCCTAAGACATATAAAAGTACTAAAAGGAAGTTTACTACCCTAGCAATCAGAAACTCTTGTCAATGCCACCTTATATATTACCATAGACTAACTTCCATCATATTTTTTCGCATATCTAGAGATTTGTAGGGAAGTGGATTAGTTAGGGGTATTCAGTTGGGATTGGGGATGAATTTCATCCCCAAATACGAGGATGCACGGGGATGAAGACAAGGTAGGGGTGGTGGGGATATCTGCGAGGACCTCAACGTGTTTTGGAAACTGTGTTTTACATATTTTACTATAAAAAAACTGCAAGAGTTGATTATAAATGTTAATAAATAAGAAGTCTTTTTACTATTTGGGGATGCAAGAAATCTCGTTATGTCTCTCTGTAGAAGTGTTTCCGGTGGCTGTGACAAAAGGCTTTATGCCCTAGTTGCTTCTCTTTTTTCACGTAGTCGTTAAGTTTGATGAGTCTGTTTTGTCTTAGGTCATGTATTAGTCTTCTTTCTGTATACTAGTCCTATGTTGTGCGGTTTGTTGTATAATTGTTTTCCAATATTGTATGAACCAAAATTATTCAAATTAAAATTATATTTTTTTTATGAACATAAAGGTTTTAAAGATAAAAAAATTAATAATTTTAAATTTTAAAATGACACTCATTATATCCCAACATGTTTAAATTCATTAGCTTTTAAATGAAATTTGTGAAGAAGATATTATAATAAAAAATATTTGAATCTAAGATAACTCTGAACTTATTATATTTTAAGTACAATATTTATTAATTTCGAATAAGTATTTACATTAAAAAAAATCAGATAAAAAACTGAAGCAAAATTTAATTTTGAGAAGAAAAATGAAGTTTCTCTAAATCAAAAGTTATGTAATATAATCGAAATTTTAGTAAATCACCGTTCCCACCTACCCTCTTGCCATTCCTATGGTCGGTCAACAAAACCTATTTTAATGGAACTTAAACCAACCAAGTCAAAACTCAAAATTTCGCATTACCCAATAGAAAAACTAAGCAAGTTTTTCATTGAACTAAAACTATGAAATCCTTAGCTCATTTGGTCACCAAATGGCCACACAACAAAGCAACAACAAACACAAACCATCAACGAACTTCTAAGCCACAAGTAAGAAGGGTTTCAACTTTTGAACTTAAAATCCTATAAAAAACATAATCGTCATAGCAAAAGAAATCACTAAAGAATCTATTTCCCATTAATGGCCTTCATAGTGATTTTATCCTTGTCGTTGATGGCAAACAACATGTAGTGCAATGATTGGAATACGAGTGCAAGGATGGGGCAAAATTTTATCTTTGATTCTTCACCTAGTCGTTGATTAACTGCTTGGTTTAAGGATAGGGGTTAAAGTATAGGCCATAAATAATTTAAGAGAAATAAATAAGGTGGGTAAAAAATTAAAGTTTTTTTTTTAATTAATGAAGATGAAGAAAATTTTAAGATAAATCAATTAAGTAGGTAAAATGATGACTTTTTTTAAATGAGTGAAGCGGAAGAAAATTTAAGATAATTTAATTATGTGGGGTAAATTTGAAGAAAAAAATGTACCGTAGAAACCTAGTTCAGAGAAAGAAAACTTCTGGACTAAGTGGTTCTTCAAATTTTTGAACCGCACATTTTTTTCATGCACTGAAACAGTGTATGACTTTCGAACTTAACAATGATGCAAAACTTTTCATTTAGGATCGGTTTGCCATTGCACTCTTTATCAAATATAGTAATTCACTACCAATTTAAACTTTTGAATCAATCTAGAAAGATTGTACTTATTAAAACCTTCATTTAAAATTTTCCATTTCATTAAAGAATTTAGAAACTTTCACGTGAAATAAAGAGGGAATTTCAAACTTACCAAGGAGATTGATCTACACTCAAGCGTTTCTGAACTATAGTTGTTCTATCTTCTCCAGTTAAGCGGCAAATATTTAAGTTCTTTATTGGTGTTCCCTGAACAATGGTTTGTTCTTATATTAATAAATATAATTATCTATCTTTTAATTCAAATTGTATTATGTATGTAGCACTTCACGAATTACCTTTGACGGCCTAGCAATCGTAACGGGAGTAGAGCTAATTGGCTGAAATATTTAGGATTTCTCATTAAAGTGAACTTTACGTTAAAAAAAACATAGCCTTTATGAAATTTAAAATGTCTAATGTATTAAATAAATTGCAAGATAACAACACCGATCAAAGAATTCTTGGCACTAGTAGAATGTTCCTCTCCGATGCTAGCCTATGCCTTTCCACCCCAACCTTTCTTTCCAAATTTGGTCATCTTTCCTCTTTTTTGTACTTGTGACTTCTTGACAACTTTAGTCAACTTCTAAGCTGATTCTATTAGTAATCTTGAACATCATCGACGTCAAGAACCGTCATCAACAACTTCTGTATTTGTTGGTCTCCAATTCCCTTTTCTCGTAATTGGTGGAGGTGTTTCTTTTCCTCTTCTTTTAGGTTACAAAAAAGTTCTCCCCAAGCTATCTCCTCCTTGAACATTGACGACATGCTACATGGTAAGAAGACATACACCGAGGAGCCAATACCCCTTGAAGATCCCATTGCCTCACGACATATTCATGATCACAACCCACTTCACATTCCAATTCTCTATCACAATCTCATATGTTTTTTATTTTTGTGGAAACATTATTCCCAAATCCTTCTAACATTTTAGTCATTTCTTCCATCATCAATTTCTATTTATCTTCAAACACTTTTTAGTTTTCTAGCAATTTCACTCATAAAAATTTCATGACATCTCTGTCATAAAATAATCTATTAACTCAAGTCTCTTATTCAGAGTTGCCAATGTAGGTTTCTTAGGAAAATTCACAACTGATTTGCAATGACAAGCTTTTGAGGCTTCTTTAAGCCTTTATTTTTGTTTATTTTGAGTGTTCTTTCTGTCCCTCTCACTCTCTATGTATATATATAGAGTTTGTCTTACGTATGCTCTTATGTTATATGTTAATACTGATAGACTAACACTATATTCGATGATTCAAATGTTACAAAAATCGTATTAAATAACCTACGGAAATTTTACACTCTAATAATAATCACTTATATTTATTTACCTTAATTGTATCAATCAGAATCATTGATATTCTCTCGCACCTCCATCCCAAGAATTCAAGTATTTAGGATAGTTTATAGCACTTCCTTTTATGGTATATCTTTCCTCCTGAGGATTTAGTTTTTATTTTTTACGTTTTATTTGACATATTGTATCACTAAAACCTAACAAATAAAATATAATTACCCTATGGGAAAAAAATAAACCCCTAAGGAAAAAATATATTATAAAAGGAAAGGGTAGTGGTAGAGAGAATTAAAGATTCTGATTGCCACAATTAAGATAAATAAATATAAATAATTATTAGTTAGTGCAAAATTTCATAGTTTATTTACTAAGACTTTTTTATATATATATATATATTTTACCAAATATAGTTTGAGTTTATCTATATTAATGTGTGCCATATATAGGGGCACAGGTTAGACAAAGCCTTATATATGTATATATATATGTATATATATATGTACGTATGTATGTATATGTATATATATCTAATTAAAGCACATATGGAAATTTCGCACAAATAATGACCACCTAAATTTATTTACCTTAATTGTATCAATCAGATTCTTTAATATTCTCTCTCACCCCAACCCGGAAAAAGACATCACTTGGGATTGTCTATAACATTTCCTTTCATAATATATTTTACTTTTAGGATTTATCATGGCTCCTTAGGGTTTATTTTTTATTCGGTATGTTGTATTAATAAAACCTACCAAATAAAAGATAAACCCAAAGCAAAAAAAATAAACGAGAAGGAATAATATAATATAAAACGAAATAAAAAAGACAATCCTAGATTCTTTCCTTTTTTGGGGGGTGGGAAGGATGAATGGGGAATGGCTAGGGGTAGAGAGATTAATAAGAGTCTTATTGGAATAATTAAGGTAAATAAATATAGATGATTATTAATTACTACAATCATTTCATATTTATTTAATGTGCTTTTTTGTTATATTTTTTGCACCAAGTATCGTGAGTTTCTCCGTATTAACATATGCCATAGGAACATCGCCAGATAAACTTATATATATTGTCCAAAATAGTGATAGGTGCCCCTTTGAAGAAGTTACTAATAGCCTCAAATGAGGATATTTTAGTAAATTTAACAAAAATGGAGACGTAAATTTACATAATGGTACTTAGTGTACTTTTATAATTTGAAGTTGATAATTTTAAAAGCAACTCTCCTATAATCCTATATGTAAAAAAATTAACATTATGTCTTTCAAAAAATAACTTTATCATCTTTCATCAACTCATATCTCTCTCTCTTATCGTAAAAAAATGAAGAATGCTAAGCTATTTAAGTTAGTAGATGAGCTAGCTAATTGAGGTAGATAAGTTAGAACATTCATACACTTGTTAGTACTAGCCAGCAAACAAGTGCTAGTGCATCAACCTTCTTCCTTTTTCTTTTCTTTTTTTATGTATTTTTACCAAACAATGTGGCGACTAGCGATCTGACATGAAGTTTTTTTTTTCCAAAAAAAAAAAAACAAACAAGTTGATGGTGAGCTCATGCTCCTTCTTTCTTTCTTTCCTTTTTTAAATTCTTTTAAACAAGTTGGTGACTGGCGAGCTGACGTGATGATTTTTTCTTCTCCTCTTTTTTTATTTTTTTTATTTTTTTTATTTTAAATTTTAACAAAAAAATAGGCTAATCTTTTTGTGAGCAAATGCGATTTGTTTTTTTTTGTAATTTAAAAACATTTAGTCATTCTTAGATGAATTCAACCCAACACAAATGGCTTGTTGTATACTAGGTAGGATCTTTTTAATTCATGAGCCATACAAGATGTCTTGAACCTTAAAGAGACCGTCACCTAATAAAATGCTAGACGAGCTGTTTTTTTTTATTTTAATGACCCCATATGATATGAATTCAACAAAAAAATATTGAACAATTTCCTTAGGAGCAAGTAGAAGATTGAAGACAGCATGGACGAGACTTCAATTGAGGAACTCTTGGATTAATTAGAAGGCTTGGAAGTATTTACAAGACTTATAAGACTCATAAAATTTATAAGATGCTCACCGAAATAAAACTAGAAGCTCCTGGCCATCGAAAAAGATGCAAGAAAAAAGGAGGGAAGAAAACAGAGCCTACTGACGATGGTAAGTTCTGACCTTATTGTCCACAGTAGCCCTCTGGACAAAGGGAATATTGAGGAGACTACGTAGCGGCGACTGTAGGCTCTCACCCTACCGCCCTCGGTAGGTCTCAGGACAAACAATCAAGACTTGAAGACTACACTTTAATTTTAATCAATATTAATTAGTTTTTAGTTAGTTATTGGTTTCTTGATTTCCATGCTTGTAATTAACTTTTATTAGAAGGGTAATTAGATGTTTCTAATACTTATTAGGTTTTAGGAAGAGGAGTAGGTTTTCTTTACAATTACCTACTTATGCCTCCTCTTCTTGACAACTAAGGTTAATATTGATGATATGAATTTAGAGTTTCCTCCAATGGTTTCTAATGTTTTTCAACTCATCTTAATTAGCTTCTCAGGATCTGCTTCCTCAATTTGTAAACAGTTGATCATATAGATTAACAATCTATGGAAGTGAATTGATTATTTCCAATTCCTTCTTTAATTGATTCTAGGAGTTCTTGTTTTTAGAGTTGATTATAATTATAATTTGTGTAGTTTGGATTTTAGGGCCGTAGTTTCCCCAAGGTTCTTGCTATCAAATTGGGAAGAGTTCCTCCTCTCAATATTGAGTATATGTGGCTTAGTTTCTCACAAGTTCTTTAGTGGAGTGTTCGAACTACAAAATCTTCAATAGATGTCCTTCATCAATGAAGTGATGTTGAGAAGATGACAGATTCAATTTGCAATCAACTGGGAAATTCACATCACCATAACTTATTCATTTGTTATGATATGCATTTATTTTACTTTTTCAAAATAAAATTACCTATATTAATTATAAATATACTTATAATTTGTCCCTTAACTCACTAATTTCTCAATTTTCTGTAATTTACATTAGTTTCACTAAATTTTCACATAAGTCACTAGATCTCAAACTGACCCCATAACTTATTCAGTTGTTGTGATAAACATTTATTGTAGGTTTCCAAAAAAATAATTTATATTAATTATAAATATATTTATAATTTGTATCTAAACCCTCTAATTTCATATTTTTATTTAATTTACATTAGATTCTCTAAATTTTCACATATATCACTATTTTTTTTAAAATGACCCCATAACTTATTATTTTGTTCTTATAAAACATTTATTTTATTTTTCCAAACACACCTACTTATATTAATTATAAATATATTTATACTTTGTGTCTATACCCTCTAATTTCGATATATTGTGTAATTTATATGAGTTTCACTAAGTTTTAACAAATCACCAGCTTTTCAAAATTCATAACGTGTTCATTCGTTATTATATACATTTATTTTAGTTTTTCAAAATAAAATTAATTATATTTATATAAATATACTTATAGTTTGTCTCTAAACCCACTAATTTTCTTAATTTATTTCATTTACATAAGTTTTATTAAGTTTTTAACAAAGTCACTAGTTTCTCCAAAATGACCCTATAGCTTATTCATTTTTTTATGATATACATTTGTTTTAGTTTTTCCTAATAAAATTAGTAATAATAATTATAAATATACATATATAATTTGTCTATGAACCCTTGCTTAATTTTCTTCAATTTAATAGAGTTTCTCTAAATGTAACATAATTGATTAATTTCTCAAAGTGACCCCATAATTTATTCATTTCTTATAATAAATATTTATATTACTTTTTCAAAATCTAATTGCTTATAGTAATTATAAATATACTTATAAGATTTCATTAAGCCCACTAACTTTATTATTTTAGGTAAGTTACATTGGTTTCACTAAGTTTTCAAAAAAAGTACTAGTTTATTAAAACTTACAACAAGTATTACAGAAAAATATTATCCGCTCAAGAATCCAATTTCCATATATGACCTTCAGAGTCAATTTGTCTTTCTTCTTGGACATCTGAAAGGAAAGGTTTTGATTCTTGTTCTCATGTTCCTTCTTCTCCTTTTCCGTCTCGTCTTCTTCATTCCTATCGTCATCATTACATCATCTTCTTTGCCGAATTCCCCTCCCTTCGTTGGTAGACTATTGTCTTTCTCAGAAAATGAATCTTTCTAGAGTAATTTTGTTGAAATATTTATACTTGATACACCACTTCAGTCCCTAATTCCCCTGTTAGACCTAAGATTAGCAAGGTAGGGATAGGACTATCCAAATTATGTTTCTACTGCTTTTTTAAAAAGATTCAATTTTTTAGGGAAGTTAACAAAGTATGCCCCTACACTATTTGCCTAAACCGCACTTTCCCCAGTGAACTCATTCTGCATTTTTTTACTCTTGAACTAAAAACTTTTGCCAAAAAGTTTCTCGCTACCACAAAATAGGATGGACCAACAAAAAAGATTTGTGCCGACCACAAGGGGTATTTGGAGTGGTAAAAGTATCAATTTTTGGCTTTCTATTTCTCAAAACAACCCCACACGATTTACTTAGCTCACATTCTACCCATGAACTTAATTCTTTTTTTTTCCCTTGAACAAAAATCACTTATCAAAAAGTTGCCCAAAGCTAGGGTTGTTAATAGTTTGGAAAAAAAAACAACCGGAACTGAAATTTAAGTTTTTGATAAATAAAGATTTCTTTTCCCAAATTAAAATTCGTTTCGATTTTCCTTTTTTAGCTTCTCCAAAAGGAAATCAATAAAATTTTATTAATTTCTAATATTATATGTCGTGTACTGACTTTGATTTTCTTCAGGCAAAATTTTGTAACAAAGTACCTAATATTTCTCATGGCTTCAACAAGATTGAACCATATGGTGTTTTCTTTGATGCTTAGAATTTCGTTCCCACCATCATCACTGCCAATCGATGCCAACAAACCCACGGTTACCGCTGTAAGAGCTAGCAGTCTCATCCTCCTACTTCCTCTGACCTTCACGCGCTGCCATCTCCTTCTTCTTCCGTACTCTGTAACACTCTCCCTCTTTCTTCTTTCCCATCTCCTGCAATGTCATTGGGCCCCCGATTCTTCTTCCTCTTCTTTGTCCTCCCATCATAATTCTACAACCCTCCCCCATTTTCTTCTTCCTCTTCCACTTTCCCTTTGCCTTCCCGTCACTGTTGCACCTTTTTCTTGGATTAAGGGTTGCTAAATAAAACCACACTATTTGTTTTGTTTCATTCGGTCCCAAATTCCCGTGGGAATTATCATGTAAATATGACATGTTGACAAAAATTAACAGAAGGGCAAAAGTAATACGTTTTTAAGGGTCAAATTTATTCATTGGGAAAGTTCGAGGTAACGGACTTAGCGTTTTTTTAGTTCAGGGTCAAAAATAAAAAACGGAAAAGTTTTAGCATCACTAGTACACTTCACCCAAATAATAATAATAACAATAGTAATAATAATAGTAATTGTGGGTAGTTGCTTAAAATATTTGGGTGAACAAGGAAATTTCCATAAGGATTCCATTATATACTCTTATCATAAATGGAATGAAAAGAGAAGAAAGAGGGAATAGTGTTATCTTTTTTCTACTACATGAGGAAGATATCTTCTTATTTTGAAAAGCATTTTAGAAAAGATTAAATGACCGACACTAGATATTATTTACGTTGCTAGCAATAAAAATATCTTGGGATTTCATAGAAAGAATGATAAAAAAATTGTATTCCAATCTCCTTGTACTTGTGTTCGGGAAGTAGCTCACAGAAAATCTTTCATAAGCACTAAGGTTTGTCTAGTACATTCTCAAGTACACTCTCTAGTACACATACTTGAACAGGAAATTTTCCCTTAGGGATTATCTATTAGAATTTAGGGTTCATCTGTTATTCTATAGGATTTATATTGATAAAATTACTAAAATGAGGGTACTAGAGGGTGTACTAGAAGATGTATTAGACGATACTAGCTGTTTCATAAGCCCAATAATATCATTGCAACTTTATGAAGTATCAAATCTTTCCTCTTTGTTAATTTCACTACTAAATCTTTGCTTCGAATTTATAACCTTTAAAAGATTTTATAAGTGAACTTTTGCATATTCTAATGTTCTTTCCGCACTATATATATATTAAAGAACAAATAAAAAATTGTCTCTTCTACCATACTAAGTCTATGACAATCAACAAAGAACCGATGTAAATGGTGGATGAAAATATATTTTTTAGTTTCTTTAGCTGTCTAATTTATTTTTAGAATTTTTCTTGCACCATTATAGAATTAGAAACCGTAAAATCTTCCTCCTAAATGTATTAAAATTCCTTGAAGAACTACATTCCCGTAACCAACTTCAATGCAATAAAAAACTTCAAGATAACACTCTAAGCTAATTTAACTAAACAAATACCAATACAATTATAATTTAAAAGCGAAGCATTAGTATGCAAAGAAACAACCATCTTACGCTTAGAGTACTCTACTTCCAGACAACCTATATGGTATGTAGAACTCGAACATGATAATGCTATATTTCATAAAAACAAGTTAGTATACACAATTAGGAAGATGGTGCGCTCAGCTATGGAAAATTCTTTCTATCTCAATGTAAATGTTTTTACAAGTTCAAGAATACTTATTCAACCTGTCAAAATTTTTGTTTTTTCTTTATTTTTTTGGTGATATTAATCTTTTTAATCATTATGATATCATTTATGATAAGTTTATCTTGATAAGGTTGGGTTTGGACTCTTTAGAATTGTATGTATTCCTTTAATTATTAAACTACGGACATGTTTGGAACAGAAGTAGTGCAATATGTGCATGCGAGCTAGAATAAGAAGAAAGACCTACTTAATTACTTGGGAAACTAATTAGTTAAATATATTTATTATTTAAAATGGGGTCAAAGTTATTTCATATGAAAACATTGGGCCATATTAAAAAATTCATTAGGATAGGAGTGGGCACAGTTATTTGGACCAGATAAAGTTAGATTAGTCCTAGTGCATTAGATTTTAGAGTTTAGGGCCCAATTATAAACACGTTATGTAAGAATTAAACCTAGAGATCCTAGCTATCCCAGAACCTAGTTGCCGCCACCCTAGACTAGTTCCTTCTTTCAATTTTTTTTATTTTTTATTTTTTATGTTATAGGCTTCTTAAATTGGAGTTTCACATGAGATTGATTCGTTTTGATCATCGGTTGTTTGAGGTAAGAATTCGTAAGTCTATGTTTTTTTTTACATTAAAGTGTTAAATTACAGAAGATTGTGACTGATGCTGTAAATTATATGTTTTTAGTGGTTTAAAATTTGACTAAACATTTTTAATTTTTAGAAAAATAAGTATGGAAAAAAGTTTATTTTCCTCGCTGATTTGGAAAGAAAATAAGAAGAAGAAGAAGAAGAAATTTCCTCAAGGATGTCATATATAATCTTATCATAAAATTATATAAGAAGAACGAGCGAAACATGACTAACTTTTTCTTATGTTCATATTTAGAAAGCATTTTGGAGAAGATTCAATGACTCAGTCAACACTAGATATAATTTACATTACACCAGCAAACAAAATATTTAAATATTAGATAGCAAGAAATGATAATAAAAAAGTAGTTGTATCATCTTCTTGTTCTTTGTTTCGAAAAGCAGCTCACACCTTATCTTTTATAAGCCCCACATAATCAGTGCTACTTTATAAAGTAACATTCTTCCTTCTTATGGTTCTAATTATTGACATTGCTCTTCTCTCCCTTCCTCAACATGGAAGGCTTTTGTGTTTTGACTTTATTCTATATTTGAGAAACGGAAATCAATGGAGAAACCCTGTAAACTCTATTTGAGATTTCCTTTTGTTGATAAAGCTAATAAAATATTTTCTCGAAGTATCGTTGTACTATTGGAAAAATTAGCAGCCATAAAATCTTCCTCTAAACCCTACCTAGATTACTCGAAGAACCAGTTTTATGTACCCCTTTTCACGCATTAGTTAAACTTTTGTCCAACATTCTATGTAGCTTTAGCTAAGGAATACCATTAATTATAATGCAAAACCAAAGTTTCATTTTGTAAAGAAGCATGTGTTATACTCAAAATGTCTTTTCTATCTCTAATGTAAATAACATTGGAAGTAGCTTTTTATGCATCAAATAAGTAAAAATTTTATGAATTTCCATATATGATAGATATGAATATAAATATATTTTTAATATAGGTTGCGCAATTTGATTTTAAATAATGGATGATTATTTTCAATATCATTTTTCTTATTCAATGAATGATTGAGATATATTACCTATAGTATTTCTAAATTTACACCTCTTGATTGCGTATACTTTTGATAGGATAATATAAATATACGTACCTTGATTATTGTTGATTCCTCAACATTGATTGTTTTTAAGTTTTGCAAAAGAAATTGATTACTTTCATATTGTTGATGTTCTTATATATCAAATTTCTTATCCATATTTTCATCAAATTTTCATGTTCGAAGTTCTGTTGTTTATTTTATTTTATTTTTTTTTTGTGTAGAAATATAAACCTTTACAGTTACAAATGTCAGGACTTGCAACTCACCTAACTACACCCTCAATCATAAGGCACTGATTACAAAATATGTATATTTTAGGAAAGAGATTCTCACCATTTTGAAGAGTGTCCTAAGGACACAAACTAAATAGAATAATTAGGTGCAAATGACATCTCCTTCGGCGGTTGTTTGCCCCACCTATAGTATGCTAATTCTTTCTAGAGTGGTTCCTGTATGAAAGCTAAAGGAGAATGAAGGAGTGTTACCTTTACCGACATTAGAGCATGCTCCAGATCTAAACAATATAGTAACATAATGAATTTGTAATCATCTCTGTATGGAACAAAAGAGAAAGGCGAAGGAATTCATGGGAATTTTTTGTTGGAAAGAAAAACGGGATAAAGATACAAGGGAAACTGCAAATGCATTTTGCATCAAAGATAGCATTGGGAAAAACCAATGGAAATATTAGCTTGAATAGTAGAGGAGGATACGTGTAAGAAAAGGCTAACCGACAAAATGAATATTTTGTAAATTTAAAAGCAGTTGTGGTTTAAAAAAGAAATTATGATCATTTTAAATGTTTTCCATTAGGTTATTTGTTTGTTCCTGTAATTGATTTCATGTATGGAGTTTTGTTGTTTCATTGTTTAGCTTTATTTACTAAAACAAAGAATTGTTATTCTTTTAACTTTTGATCTTGCTAAGGGAAATATTAGTTAATTAGGATTAATAAAAATCGCTTGAATGATGAGTAGATATATTTTCTTAATCACATTAAGTTAGCAACTACATAACGAAGGACTTACATCATAAAACCTAAATATGCTGCTAAAATTATATTTATATATATACATACATATATATATATACATGCATATATATGTACATATATACAAATATATGCTACTTAATTGCATAGTGTTTTGAATTGGAGATTAGTTAAATGTTTGAGTTGTTAAATATTGTGTCCAAGTTATTTTAGAAAAAAACGATAAGGTCCAAATAAAAAAATTAAATAAGTTACGGAGTGGGTCTCTTTATTAGGGCTATATCAAGTCAGAAAACCCTAGCTCTTTAGAGCCTAGGACCTTATGTTTGAATTAAAACTTATGGATCCTAGAAATCCGAAACCTTGACTATCGCGACCTATCTCTGCTTCTCCGTAATTCTACTTCTTTCTTCAATGATGAATTACGAGGGATCAAGAGAAGTTCATAAGCGAAAAAATTGGAGATAAAGAAATTAAAAAAAATAGTAATACTTTACTACCCTACTAGAGTACTAAGAGTAAGTTTACTACTCGAGAAATCAGAAACTCTTGTCACTCCCACCTTCTATATTACCATATATCACCTTTTTTTTATATCTTGAGATGGGTAGGAATGGGGCTTAATTAAGGGAGTTAGGTTGGGATTCGAGATGAATTTTATCCCCATAATGAGAATCAAGGGCATGAAGAAAACGTAAGGGTGGTGGGGATATCAGCGGGGACTTCAATGTATTTTGGAAAATTTTTTTCCATGAAATAACTGCAAAAGTTGGTGATAAATGTTAATCAATATGAAATCATTTCACTATTTGGAAATGGAAGAAATCTCGTTTCGTTGCTTTGTAGACATGTCCCCGATGGGAAGAAAAATGAAGTTTCTCTAAACCAAAATTTATTAGATATAACCGAAATTTTAGTTAGTCCCCGCTCCCAACTGCCTCCTTGCCATGCCTACGGTCAGTCAACAAAACTCATTTAATAGAACAAAAATCAACCAAGTCACAACTTGAAATTTAGTTTACCCCACAGACAAACTAAGCAAGTTTTCATTGAACAAAAACTTCCATTGATTAAGAAAACTATGAAATCCTTAGCTCATTTTGCCATCAAACAGCCACAAAATAAAATAACACCTAACACAAACCATCCACAAAATTCTGAGCCGGAAATGAGATGGGTTTCAATTTTAGAGCATAATAATGTGCAAACAACAATACCGTCAGAGCAAAAAGAAAATCACTCCAGAATGTCATTCCTAGTTATGGCATTCATAGTGATTTTATCCTTGTTGCTGCTGGTAAACAAAATGCAGTGCAAGGATTGGACTAGAAGTTAAAGGATGGGGTAAAATCGTATATTTGATTCTTCACATGGTCCCTAATTCACTGATTAGTTTGTGGATAGGGGTTAAAGTACGCGGCCATAAATTATTGAAGAGGAATCAATGAGGTGGATGAAAAGTTGTGAAGTTTTTTTTTTTAATCAGTGAAGCTGAAGAAAGTTCTAAATGAAATCAATTAGGTGGTTAAAACGTTGAATTTTTTTAATTACTGAAGCTGACAAAATTAAAAGAGAATTTAATTATGTTGGGTGAAACTGAAGAAAAATAATGTATCACAACCCAAACTTTTGGACTAAGAGGTTCGGCAAATTTCTGAACCACAATTTTTTTTAATGCATTGAAATAACCTATGACTTTCGAACTTAACAATGATGTGCACGCAAACTTTTCATTAATGATAAGTTTGCCATTCTTCATCGAATGTAGTAATTCATTGCCAATTTAAACTTTTTATCAATCAAGAAAAATTGTACTTATTAAAACCTTCATTTTAAAATTTCCATTTCATTAAAAAATTTAATAACTTTCACATGAAATAAAGAGGGAATTTCAAACTTACCAGGAAGACCGATCTATGCTCAAACATTTATAAGGTATAGCTGCTCTATCGGCTCAAGTTAAGTGGTGAATATTTAACTTCTTATTTAGTGTTCCCTAAACAATGGTTTGTCCCTATATTAATTAATATCATTATCTACCATTTAATTCGAACTATATAACGTATGCGGTAGATTTCACGAATTACCTTTGTTGGCCTAGTAATTACGACATTTGATGGACATGAGATAGGAGGAGGTCCACCTGTCGAAAATATTTAGGATTTCATATTAAAGTGAATTTGAAGTAAAACATATAACCTTTATGAAATTTAAAATACATAATGTATTAAGTAAATTGCAAGACAGTAACACTGTCATAGAATTCTTGGCACTGGCCAAATGTTCTTCTCTGATGCTAGCCTATTGTCACGCACTTACTTTTTCTTATAAGTAGATGTGCAGCCTTAGCACTTCCACAAATGCTAAGAAAGCCTTAATTTGCTCAAAACATCAAAGGCTAGATGAAAACCTTGGAAAGTTGTAGGCAAGAGTGGGTGTTTATGAAAAGAAGCTTATATTGCTTGGAAGGAGCTTACAAGTCTTAGAACTCTAAGTTCTGGTGTGGTTTTTACAAATGAAGAGGATGAGCCTATTTATAGGCAAGCACCTCCTCAATGGATGGCTAAGATTATTACATGTGGCAACGATCCCACGGTTGCCTTTTATCATTCTAGAACATTCTACATAAAGATCTAGCTATAGAGTGTTCTAGAGAATTCTACACTAGTCTACATAATGCTTTCTCTTAAGGTACTAGAGACTTCCAGAGGATTCTAGGCTCGTGTAAAGACTCCTAAAGTCTTCCAGGCTCTTCTAGGGTCCTCTAGACAAGTCTAGATCATAATAGAACCTTCTGGAACGTTCTAGAACTTTCTGGGCTTGTCTAAAAAAATGTGGAAGAACCTCACGTCTTGCAAGCAAGGCGTGACATTCTCCCCCACCTATGCTCGCGATGGCCTCATCGCGCCTTCATCGTGGAATTGCTGGATATGATATTTGAATTGCCAAATGGCATCCTCACGCTCCCAACTTGCTTCACTTTCGGGCAAGTTCTTCTACTTTATGAGATATTCCTGATAATTTGGTACACCTCGTCTTCGAATATGCCGATCGGCTAGTATGGCCTCGACTTCCTTGTCCAAGGAGGTGACCACGGTGGTAGGCGCTCGCTTAGACTCTCCTCGAGTGGGGTCCTCCATGTCTTTGTGATTTGGTTTTAAGAGACTCACATGAAAGACCGGATGAATCTTGAGCCTGGAAGGTAATTGGAGCTTATAGGAGACCTTTCCAACACGTTTTAAGACTAGGAAAGGGCCCTCATATCTCCTTATCAAGCCCTTGTGAACTTTCCTGAAGCTCTTGAATTGTTGGGGAAGAAGTTTCTTCATCATTTTTTAGGCCTTGTTCAAATATTATCGTGCCATGATTTGGCAAATTTAAATGCTGATGGGCGCCTACCTTCATAGCTTGTGGCAGGAGTAGGAGGCGTTGTAGGCTGCTGCCCCATGATTACTTCAAAAGGACTTCGGTTGGTTGCTTCACTCCGTTGAAGATTATAGGAGAATTGGGCCACATCAAGCAACTTTGCCCAATCTCGTTGGTTGGCACTCACGTAGTGTCTTAAGTATAGCTCCAAGAGTGCATTTGTCCGCTCAGTTTGGCCATCGGTTTGAGGATGGAAACTGGTAGAAAAGTTCAAATCCGAGCCAAGTAACTTAAACAATTCTGTTTGGAGGGAACTCCCCAAAGCTTGACCACATTTTTCAAGAATAATCGGGCTGTCTCTTCGGCAGTGCAATCTGTGGGAGCTGGAATGAAGGTGGCATACTTGCTAAATCGATCAACCACTGCTATTATACTGCCAAATCCTTCTGACTTTGGCAGGGTAGTGATAAAGTCCATCGAAACACTTTCCCAAGGCTTCTTAGGGATAGGCAATGGATCAAGTAGTCCCGATGGTGCGTTTTATTCAACTTTGTCTTGTTGGCATATGAGGCATGTTCTAACATAAGACTCCACCTCATCCTGCATTTGGGGCTAGTAATATGTGGTCTTCAATAAAGCAAGGGTGCTTTTCATACCTGGATGTCCAGCCCACTTAGAATTGTGGCATTCTTTGATTAACTCACGCTGAAGATTTCCCCATTTGGGCACAAAGAGTCGGTTTCCCTTTGTGTAAAGCATCCCTTCTTCTAGCCAAAAGCGCCTTGTCTTGCCTTCCATTACAAGTGCTATAAGATTTTTGGCTAGGGAGTCTTATTGTAGGCCTTCCTTGATACGTTTGAGTAAAGGCCTATCAACTCGGTTGATGGATGCAAGTTCTACCTTGCGGCTTAAGGCGTCAGCTACCACGTTGGCTTTCCCAGGCTTGTATTCCAAGCTATAATCAAACTCAAAGAAAGCCTTGCCACCGAGCTTGTTTTGGACTAAGCTTCTTTTGAGTTTTGAAATAACTAGTGGCAATGTTATCGGTCATGATAACGAACCTGGAACCCAACAAATAATGTCGCCAAACTCTTAGGCAATGGATGATTGCTGTCATCTCTCTTTTCTTGCATGGTGTAGCGACGTTTCGTCTCGTTAAGTTTGCAGCTCTCATAGGCTATTGGGTGACCATCTTGCATGATTACGCCTCCAATAGCAAAGTCCGAAGCATCAGTGTGCATTTCGAAATGCTCGGAATAATCAGGCAAGCTGAGAACTGGATCTTTACAAATGACCTTCTTTAGATCTTCAAAGGCACATTAGCAATCTTCGCTCCATACCCATGGTCGATTCTTCTTAAAAAGATCTGTCAAAGGTGCTGCTTGAGCTGAATAGCCTTTGATAAAGCGACGATAATAATTCACAAGTCCAAGGAAGGACCTTAACTCATGAACTTTAGTGGGTGGCTCCCACCTTTGTATGGCTTGCACCTTTGTATCCTCCATCATGAGCTTTCCACCTTTTATCTTATGCCCCAAGAACAATACCTCTTCTTGGGGAAATGAACACTTCTCCTTTTTCACATATAGCTCATTGTCCTTTAAAACTTGAAACACTTTTCTCAAGTGTTCCTTGTGTTCCTCCATTGTTTGGCTGTATATCATAATATCATCCAAGTAGACTACCACGAATTGATCGAAGTAGGGGTGGAATAGCTTATTCATTAAGGTGCTAAAAGGTTGCGGGTGCATTTGTTAGACCAAAAGGCATGACTAAAAACTCGTAAGAGCCATACCTTGTTATGCGTATGGTCTTGGGCTCGTCACCTTCGGCAATACGGACTTGATAGTATCCAGAGCGAAGATCTAACTTGGTGAAATACCGTGCATGGCCAAGTTGGTCGAAAAGATCTGCTACGAGAGGGATGGGATACTTATTTTTAATGGTGACCTTGTTGAGAGCCCGATAGTCCATACACATTCTTAGGGAACCATCCTTTTTCTTTTGGAAAAAAACTGGGGCGCCGAAAGCAGCTTTGGAGGGCGTAATACGGCATCTATTAAGCCCTTTAGTTGTTTCTTGAGTTCTGCTAACTCCGGTGGTGCCATGTGGTAGGGGCTCATGGCTGGTGGTTTGGCTCCTGGCTCTAACTCGATTTGATGATCGACCTCCCTTCTCGGTGGCAACTTCTTTGGTAATTCGTCGGGCATGACTTCCTTGAATTCACAAAGAACGCCTTCTATTTCCTTTGGAACAGTTAGTTGGGGAGGTATCTCCTCATTGTCGTGCTCTTTGAGGATGGCTAGGTAGCTTTCCTCGTCCCTCTTCAAGCCTTTCTCGAACTACATGGCTGACAATGCTTGCGGATCGGACTTGGTAGACCGTAGTGTTGGTACCACGCAAGTCTTTCCTTCGTCTAAGATGCACATGGTGTTGGCAAAGGGAATGGGAAACGCCTTCACTTGATCGAGAAACTCCATCCCGAGAACCACCTTGAAATCGTCCATAGGTGCCACGGACAAATTTAGGTAGCCCACCCATGCACTAGGGTGGTCTTGACGCCTCGAGCAATGCCTTGTATTGGTTTGGCCACAAAGTTGACGGCTTTCATAGACCCAGTGCCGCCAACTATCTGAAGGCCTAGTCTATTGGCTTTCTCTACGGAGATGAAGTTGTGGGACGCACCTGTGTCAAGTAAAGCCTTCGTCTCCTTCCCGTTGATAGTTGCATCTACGAACTGAAGTCCCTTGGCTTGAGTCTTCGGAGTACTTTGGATGACATTGAGGAGTTGTAGTGAGCCGACTTGAGCATCTTCCTTGTTGCCACTTGATTCGTGCCCCTTGACATCGGCCGTCAAGGCATTGAGTGCCTTTGTCTTTGGACAATCTCGTGTCTAGTGAAGCTCGCCACATAAGAAGCATCCCCGTTTAGGGAAAGAACGGTCAAAGTTATCCTTTTGTTTGCCTTTATCCTTCGGCTTCCAAGGACTTTGACCTTGGTTTCGGTTGTCTTCCTTGCGATTGCCTCGCTAATGTTCTCCCCCACCTTTGTTGGGACTGCCCTTCTTCTCTTTGGACTTAGATAACTTCTTTTTGCTTGAGTAATCGATCAAGCTTTCGGCTATAGCGATGGCAGTAGCAAGGTCCTGCACACCACAATGCCTAAGTTCGATTTTAGCCCAAGTTTGTAGACCGTCCATGAAAGAGAAGAGCGAGTCTTTATCGGACATGTCGGGGATTTCTAATCTTGGATGCTTCCCAGATGTTTAAGCCTTCGTAGGCGACCACGTGCCTCTTCTTCGGCATTTTCCAAGTAAAATTACCTCTTAAGCTCCCCTTTAAAATCATTAAAGGTAGTGATGGAGCACATACCTCTCTTGACGTCTTCCTGCCGTCGGCGCCACCAAAGCTTGGCCGTATCGGTGAGGTACAAAGCTGCGCTCTTGATCTTGGCTCCATATTCTATGATGCCTACAGGGTCGAAATATTGTTCTAGCCCCCATAAGAAGTTATCTACTTCACGAGCGTTATGCTTCCTGCGAAACTCTTTGGTTTTGGGATATCGACCCGTCGAGATTCCACTGTGGATGTGGCTAGTCCAGCAAGGACCGCCTTCTTACATAAGGCTAGGTCCCCTTGAGCTTCCTCCAATTGCATTAGCAAGCTATTAATCTCCCTTTGATGGACGTCTCGTAAACGAGCTACCTCGGCCATAAATTCGTCCCTAAGGGCCTGTAAGTCTACTCGATTAGACTCACCTAGCTTGGTAAGGGCTTCACGCACCTCTTCATGGGTTTCGGCAATGTCGGCCTCTAGACCTTCCACCCGTTGGTCTAGATTCTCCATGTCTGCGTCCACGGTGCCCATGCCTTTCTCCACCCGAGTTAGGCATGACTCAAAGCTAGCTACGCGATCCTTGGACTTCCCCCTCGGCTTTGGTATAACGGGGTCACGTTGCTCCTCATGCCCCCGGCCTTGTTGCGATGACTCCACATTGGTGGTGTCAGATCCCACCACTTGATCTTTGATGGTCTTCGTCATGGCTTCAACCAAAGCTTTGATACCACTTGTCACGCACTTACTTTTTCTTGTAAGTAGACGTGCGGCCTTAGCACTTCCGCAAATGCTAAGAAAGCCTTAATTTGCTCAAAACCTCAAAGGCTAGATGAAAACCTTGGAAAGTTGTAGGCTCGGTGTTTATGAAATGAAGCTTATGTTACTCTGAAGGAGCTTACAAGTCTTAGAACTCTAAGTTCTGGTGTGGTTTTTACAAATGAAGAGGGTGAGCCTATTTATAGGCAAGCACCTCCTCAATGGATGGCTAAGATTATTACCTGTGGCAACGATCCAATGGTTGCCTTTTATCCTTCTAGAATATTCTACATAAAGATCTAGCTATGGAGTGTTCTAGAGAATTTTACACTAGTCTACATAATGCTTTCTCTTATGGTTCTAGAGACTTCCATAGGATTCTAGGCTTGTGTAGAGACTCCTAAAGTCTTCCAGGCTCTTCTAGGGTCCTCTAGATAAGTCTAGATCATAGTAGAACCTTCTGGAACATTCTAGAACTTTGTGGGCTTGTCTAAAAAAATGTGGAAGAACCTCATGTCTTGCAAGCAGGGCGTGACACTATGCCTTCCCACCCTAACAACTCTTCCCAAATTTGATCAACTTTAGTAAAATTCTTAGCTTATTCTATTAGTAATCTTGAACTACGTCGACTCATCAACCACTTCTGCATCTGCTGCTCTTCAATTCCCTTTTTCCATAATTGGTAGAGGTGTTTCTTTTCCCTTCTTTTGTATTCCAAAAAAATCCTTCCAAAACTATCTCCTTCTTAAACATTGATGACATACTCCACGAAAAGGCCTACTATTTCATTATTCCTTATATCTTCTGCAGTGAATAACATCCACACATTGTCTCCCACCAGGAGAGCCAATATCCCCTGAAGATCTCATTGCCTCACGGCTTCTTCATGACCACTACCCACTTCACCTTCAACTACCATATCCTCATCCTCTATCACAATCTCATCTATTTTTTATTTCACGGAAACTTTATTTCCAAATGCTTCTAACCTTCTACACGTTTCTTCCATCATCAGTTTCCATTTATCTTCAAGCTTTTTCAATTTTTCTAGCAATTTCATTCTTAAACACTTCATGACATCTCTGTCATAAAATAATCTAGTAACTCCAGCCTCTTATGCATAGTGCCAATGCAGGTTTCTTAGGACAATTCATAACTGATTTGCAAAGACAAGCTTTTGAGACTTCTTTACCTTCAATTTTTGTTTGTTTTTATAGTTCTCTCTCTCTCTCTCTCTCTCACTCGCTCTCTTCCTCTCTCTGTGTATATATATAGGTTTCTTATGTATGCTCTTATGGTATATGTTAATATAGATAAACTCACGCTATATTTAATGATTCAAATATTACAAAAACTCGTTATATCACCTATGGAAATTTTGCACTAATAATAATCAATTATATTTATTCTCCTAAATTGTATCAACTAGAATCCTAATTATAAAAGTACCTAGGATAGTTTATAACATTTCCTTTTATAATATATTTTCCCCTTGTGGTTGATCTTTTATTCTTAGGATTTCTTTGTTATTCTGTAGGTTTTATTTGACATGTTGCATTAATAAAACTTACTAAATAAAACATAATTACCCTAAGGAAAAAATAAACCTTAAGGAAAAAATATATTATAAAAGGAAAGGTTAGTGGTAAAAAAAGATTCTGATTGCTACAACTAAGGTAAATAAATATAAATGATTACTAATTAGTATAAAATTTCATAGTTTATTCAGTAACACTTTTTTATATATTTTTTACCAAGTATTAGTGTGAGTTTATCTATAATAACGTGTGCCAATATAGGGGCACACGTTAGACAAGCCCATATATGCGTACGTATATATGTATTTATATATGTATGTGTATATATATGTTGTATATATCTCATTAAATCACATGTGGAAATTTGCACTAATAATAATCACCTAGACTTATTTACCTGAATTGTATCAATCGGAATCTTTAATATTCTCTCTCACCCCCACACCAAAAAAGAAAGCACCAGGGATTGCTTATAACATTTCCTTTCGTAATATATTATCCCTTTAGAATTTATCTGTCCTCATTAGAGTTAATTTTTTATTCAGTATATTGTATTAATAAAACACATCAAATAAAAGATAAAAAAAAAAATAAACCCTAAAGAAAAATATATTTTAAAAGTAAATATGAAAGAAAATCCTATATTTCCTTTTTTGGGGTAGGAGGTGGGGGGAAGGGGGGTTTTGGGTGGGAAGGATGAGTAGGGAAGGGGTAGGGGTAAAGAGATTATTAAGATTGTTATTGGGACAATTAGGGCAAATAAATATCGTGATTGTTAATTAGTACAAACATTCCATATTTATTTAATGTGTTTTTTGTTATATTATGTTTTACCAATTATTGTGTGAGTTTATACATGTTAACATGTGCCATAGGAACACATGTTAGACGAATCTTATATATATTTATATTTATGCTTGTGTGTTTGTATGTCTGGAGTAGTGATAGGCGCCTCTTTGTAGAAGCAATTAATCCCCTCAAATGAGGACATTTTAGTAAATTTAATAGAAATTGAGATGTAAATTTACATAATGGTCCTTTTTGTACTTTTACGATTTGAAGTTGATAATTTTAAAAGCAACTCTCCCTATCCTATATGTAAAAAAATAACAACTTTATGTCATTTCAAAAAACAACGTTATCATCTTCCATCAACTCATCTCTCTCTTGTTGTAAAAAAAAGTATGAATGCTAGGCTAATTAAGTTAATAGGTGAGCTAGCTAATTGAGGTTGATAATTTAGAACATTCATACACTTGTTAGTGAGGGTCAGCAAAGCAGTGCTAGTGCACCAACCTTCTTTCTTTTTTCTTTTTTTTTTTTTTAAATTTTTTACTAAACAAGCTGGCGACTAGCGAGTTGACTTGCTTTTTTTCTTTTGAAAAAAAAACAAGTTGATGGTGAGCTGATGCTCCTTCTTTCTTTCTTTCTTTAATTTTTTTAAATTCTTTTACCAAACAAGGTGGTGACTATCGAGCTGACCAGATGCTTTTCTTTCTTTTTTTTTTTTCAATTTTAACCAAAGAATAGGCTAATCTTTTGGTGAGCGAATGCGATCTTTTTTAGTCATTTTCAAAATTTTTAGTCATTCATTCTTACATCAATTCAAACCAACCAAAATGGCTTGTTGTACACCAGTCAGGATCTTTTCAATTCATTAACCACACAAGATGTCCTGATTTTGAAAGAGACTATCATCTAACAAAATACTTCTAGAGCTGGTTTTTTTTTTTTCTAATGATCCCATATGATATGAATTCAACAAAGGATTATCCAACAATTTACATAGGAGCAACTAGAACATTGAAGACATCATGGATGAAGCTTCAATTAAGGAACTTCGGGTTTAACTGGAAGGCTTGGAAGACTTTACAACACTTCTAAGATCATAAAATTTATAATAAGCTCGCTGAAATAAAACTAGAAGCTTCCGACTATAATAGAAGATGAAAGAAGCACGGAGGGAAGAAAACAGAGCCTACTATCCCCAATAAGTGTTAGGACAAATAATCAAGGCTTTAAGACTACACATTAATTTTAGTCAAAATTAATTAGTTCTTAGTTAATTATTGATTTCTTGATTTCCATGCTTGTAATTATTATAGCAACAAACATTATCCACTGTAGAATCCAATTTCCATTTATGGCCTTCAGAGTCATTTTACCTTTTTTCTTGGACAACCCAAAAGAAGGGTTTTTATTCTTATTCTTCTGTTCCTTCTTCTATTTTTCTCCCTGTTCTTCTTCGTTCCTATTATCATTATTATCATCAACTTCTTCGCCGAATTCCCCTTTCGTCATCGTTAGACTATCGTCTCTCTCAAAAAATAAATCTTTCTAGTGTAATTTTATTGAGAAATTTATACTGAATTCTCCACTTCTGTTCCTAATTCCTCCTTAGACATGAGATTTATAAGGTAGGGATACGACTATCCAAAATGTTTACTACTTTTTTTAAAGATTCCCTTTAATAGGGAGGTTAACTAAGAAAGCCCCATACTATTTTCCAAATCCGTACTCTGTCCTTGAACTCATTCTTCATTTTTTTACTCCTAAAACTAAAATCTTTTGCCAAAAAGTGGCTTGCCACCATAAAATGTGACGAAACCAACAAAAAAACAATTATGTGCCGACCACATGGGGAATTTTGAGGGAAAAAAATCTATTTTTGGATTTCGGTTCCTCAAAAATACCACCATACGATTTACTTAGCTCACTTTCTACCCATGATCTTATTTCTTGATTTTTTTCTCCTGAATGAAAATCACTTATTAGAAGTGGCCCAAAGCTAGGGATGTTATTAGTTTTGACAAATAAATAAGAAAAACAACCGCAACCAAAATTTAAGTTTCAGACAATTTCTTTTTGGATAAATAAAGTATTCTTTCTCCAAATTAAAATTTGTTTTGGTTCTTTTGAGCTTCTCCAAATGGAAAAATGGAATTTTCTCCAAACTAATAAGTAATTATTCTTAAATTTAATAAATTTAAATTAAGTTAGACTTAATTAAGGTTATCTAAAAATTTAAAGACTTAATTTTGCACAGATTTTTTATATTTTCATAAAATTTTTTAAATATTAATAATATAATTAAGTCAAGACATAAAACATATTACTTTTAAATTTAAATTTATTACTTTTTATATATATTTTGGCTTTCTCCAAATCAAATTAAATTGGCTCGCAAATCATATCATATATATATGTGTGTGTGTGTGTCTGTGTGTGCGTATATATATGAGGGTAAAGTGTCCTCATGACTCTTGAACTTTTCCTTTTTTTTTGTTTTTTTGTCCCTGAACAAGAAAACGGTAAGTTAGTGACCTTAAGCTATTCAAATGTTCAATTTTAACCCTGCTGCTGCTTTTGGGCATCAATTCTTGATGGAAAGAAACATGTAACTTTTACATTACGTTTTTTAGAGGCATCTTTGTCCGAAGAAAAGGAAAAAAGATGACGTATATCCGTAGGTATCATCATCCAACTACACCATCAGTCTATCCACCAGAGTAAGGAAAACTGAGGCAATCACAGGCAATCAACTACCAGCCAAACTTGTCCCCTTGTTTATTATAAGAAAGAAACCCTTTAAAGCCACCACCAACTGTCGACCAAACCAACCTGAATCAAAACCAAAAATGTAAAATAGTACAATTACTTATCTTTAATTTCTTGTAAATATGGACTTAAATGCAAAGAAAACAGAAACAAAAATTTTTTAATCCCAAAATCAATACAACTTTTAGATGATAATCAGATATTTGGATACCCCAATTTCTTTATGACAAGAACTACAGAATTGAGCACTTGATCCAATGAGTTGGTATATTTCAAACCAGAATTCAGATCAGTCTAAGTGATATTTCATGATTCCAAAAAAGCATAAGCAAAATAAAGGAAAACATCTATGAAGAAAAATAACTTTGAGTAATTTAGAAATTTAAATAATGGTTTCATGACTTTCTCTACAATATTAGATCTTAGTTTGAAATGTTTAAGATTTTAAGTGAATTTAAAGTAAAAAAATAACCTTTATGAAATTTAAAATAGATAATGTATTAAATCCGTTGCAAGACAATAACACTGTCAAAGAATTCTTGGCACTAGTCGAATGTTCCTCTCTTATGCTAGCTTATGCCTTCCCACCAAAACCACTCTTCCCAAATTATTTCTTCCCCATTTTTTGTACTTGAGACTTCTGGACAACTTTGGTCAAATTCTCAATTGATTCAATTAGTAATCATAAACAACGTCGACGTTTAGAATTTTCATCAACCACTTCTGCATCTGCTACTGCCCGATTCGCTTTTTCTATAATTGGGAAAGGTATTTATTTTCCCTTCTTTTGTGTTCCAAAAAACTCCTCCCAAACTATCTCCTTCTTGAACAATGACGACATACTCCATGGTAGAGTGTACTATGTCATTATTACTTATATGTTCTGCCTAGAAAAACACCCATATTATTGTCTCCCACCGGGAATTGAATATCCCCTGAAGATCCATTGCCTCACGGCTTCTTCATGATCACAACCCACTTCACCTTCCACTTCCACTTCGACATCCTCATCCTCTATCATAATCTCATCTACTTTTGATTTTGCAGCAACTATGTCCCAAATGCTTCTAACCTTCTAAGAATTTCTTCCATCATCAATTTTTGTTTATCTTCAATCATTTTTTAATTTTCCGGCTATTTTATTCGTAAACCGTTCATGACATCTTTGTCTTAAAATAATCTATTAACTCCCGTGTATTATGCATAGTTGCCAATCTAGGTTTCTTAGGATGATTCACAACTGATCTTAAGTGACAAGTTTTTTAGGCTTCTTTCACCCTTCGTTTCGTTTGTTTTTTGTGTTCTCTCTCTCTCTCTCTCTCTCTCTCTCTCTCTCTCTCTATATATATATATAGGTTTGTCTTACGTATGCTCTTATGGCATATTTTAATATGGATAAACTCACAGTATATTAGGTGATTCAAATATTACAAAAATCTTATTCAATTACCTATGGAAATTTTGCACTAGCAATAATCACTTAGAATTATTTACCTTAGTTGTATCAATAAAAATCCTAATATTCTCTCTCTGCTCCACCCCAAGAAAAAAAGTACCCGGGATAGTTTGTAGTATTTCTATTTATAATATATTTTCCCTTTACGATTTATCTTTCATCCTTAGGATTTATTTTTTATTCGGTAGGTTTTATTTGACATATTGTATTAATAAAAATTACCAAATAAAAGATAATTACCTTAAGGGGAAAAAATAAAAACCTTAGAAAAAAGTATATTATAAAAGGAAAGGGTAGTGGTAGAGAGAATTAAAGATTCTTCTTGTGACCATTAAGGTAAATGAATATAAATGATTATTAATTAGGTAAAATTTCATAGTTTATTTATTGAGACTTTTTATACATATGTTTTACCTAATATAGTTTGAGTTTATCAATAGTAACGTTACACAACCCCATATATGTGTATATATATGTATACCTATGTATATATATATGTATGGAAAATTTATAACGACCTAGATTTCTTTACCGTAATTGTATAAATCAGAATATTTAATATTCTCTCTTACCCCCACCCCAAAAAAGAGAGCACCTGGGATTGTCTATAACTTTTCCTTTCATAATATATTTTTCCTTTAGGATTTATCTTTCCTGCTTAGGATTTTTTTATTTGGTATATTGTATAAATAAAACCTATCAAATAGAAGATAAAACCAAAGGAAAAAAATAAACCCTAGATTCTTTGCTTTTTCGAGAGGATGGGAAGGATTATGGGGAAGGGGTAGGGGTAGAGAGATTATTAAGATTCTTATTGGAATAATTAAGGTAAACAAATATAGATGATTAGTAATTATTACAAACATTTCATATTTATTTAATGCGTTTTTAGTTATATTTTTTTTACCAAATATATTGTGAGTCTATCCGTATTAACATGCGCCATGGGAACAAATGTTAGACAAATCTTATATATGTATATATGTATATATATATATGTGTGTATGTCTATAGTAGTGATAGGTGCCTGTTTGTAGAAGTGATTACTTGCCTCAAATGAGTACATTTAGTAAATTAACAAAAATGAAGATGCAAATTTGCATAATGGTCCTTTGTGTACTTTTACAATTCGAAGTTGATAATTTTAAAAGGAACTCTCCGTTAATCCGTTATGTAAAAAAAGGAAAACTTTGTGTCATTTCAAAAAACAACTTTATCATCTTCCATCAACTCATCTTTCACTTCTGGAAAAAAAGTGAGAATGCTAAGGTAATCAAGTTAGTAGGTGAGCTAGCTAATTGATGTAGTTAGAAAATTCATACACTTGTTAGTGCTGGCTAGAAAAAAGGTGTCGGTGCATCGGCCTTCTTTATTTTTTTAAAAAATTATTTTTTTTTTCCAAACAAGGTGGCGAATGGCTGCTTACCTGATTTTTTATTTTTTTTTGGGAAGGAAAAACAAGTTGATGGTGAGTTGATGCTCTTTCTTTCTTTCATTTTTCAAAATGTTTTTACCAAAGAAGGTAGTGACTGGAGTGCTGACCTACGTTTTTTAATCTTTTATTTTAACTGAATAATAGGCAAATCTTTCAGTTAGTGAACGCGATTTTTTTGTCAATTTTAAAAATTCTAATTCATTCTTACATATATTCAAACAAACCAAAATGGCTTGTTGCACACCAGTTAGGATCTTTTGGAGAACCACACAAGATGTCTTGAACTTGAAAGAGACCATCATCTAACAAAATGCTTTGCGAGCAGTTTTTTTTTTTTTTTTTTTTGGGAATGACCCTACATGATATGAATTCAACAAAGGATTATTCAAAAATTTGCGTAGGAGCAACTAGAAGATCGAAGACATCATGGGTAAAGCTTCACTTGTAGAACTCCCGGCTTAATCGGAAGGCTTGAAGACTTTATAAGACTTCAAAGACTCATAAAATTCATAACAAGCTACACGAAATGAACTAGAAGCTCCTGGCCATCAAAGAAGATGAAAGAACAAAGGAGGGAATAAAACAGAACCTACCCGCGATGATAGGTTCCGGCCCTACCATTCCCTGTATCCCTCTGCACAAAGGGAATTTTGAGAAGACAACCTACCAACGACGGTACGCTCCCACCCTACCGTCCCCGGTAAGTCTTAGGAGAAACAATCAACACTTCAAGACTACCCTTCAATTTTACTCAAAATAAATTAATTTTTAGTTAATTATTGGTTTCTTGATTTCCATGATTATAATTAACTTTTATTAGAAGGTTCATTAGGCATTTTTAATACTTATTAGGTTTTCTCTATAAATACCTAATTATGCCTCCCCTTGTAAAAAACTAAGTTGAATATTGGTGATATGAATTTAGAGTTTCCTCCAATCATTTCCAGGGTTCTTCAACCAATCTTAGTTAGCTTCTAACGGTTTTGTTCCTTAGTTTGTGAGCAATTAATTACTTAGATTGATAGTGTAGGCCAGTTGGGCTAGTGTTCGCACATTTTCTTTTCTCAGCCAAGTCCTTTAATCCCTGTGATAAGTTTGACTGAGCTTGACAACCCAATAGCATAAGTTTATATCTAATCCAAGATGCCGGGTGGGCCAGGCTGGTAAACAGTTGAATCCTCATGACTCGCCCGAGGTGACTTAGGTTTTGCTTCTTTAAAGAAGTCTTCTATATATCAGGATATTCTATTGTTGAACGATCCTTCCAAATGACTGTTTTGCTATTTGAATGAGTCTACCTTTGAAACTCTACAAATACTCTTATCCTTGTCTTGTTGCTAACAGATGAGACATGACTGTTTATTCTGTGTGAAGCCTTCTTCCTTTATGCAGATTCTTGTTTCTGTTCGTTCTCAGTGAATTCTTCTGTTACTACCGCCGTCCGTCACCATTTCTGGTTGACCACATGCCTGGGTTGTTTGTGAAGGAGAGAACTGATAGTGAGAGATTAGATTGTTGTTGTGTGAGGCTCGTCCATTGCTGAGGGTTTGATCGAGATTCTGACATACAGAGAAAAACCAGTCGTTCGATTTTTTCTCCTTCTCATCCATTTCGATCGTGCGACTATCTCTATTCCCTTCTTTCACAAAAATCGGTCATCCATTCTCTTCTGTGTTGGCGTCCGTTTATCATAACCGGATGTCCGGTTTTAGTTTCAGTCGTCCGGTTTTATCTTGTGGCAAAAGTCGGATGTCCGATTTTTGCCAGGCTCATCCTATTTTTGTTTATTTGTTCGCAGGTATTTGAAGAAGAAACGGTAGTCTTTTTTTTTTTTTTCAGACTTTTTCATCCAATTTTGAAGAGTTTTTATTAAGAGTTGTTATCCGATTCCAACATCTGAATTGTTTTTGTAATAGATTAGTAGTTTCTTGTTCTTCCACTCTTTTACTGTTGTAATAGTTTTCTGTAGAGGTTATATGCTAATGTAAAGGGTTGATCACTAGAGAAACTATTCCTATCAGTGGTATCAGAGCCAGAAGGAAATTTGATGTTTCTAGTGTCTGGTGTTTGTTACATTCCACCAGCGATGCAGACGTCATCCAAAACCTCCCGATTACTTTTCAGACTCACGCCAACTGTTGAGTTCCGTGAATCTGGCACAGGTCACTATTACTATTTTTGCTTTCCTTTCTTGTAAAGTTTATTGTCTACACATATATCTGCTTGTATCTCCAATTACGGATCAAATTTTTGTGATTTCTATTTTTCTCTAAAAAACCAAAACCCAAGCCTAGCTTATGTCGTATTGAAACTTCAAGTAATTGTCTTGGTGTTTTTCTTATTCGATGGCGAAGATTTTTTTTATTGTCCATGATCGTTGAGATTATTTTATCGTCTGTTTCGGGGTTGTTGCTCAGCCTATGATTATTTATATTTTTTTCTCTGTTGATCATCTCTTTTGTTGCTGTTGCTCAGCCTTTACTATCTGATTGATCTATTGTTAGTTTATTATCTGCATATTGCATGTTTCTCTAGCTGTATTGTTTTCCGGGCTGTGTTTGTGACAAAACTTTTTCTTAAATCTTTTATTTTTTGCACGTTACTCTTATTTGTCACTATTTAACATGTCTGTTCCAAAACTTGAAACAAACAAGTTCGATGGCAAATCTGATTTTGTAATGTGGTGGATAAAAAAATGAAAGCTGTTTTAGTCCAAAATAAGATTGCACCCGCTATTTCCACTCCTGAAAAGTATCCAGAATCTTTGACAGTAGACATGCTAGCTAAAAAACTTGGTTATACGTATAGCTGTCTCACCTTGCATTTGAAAGATAATGTTTTGTGAGAAATAAATGAAATAGACAATGCTTATGAAATCTAGGTAAAACTTGAAAAACTTAACTTGGGAAAGTCTTTATCAAAAAAAATCTATTTAAAGGAACAACTCTTTGGCTTCAAAATATACGGTTCAAAATCCCTTTATGAAAACATGGATGATTTAAACAAAATTGTTGTAGACCTCCAAAATGTTGAAGAAAACATTTCTAATAAAACCACGTTGTGGCATCTGCGAATTAGCCACATTAGTGAAAAAGGTTTGCATTACTTACAGAAACAAAATCTTTTAAACAGTAATGAAATCACTTCTTTAGATTTTTCAGATCATTGTGTTCATGGCAAACAACATAAACTTAGTTTTTCTGCAGGCACACACAAATCCACTGTTGTTCTTGATTATGTGCACTATGATCTTTGGGGTCCAGAAAAGGCACCCACTTTTGGTGGCAATGTTTATTTCCTTTCTATTGTTCATGATTTTTCTCGGCATATTTGGGTGTTTCTTTTCAAAACCAAAGATCAAACTTTTCACAAGTGTAATAAATGAAAAAGTTTTGCCGAAGCTCGAACTGGAAAGAAGCTAAAGGTATTAGGAACAGATAACAGTTTGGAATTTTGTAACAAATAGTTTTATGATTTATGTGCTTTGCATGGCATTGTTCATCATAGACCTGTTAGGCTCAACCCACAACAAAAAGGGGTAGCTGAAAGGATGAATTGAACCATTATGGATAAAGTTAGGTGTCTTTTGGTATCATCTTGGGCTCCTAAAACATTTTTTTGAGAGGATATTGGTACAGCAGTTTACCTTATAAATAGGTCCCTTTCCACAGCCATAAACTTTAAGACTCCCATAGAACTGTTGTCAGACCAACAACCAAACCTTTCCAACCTTAGAGTGTTTGGGTGTACTGCCTTTGTACATCAGAGGGAAGGGAATTTAGACTCTAGGTCCAAGAAGGGAGTGTTTATAGTCTATCCTAGTGGGGTGAAGGGTTGCAGAGTGTGGCTTTGAGGTGAACCAGGTGCAAGGGTAGTCGTAAGTAGAGACGTAGTCTTTAATGAGCTAGACATGCCCAATCTTAGAACTGAAACCAACCCCAAGAGTTCTTCTGTTATACTCATAGTTGAGAACACTCCTGTAGAGGTGGAGGTCACCTCCGAACCTTCTCATGAGCATACACTAGAACCCGAGCTAGAACCTAAAACCAATAAGGAGTCTAGTATTCCTGAACCCGATGAGCCAATTTTAGGAGATTCTGATGATGATGAGGATTATCCAGAAGTATAAGCACAAGCCCTTAGAGATTACCAACTATCAAGGGATAGAGGTAGAAGAGAGATAAGGAAACCTCTTAGGTATGCCTATTCATACATTGTTTCTTATGCTTTTGCTGCTGCATCTTTTGTTGAAGAGAAAGAACCTGTTTGTTTTTCTGATGTTTTAAAGAGTCCTAATCGCTCTTTGTAGATGCATGCTATTAATGAAGAAATATCTTTTGCATATGAAGAAAACTTAGGTGCTTGTGCCTCAACCACCAAAACGAAGTTGATTTATTCTAAATGGATTTTAAAAGTTAAAGTACCTGAATCTGCTAATGAACCTCCAAGGTTCAAGGCTATATTGGTTGCAAAAGATTTTTCTCATGTTGAAGGTATTGATTTCAATTTTTCCTATTGTAAATTAGAAAACTATCAGAATTATGCTTGCTGTTGTTGCCTTCTTTGATCTTGAGCTTGAACAATTGGAGATTAAAACTTCCTTTTGCATGGTGAACTTGATGAAACCATTTACATGCACCAACCACCTAGTTTTGAAGTGAAAGGTAAGGAGTATATGGCTTTTCTGTTGAAGAAGTCCCTGTATGGGCTTAAACAATAACCTAGACAGTGGTATAAAAGGTTTGACTCTTTTATGCTTAAAACTGGTTTTGTTAAAAGTAATTATGATAGTTTCTTGTACTTTTCTTGTGATAATGTTTATAATGCCATTTATCGCTTCTTTATGTTGATGATATGCTTATTGCCTACAAGCATATAGATAATATTATTCACTTGGAATCTCTATTGAAATCTGAGTTTGAGATGAAGGATCTTGGATCTGCCTCTAGAATTTTAGGCATGAACATTGATAGGGTTAGAGCTGACCATTCTTTGTTATCTCCCAAAAGTCTTTCTTGCAGAAAATTATTTCCAAATTTTCGATGAATTGTACCCCCTTGCAAGTCATTTTCAACTTTCTTCCAAAACCTGTTCGAAAACTGAAATTGAGAAGAAAGATATGGCTAACATTCCTCATAGAACAGCTCTAGGATTTATCATGTATTCCATGATTTCTACCCATCCTGATATTGCTTATTTCATAAGTCTTTTAAGCCATTTTATGTCTAATACGAGTACGGATCATTGGGCCGCTCTTATGTGGCTATTGAGGTACATTAATAGGATGCTCGATAGAGGCTTGCATTATCATAACTGGTCCGAACATTTTTAGTTGGTTGGTTATGTTGACTCTGATTTTGCAGGTGGTAGAGAAGGTAGAAAGTCTACCACTTCTTATTTCTTTACCCTTGAAGGTAACTGTGTTTCTTGGAAATCATAGTTGTAGCATATAGTCACTCTTTCAATTACAGAGGCTGAATATATTACCGCCACAGAGGCAATTAAAGAAGCCATCTGGCTTCAGGGGCTTTTATCCGAACTGCATTTTTAACATTCTGAAGCTATCTTATTTACTAATAGTCAGAGTTGTTTTCATTCGTGTAAAAATCCTGTTTATCATGAAAGGACTAAACATATAGATGTTAAGTATCATTTCATTCGTGAAAAGGTATCAAATGGTATTGTTAATATAGACAAAATTAGCATTAAAGATAATCCTGCTGATTTTGGTACTAAAGTAATGACAACTGACAAGTTTGTTTTGTGTAGAGACCTTCCACATGTTGATTGCTGTAGCTGAGAAGTTCACTAAAATGAGTTCAAGGTTGAACTTGTAGGCCAATTGGGCATGTATTCACACATTTTCTCTTCTCAACCCAAGTTTTTTAATCCCTGTGATGAGTTGGACTGAGCCTCACAACCCAATAGTATAGCTTTATGTCTAATCAAGGATGCTTGGCGGGCAGGGATGGTAAACACCCCAATCCTCATGAGTCTTCCCAGGTGACTTGGCTTTTGCTTCTTTGAAGAAGTCTTCCAGATATCAAGATATTTTGTTGTTGAACGATCCTTCCATATTACTGTTATGTTGTTTGAGAGTCTACCTTAGAAACTCTATAAATACTCTTATCTATATTCTGTGTGAAGTCTTCTTTTTTTCTCTCTTCTTCTTCCATGCAAAATCTTATTTTTCGTTTGTTTTCTGTGAATTCTTATGTTACTGTTGCCGTTAGTCAATATTTCTTGTTAACCACGTCCCTGGGTAGTTTGTGAAGGAGAGAATCGAAAGTGAGAGCTTAGATTATTGTTTTGTGAGGCTCATCCATTGCTGAGGGTTTGATAAAGATTCTGACATACAGAGAAAAAACGGTCGTCCGATTTTCCTTCTTCTCATCCGCTTTGATGGTCCAAATATCTCTATTCCCTTCTTTCACAGAAATCGGCCATCTATTTTCTTCTGTGTTGCTATCCGTTTTTCATAACAAGACGTTCGGTTTTGGTTTCGGTCGTCCGGTTTTGTCTTGTGGCGAATTTGGACATCCGATTTTTGCCAGGCTCATCCTTCTTTTGTTTATCTATTTTGCAAGTATTTAAAGAACAAACGGTAGTCAGTTTTTCTGACTTTTTCATCCAATTTTGAAGAGCTTTGATTTAGAGTTGCTATTCGGTTCCATCATCCGGTTTTTTTGGTAATTGATTAATAGTTTCTTGTTCTTCTGCTCTTTTACTGTTGTAATAGTTTTTGGTAGAGGATTTACGTTAATGTAACAAGGCTGATCACCAGAGCAACTATTCCTATCAGTGGTATCAGAGCTTAGGCTCTTCCCAACATATAGTATATGGAAGTCAAATGATCATTTTCAATTTTTTCTTTGATTGATTCTAGGAGTTCTTGTCTTTTGAATTTATTAGTCTAGGTGTTCTAGTTTGTGTAGTTTTTGTTTTAGCGTGATAGTTACCCTAAAGTTCTTGTTATCAAGTTTGGAAGAGTTCCTCCTCTTATATTGGGTTTATATGGCTTAGCTTCTCATAGGTTCTTTAGTAGAGCGCTAGAACTACAAAATCTTCATAGAAGTTCTGTATCAAGGAGGTGATGGATTCAATTTGCAATCAAATTGGGAATTCACATCACCCTAACTTATTAATTTCTTATTACTTCATAACTTGTTTATTTGTTATGACATGCGTTTATTTTAGTTTTTCAAAATAAAATTACCTATATTAACTCTAAGTATACTTTTAATTTGTCTCTACATGCACTAATTTCTTAATTTCATGTATTTACATTAGTTTCTTTAAATTTTCACTCAATTTGCTACTTTCTGAAAATGATCCCATAACTTATTCATTTGTTATGATATATATTTATTTTAGTTTTTTAAAATAAAACTACTTAGATTTATATAATATATATTTATAATTTGTGTAAACCCTCTAATTTCTGTATTTTATATAATTTACATGAGTTTATCTAAGTTTTTAGAAAATTTCCCAATTTCTCATAATGACACTATATCTTGCTCATTTGTTATGATATATATTTATTTTAGTTCCTTAGATAAAATTACTTATATTAATTATAAATATAATCAAAGTTTGTCTCTAAACCAACTAATTTCTCGATTTTGTATAATTTACATGAGTTTCATTAAATTTTTACATGAGTGACAGGTGGGTATAGGAGGTGGCTGCAAATTTCTCAATTGCGCAGTTTTTTTTTAAATCCTTCTATGAAAATGTCAAGCACTTAAATTTCAAAAATACACACACTAAGTATTAAAAATAAAATCCACTTAAAGGCACCTATAAACCTTAATAAAAAAATCTCAATATAATAAAATTTTACTATAATTCCTAAATATCTCCAAAATACCACTAAGTGTTGAAAACACTATACTCCACTGAGTCAGGTCCCAAATCCTTCTTTTATAACGCCTGTAGTTTTTAGAGTCATCCACTGCATTTTCAGGTCCATTAGAATGAACATCTGTAGTTTCTGGAGACTCGTTATCCAAGCTAGTGCTCTTTTTATTTCTGATGATGTTTGAGGAGTTTCCTCCCTGTGTTCCTTCACAATCTCAGGTGTCACCGTTTTTGAAACATTAACAGGACTAGGATGTGAATCAGCATTAACAGCCAAATACTTATTCCGAGAAGTATGATCATGTAGTTGCACCTCAATCTCGTTAGCCATCAAAGCATCTTCCAAAACAAACCCAGAATCATGACATTTCTGTAACTTGGAGCTGCCAGCAGAAGCAGCCACCTTCCTTTTTTCAGGCAAATTACCATTTCCTGCGTCCTTCGGATGTGACAAAGTTTCCTTTGGAGAAGTAGTATGCGTACCACTAATGATGGTTCTCTCATGTTCTAACTTTGAAGGTGTATTAAGGTCATCATCCTCATGAAGCTTATCTGTACTTCCAGCATTGTATTTCATCTGTCCTAAATCAAATGGAAGGCTCGCTTTGCTAGTGGTTTTTCGGGAATAGCCAACGGAGTGGAATTTTGATGCACTGGAAGAAGCAGAATTCCAGTCAGTTTTGGAAGAAGATGCCATATTACCACCAATATTCTAAGAAACTGGTGATTTTGCTAGGGCATTTAATGATGCACTGCTGCAAACTGTCCCTTTAATTCCAGGGGCAATTGACCCAGAAATTTCAGAGCTCCTATTAGGAGTTTCTTTTAGTTGAAAGCGATTAGGTGTTATCTCCCTCTCACTAGCAATTAATACTCCACTAGTTTCACCAACATCTAACGTTCCTCTGGATGTACCAACATCTAGTAGGTTTCCTGAAGCTCCCTGCTTCAACATGAGGGGTTGACAGGGGCTTCTTGCCCCAAATTTTGAATTTTGGGGAGTGGCCACGATTCCTCTCTCCCCATGTTGCCTCTTGGCTACATCTTCAGCCTCGTCCTCCGAATCCTTGGCCTGAGCTTCCATCATCTCTAATTCATGACCACTGCAAGAAAGGGACAATATCTCATTGACAGTGAGGGAAGGAGTCCAGAGCTGCTTGTGAAAAAAAGAATTAAGTGATGACAAACATGCTAACTTTTTGAATACTAAGAAGACCGATTCAATTTTTTGCATCTTACCTCTTATCATAATCAGCTTCTGGATGAAGTTCCCAGGCCCTTAAACTTAAGAAAGGAGAAAACGGCACTCATTAGGAAGCAGTATAAAGAAAGTCTCTTCAATCAAAAGAAGGAACTAATCCATAAACCAAGATTGAGACGTGTTAATAGATGAAATGCTACATCATAAATCTTAAGACATACCAATCCTCCAACCACCAGTGGTTCACGAGTTATATCTTCTTCAATTTCTTCGCAAGCTCATATTTATCCCCTGCGAATACAAAAATGAGGAAACTGAAATCATAAAACCTTGATAAGCAGAAAAATCCATAATAGAGTATAGAGTTCATCCCGGTAATATATGCTACTATAGCTATATCAAAAAGTTCAGAAGAATCAAACCTTCAAATTTGTAGCATATAAGATGAGTGACCTGGTTTGCTATCAATGGCTTTGAAAAATTTGCACCCACCAGGCTAACCATTTTCTAAAAAAAAGGAATAGAAAGTTATTAGAAAAGAGAGAATGAAGAATCATGAATCAACCAACAAGCTGTCTTCTCTTCGTGTAAACCCTCTAATTTCTATATTTTATATAATTTACATGAGTTTATCTAAGTTTTTAGAAAATTTCCCAATTTCTCATAATGACACTATAACTTACTCATTTGTTATGATATATATTTATTTTAGTTCCTTATGTAAAATTACTTATATTAATTATAAATATAATCAAAGTTTGTCTCTAAACCAACTAATTTCTCGATTTTGTATAATTTACATGAGTTTCATTAAATTTTTACGAGTGACAGGTGGGTAAACGAGGTGGTAGCAAATTCCTTAATTGCAAAGTTTTTTTTTTAAATCCTTCTATGATAATGTCAAGCACTTAAATTTCTAAAATACACACTAAGTATTAAAAGTAAAATCCAATTAAAGACACCTATAAACCTTAATAAAAAAAAGCCCAATATAATAAAATTTTACTGTAATTCCTAAATATCTCCAAAATACCATTAAGTGTCGAAAATACTATACTCCACTAGGTCAGGTCCCAAACCCTACTTTTATAACGCCTGTAATTTTTCGATTCTGAAAGTACAGGCTCCCATCAGCATCTAATGCTCGAAAATCTTCCAATTTCCGAGCTTCCACACGGTTTTCGAACTCCTGGAACTGTCTATTATTCTTTTGGGCACTTCTAATATCCTGTTGTAGAGTGGATGTTAAGCTAAGACTTGATATCTTTACTTTTCTACTCAATGCATCTGCCACCACATTCGCCTTTCCTGATGATAGTTAATCAGGCATCGATATTCCTTCAATAGTTCCATCCAGCGACGTTGTCTCATGTTGAAATCCTTCTGAGAAAACAGATACTTCAAGCTCTTATAATCAGTGAACATCTCATACTTAGCCCTATACAGTTAGTGTCACCACTTCTTAAGTGCAAACACGATGGCTGTTAACTCCAGATCGAGTGTTGGATAATTTCGTTCATGATCCTTCAACTTCCTCGAAATATATGCGACAACCTTCCTGTCTTGCATCGACATAGCTCCTAGACCTTCTTGTGAAGCATCTATATACAGTGAAAATTCCATGTTCGGATCAGGTAAGGTTAACACTGGTGCCGAGGTCAGTCAGTTCTTCAATTCTCGAAAACTCCTCTGACACTTCTGCGTCCACTCAAACTTGGTTGCTTTTCTGGTTAATTGTGTTAGAGGTCCAACAATCCTAGAAAAGTCTTTTATAAATCTCCGATAGCATCCCGCCATACCCAAGAAACTACGTACCTTAGTTGGTGGTTTAAGTTTGCAACACTTTTCGAAGATGTTGTTCATGCGTTTCAGGATTAGGTGAATAGACATGTATATCGTCAATAAAAATTACCACGAACTTATCGAAGTAAGGACTAAAGACTCCCTGCATCAAGTCCATAAATGTCGCAGGTGTATTAGTCAATCCAAACGCTATAAGCACATACCGTGTGTTGAAAGCCGTCATCGAAATATCCTTTTCTCTTATCCTGACTTGATAATACCCCTGCCTCAGGTCCAATTGGGAAAAACATTCCGCTCCTCAGAGTTGGTCGAATAACTCATCAATGAGGGGTAGTGTGCATTTGTTCTTGACTGTCACACTATTCAATCCTCTGTAATCTATACACTTCCTGATGGTTCCATTGTTCTTCTTTAGAAACAAAATGGCGCACCTCAAAGAGATGTACTTGGAGGGATGTATCCTTGCTGCAACAGTTCTTGTAGTTGCTTTTTCAACTCTTTTAACTCCTCCTGTACCATCCGCTATGGGGGTTCGAGATATTGGTCTAGCACTGGGTACCAACTCTATCATGAAATCCCCTTTTTGATCTGGGGGCAACATTAATAACTCCTCAGGAAAACCATCTATAAACTCCTTCACCACGAGTACTGTCCCTAATCTTACTTCTTCCTTAGGCTTGTTGAGTAAATATGCTAGGTACTTTTGACATCCTTTCCATAAGAACTTCCTGGTTTTCACACCAGACAAAAAGGGATTTTCCCATTTCATTCGCTTCCCTTGAAATACAAGGATTGACATACTCAGCCGGCTAAACTTAACCAACTTCCGTCGACAATCTACTTGAGCGTAATGCTCAGACAATCGTACATCCCAAGTATCATGCCATAACCCTCAAATGGCAAGGCAATCAAGTCACCATATAGAATCACATTCTCGACATAGATGTCATAATCTGGGTACTTTACCTCAGCTGTCTTACTCACGTCTATAGGAGTGCTAACTATCAACTGGTAACACATGACAACAGAAGGTACAGGAATACGTTCTATGAAATGTAAACTCACAAAAGAATATGTAGCTCTAGGATCAATAAGTATTCTTCCTGGTTGACAAAAGATTTGATCGTACCTTCAACTACTTCTGCTTCGGTGTCTACGGCTGTCCATCTAATATGAGATTGAAATATCATCTCATCCTCTATTTTTTATTCTATCCTAGGCTCGACTTCCCATTCTGGAGATGCGACAGCCAGTTTCTTTTGAAGATATCAGTAACTCCCTTATTATTGAACCAACTTCTTGCCAGACTAGTTACACAAGTATGTTAGATATCCAAACTCTAAAGATTAGAAACATTGATTGACTAAACTTAACTAAGTTCAACGCACAATGCACATATCACATGTCCAGTCAACCAATCCATTCTTACTTTCACTCCTGATCCCTCAAATGATTGAAACATTTATCATCCCCTTGCACTTCCACCGTCCTTTTCAAAAGTATCTGCCAATGTTAAATACCTAAGCCTTAGCTTATAGTTTAAAACTTACATACAAAACACCGCACACTAGAACTGTATATCAAATAAAGAGAGGAACATCCTCTTCATTAATAAAAGTAGTCATTGGTGCACAGGGTGGAGCATGTATACAAAATCTGCCATTGATGTACCATACATAACATAATTTACAATCAATGCGATTCTAAGCTCTTCCAAGTTATATAGAGCCATTAAATAATCACACTTACAAAACTAGATTTATACTAAACATATATGTACAGTGTAAACTAAAAAATGCAAGTGCACTAGCCAAGTTTAGGTATATCTTCTTCCTAAAGACTATGGTCTAATACTGAGCTTATCAAATATACTCTGGATGTAATTCATAGCAAACACACGGAAAGATCTCAACAACTATATCAATAGTTCCCCGCTCTCATATTAGACTACCAATCTCTCATTCACAAGATATACTAATACTTCAAATCTTAAGAAACTTAGCTTCTAGTTTATCCACTCTCGTCATCACTTATTGTTCTCCTTATCGAGCAGAATTCATCATTAGCTCACCTCCATCTTTACATTCACCGATCGGCAGCATGAAGTAATACTTAAGATATATCGAATACAAAAACAAGGACCAGAGACCTCTTGCTGTTGTGACAACAATAATGAAAGTGTCCATTTTACAAGGTACATGGAGTTCTTTGGTATCACTGAAGTAGGGATGATAGAAATCGATACAGATTACATCTTGTACCTAGTAAGAACTTCACACTCACTCTTTGTGTAGTTCATACACTGCAAGTCATCAGAGTTTTCCCCTAATACCTTATGTCCCACGAAATCCCTTAATCGACCTGCAAGTCTTAGAACAAGTAACCTCTTTTCATGACTCAAATAATCTTAGTCCTTTGTCACATGAGCCATTATCAATTCAAAACCTTAACATATCTATATGTCCTCTCATTGTGGTTATGATCAAAGATATATCATCGTATGCAAAGGGACATTGCTCCCACAAGATTAATAACACGACGAGCAAAACAAATGACAAAAGGGAACTTTTTGACGAAAATAAAACTATGCAGTTAGCCCCTAGTATTCGTCTCGGATCTTCTAACTCTAACCACAAATCGAACCTAGAGCTCTGATACCACCTGTGATAACCCCAACTCTGCCACTAGGTCCACTGCAACCGAGTAGGGCATCTACGTACCTCTCGGCACTAAACTATAAGTCCCAAAACAAGAACACAACCTTGGAG
The DNA here is from genome assembly GCA_028651295.1 of Catharanthus roseus. Taxonomy (NCBI): domain Eukaryota; kingdom Viridiplantae; phylum Streptophyta; class Magnoliopsida; order Gentianales; family Apocynaceae; genus Catharanthus; species Catharanthus roseus. Next base: position 293,187 of record JAPQWS010000125.1, on the reverse strand, counting down.
TTACACTTATAGGTATATACAAAAAGTATGCAGCGGAAAACTTAAGTAAACTAGATTCTACTTGTGTGCTCAAACATATAATTTATCGAAAACTCCTCATTATCGTTTTAATATATAAATAAAAGTATCTTATATCATAAAAACTTCACGTCAAAATACAAACAAGACTCTACATCTGGCTCGAGTCTACAAAAACAAAATATAAATACATGTCCCTCTATGAAAACTTTGGTCCGAAATTCCATGCTTAAACTTCCGCGGCTTACCGTGCCTCTGTCCGTCCTATGTTAAATTGAAGAGAAAACAAGATATGGAAAACGTGAGCGTGAACGCTCAGTGAGTCCATTTGTGTGTGCCTTAGTGATTTCTTTAAAACAATGTTGATGCAGTTTCACAAAACAGTTCATGCAATGTTTGTTGGAATTCGTAGGCAAAAACAAAATAAAATATAACTACGAAAATCCACCAACAGGATCTGCACATACTAGAAAAACCGATTGGATAAAAATTACCTCAATGTTTTGATTGTTCGTTGTGGAGGCGCTGCTTTGTGCACTTCGCCCTCTACTGGTATCCATACGACGAACTCCTCTACAGGTGTTCGGGATGCTAGCCCCTTCTATGTTCTGAAAACTGTTCAGAACTGATCCTAACTATCTGGTAATCGGTCGTATTTCGGAGAGAGGAGGCTAGATACTATATCTCCGTTCTAGGGTTTTGTTTTTTTTTTTTTTATCAGATAAAGGATGGCTACCAAGAAAAAGTTTACATAACCTTTTATAGCTGTCAATATCAAAACCCTAACTGACATCTAATGACAGTTTAATCTCGTCCGTCTCTTCCTATAATCATCCAACGGTTGGATGAGTAATATTAAGTAATTAATTTCATTTATTCGATTAAATAAAATTATTTACTTATTAACCTACCAGAAAATACAATATGGAATCTGATTCCCCTTTTGTATATGTTCAACGAATCTGGACACAATCTAGATTCATTGAACGTGGAAGTTATGCTCACAAGATCGTCTATGCGTGTGACCCTGTAGGTTCACTTAATGTTGGCAGTGAATGAAAAAATGTCCTAGACATTTATTCAAAAAACATAAGCGGCCTCTAACAAGACATTATGCTTACCTAAGTTAAGTAAATGTAATAATAACCTAGCATCAGATTTAATATTTAGTCCTTTTGTCACACGATATCCTAATTAAGTATAAGGCATGGATCAAGTCATCCTTATAAAACTTAATTAACCATTCACTTGATCACCAGGCAGACTGTTCCAACAAATAATATTAATAACACCTTATTAATACTTATTTGAGCATGGCCATGCATATTTTCCAGTCTTCCTTATCAAGGGGCCCATGGATATCTGTCTCTAAAAAGAGAGGGACAAATCCCTTTCACTATCTCCAATATTCAAGCCATGACGAGAAAATAAGCCAACCAATAATCATAATGATCACCTAATTAAAAGTGATGTTTGACTATGTAAAAACATATTTTTCTCCCCATGCAAGAAACATTAGAAACATTAGGTCGAAGGACACCAAATATAAAACTGATAAGAAATACTTATAACTTAAACCCCTGCAATATTTCTTCTTCACTTTGGGTCATCTCCAATACAATATTCTCAATATGTATTTATGAATTGATTTTATATCTCATATTCATGATCAGTAAAACTTGACCATCAATCAACTTCACACTAGTTTACAAGATGTAATTAACTAGGGACAAATAAGAATAGTATTTTATCAGCTATAAGGGATTTACTATCAAGTCACATACTTGATGACCAAGAGCATAAAATACAATTCAAAAATACATGCTTCATAAATTATAAATGTGAGTCAATTGGTCTTAGGGCATATACTAACAATCTCCCACTTGCCCTACCACCAATTTGACATGACTCTCATACCCATTGACCTAGTATGACTCTCATACTTAAGTTGTGGGAGTGGCTTTGTCAATAGATCTGCGACATTGTCATTGGTGTCTACTTTGCAAATTTTAACATCTCCACGCTCAATAATTTCTCGAATGAGATGGAAACACCTGAGAATATGTTTGGATCGTTGATGAGATCTAGTTACTTAGCTTGTACAATGGCTCCTGTATTATCACAATACAGGTCCACTGGGTTCACAATGCTAAGAATTACACCTAGTTCTGTGATGAACTTTCTGATCCAAACTGCCTCCTTGGCTGCATCAGAAGCAGCCACATACTCAGCCTCTGTAGTAGAATCGGTCACGGTATCTTGCTTTGAACTCTTCCAGCTCACAGCACCTCCATTCAAACAAAACACAAATCCAGATTGCGATCTAAAATCATCTACATCAGTCTGAAAGCTAGCATCCGTGTAACCATTTACAACAAGCTCTCCTTCCTGACCTCCGTAGATCAAAAACATCTTTTTAGTCCTTCTTAAGTACTTGAGAATGTTTTTTACTGCAGTCCAATGCGGTTCACCAAGATTTGACAGGAATCTGCTAGTCATGCTTAATGCATACGAGACATATGGGCGAGTGCATAACATGGCGTACATGATAGATCCAATTGCGGAAGCGTAAGAAATCTTACTCATGCGTTTTGTATCCTTCCTGTTGGTAGGACTTTGAGACTTACTGAGTTTAATGCCATGTGACATTGGCAAGAATCCTCTCTTTGAATCTTGTATATTGAACCTTTTCAGTACCTTGTCAATATATCCACTTTGACTTAAGCCAATAAGGTTTTTAGATCTATCTCGATAGATCCTAATGCCTAGAATATAGGCTGCTTCGCCTAAATCTTTCATTGAAAAACACTTCCCCAACCAAGTTTTTACACTTTGCAAAATGGGGATGTCATTCCCAATTAACAAGATGTCATCGACATAGAGTACTAAGAAGACTACTGCATTTTCTGTAACCCTTTTGTAGACACAAGGTTCATCATCATTCTTGATGAAATTGAATTCTTTAATTGCTTCATCAAAACGAAGATTCCAACTTCGAGATGCTTGCTTCAAGCCATAAATGGATCTTTGTAGTTTACACACTTTACTAGAATTCAAAGGATGAATAAAACCTTCAGGTTGTGTCATATACACATCCTCCAGTAGATTTCCATTAAGAAAAGCAGTTTTAATATCCATTTGCCATATTTCATAATCATAATATGTTGCAATGGCACGTAGAATTCTAATTGACGTATGCATTAGAACTGGAGAAAAGGTTTCATCATAGTCTATACCATGAGTTTGTCTATACCCTTTTGCTACCAATCGTGCTTTGTAAGTGTGTACATTGCCATCCATGTCAGTTTTCTTTGTGAAAACCCATTTACACCCTATGGTCTTGCAACCTTCAGGTGGATCAATCAAAGTCCAAACTTGATTATCATGCATGGATTGCATTTCTGATTTCATAGCCTCTAGCCATTTGCTAGATTCAGGACTATGAATAGCATCTTGGTAGGAATTAGGTTCACCTTGATCAATAAGATCAATATTATGATCCTCAGTCACAAGAAATCCATACTCCTGTGGTATCTGAGAAATCCTACCAGACCTTCTTGGTCCTTGTGTCAAAGGTTCAGGCTCAGTATAAATACATGAGTCAAACTGAGTATCCATACTCAGTTCAGAAATGGTCTGTTGTCCTTGAGTTTCTTCAAGATGGATTCTACTCCCACTAACTCTTTTGGAAACGAATTCCCTTTCAAGGAAAATTCTGTTCCGAACAACAAACACTTTGTTTTCAGATGGAAGATAAAAGTAGTATCCTTTAGTTTTCTTAGGATATTCCACAAACAAACACTTATCAGATTTGGGTGCTAATTTTCAGATAATGATTGCTTCACATAAGCATCACATCCCCAAATTTTGAGAAATGCTAAACTAGGTTGTTTCCCGGTCCATATCTCATATGGTGTCTTCTGAACAGCTTTAGATGGAACTCTATTTAAAATGAATGCAGCAGTTTCTAGAGCATCACCCCAAAAAGAAATTGGAAGATCTATTTGACTCATCATGGATCGAACCATATCTAATAGAGTTCGATTTCTGCATTCAGACACACCATTCCATTGTGGTGTTCCTGGTGGAGTTAATTGTGATAATATCCCACAATTTTTTAGATGTTCGTCAAACTTTTGGCCTAAGTATTCACTACCTCGATCTGATCAAAGTAATTTGATATTCCTTCCAAGTTGATTCTGTACTTCATTTTGAAATTCCTTAAACTTTTGAAAGGAATCAGATTTATGTTTCATTAGATATACATAGCCATATCTACTGAAATCATCTATGAATGTAATGAAATACTGAAAACCTCTTCTGGCTTGTGTGTTCATTGGCCCACATACATCAGTATGTATAAGTTCCAATAAATTGGCAGCCCTTTCACTTTGCCCTGTAAATAGACTTTTAGTCATTTTGCCCAATAAACAAGAATCACATTTTTCATAAGACTCAAGGTCGAATGAAGATAAAAGTCCATCTTGATTGAGTTTGGATATGCGTTTCTCATTTATATCGCCCAAACGACAATGCCAGAAGTACGTTTGATTTAAATCATCAGATTTAAATTTCTTTGTATTTATGTTATAGATGGGCTTACTAATGGAGTCATGTAGGTTAAGAATGTAAAGTCCATTACATAAAGAGGCATCCCCATAGAAAATACCATTTTTATAATTAGAACTTTTATCATTCTTAGTATTAAACTCAAAACCATCAATATCCAAAAAAGAAACGGAAATGATGTTCCTACTCATAGCAGGAACATAATAACAATCTTTAAGTTCAATTATAAGCCCTGTAGGCAAATGTAAATCAAATGTCCCTACAGCTACAACAGCAACTTTTGCTCCATTTGCAACTCGTAGGTCCACCTCTCCCTTTGCCAAAGATCTACTCCTTTTGAGTCCCTGCACATTTACACTAATGTAAGCTCCGCATTCGGTATCTAATACCCATTAAGTAGGAGTAGACATATTAATTTCTATAACGAAAATACCTGAAGCGGCAGTCTCACTGGCCTTTTGCTTCTTCTTTTCTTCTAAGTAGAGCTTGCAATTCCTCTTCCAATGACCAGGTTCATTGCAGTGGAAGCAAGTTCCTTCCTTTGGTGGTTTAACCTTGGGCTTGGGCTTCTGCTTGCCTTTACCCTTTTTGGCCATATCCTTTCCCTTTCCCTTTCCCTTGTTCTTCTTGAACTGCCCCTTCTAAACCTTCAAAACATTAGGAGTAGACTTCCTAATGTTTTGTTCAGCCTGCTTGAGCATCCCGTGCAATTCATTTATGGACTTTTCCATATTATGCATATTGAAGTTCATGACAAACTGATCATAGTCAGAGGTCAAAGAGGCCAAGATCATATCAATAGCCAAGTCATGACTTACAGGTGCTCCAAGTTTTTCAAGCTGATCAAAATACCCTTTCATCTTAAGAACATGAGCACTAACTGAAGTGCCAGGGGTCATTTTGCAGCTATTGAACGCCTTAGTGGTAAGATACCTCTCTTGACATGCCTGCTCTTGGAACATTTCCTTGAGCTGTTTTTCATCTCATAAGCCTTAACTTCCTCGAATTGCTTTTACAACTCAGATTCCATCGTAGCTAACATGAGACATGTCACATCGTTAGAATCATCCTTGTGCTTACTATAAGCATCCTTTTCGACTCTAGGGGCATTGTTAGCTGGTTGATTAGGGATAGGGTTCTCAAGTACATATAGCCTTTTTTCTTGTTTAAGGACAATCCTTAAATTTCGTGCCCAATCAAGAAAGTTAGTCCTAGTAAGCTTATTCTTTTCAAGCACGGATCGCAATGATATGTTTGAATTATTTGAGGCCATTATCTACATAGAATTTGCAAAGTAAAATTAAATAAATGAAGCATTAAATTTTCCCTGAAATATTCAACACTTGATATAAATCATGGGTATAAAAATTCATTTTATTCTAATCATAAGTAAGCTTTGTCTTAACACCCATAATTAGAGAAAAATGTATTAATGGGATTTACATCTACATGTACCGGCAAAATCCCATATGATGCCCTAGGCTCAAAACCGTTTTGATAGCCTAGTTAAGCCAAACCATTCCAAGCATATGGAAATCACCATTTTCCATCTTCCCCTACTTAGGTAACCATTTATCTCTTGCTTTGGCAATGAGACAAAATGATGATCCAAGCATGGAGAAGTGCTTATGAACATGGAAGGCATTTTACGACTTAATTTATTTATTTTTACATGGTTTCAAAAACCTTCTTCCTTTTTATTTGTATATTATTTCACAAAACATATATAAAAAATAAAAGGAAATAAACTAAACATCACATGCATAATATATATACATCAAATAAAACGTGTCGTTGCATGGCCCCAATCCTATATTGACTTCCACGAGCCACATGGAAGTCAAAGGTCATTCTAGGTAAGTCTTCATCTCCATGAGCTTGCCTCCAATGTCTTGGCCTTCTAACCTTGTTACATAGGACAAAAAACATACATAGGAATAGAAAATAAAATTAACCTATTCTAGTAAAGCTTGATAATATTACATCAACGAAAACAACGACACGCAGGCCGTATTTAAAAACATACAACCCATTAACAAAATACGCCAATCAATCACAAGAGGTAAAGGGTCATGCTATGCACCATGCATCTAAAGATAGGAAGAAACATGCAAAGAAACAAGGGGGTTCCGGGGGCGAAGCCCCTGGAAGAAAACGGCGGTCCTGGAAAGAAAAACAATTTTTCTTTCTAACTCATTGAATGAGTTATTGCCGTCGTAAACCCTAAAATCATGCCGCCAGAAATTTTGGCTAACAGTTAAACATTAAATCATGTGATTCTGCATATTAGTTTAACAATTAAATTGCACAGATTACAGACTGTACGCCAAACAATTTGGCAGTAACAACATTCTGTTTAATTAATCGCATTAATAAGTAAAACAGAATATGATATATGCGAATCCTATAATTCAATTTACTCTGATTATTATACTAATAAGAAACCTTACTATAAGGCCGATTGAAAACAACATATGTAATCAAAGCGGTAACAGATAAAATCAGTAAAACTAGTATGTACGAGGCTCTGATACCACTGTTGGAATCCGTAGGTAAAAACAAAATAAAATAAAACAACGAAAATCCACCAACAGGATCTGCACATACTAGAAAAATCGATTGGATAGAAATTACCTCAATGTTTTTATTGTTCGTTGTGGAGGCACTGCTTTGTACACTTCGCCCTCTACTGGTATCCACGCGACGAACTCCTCTACAAGCGTTCGGGATGCTAGCCCCTTCTATGTTCAGAAAACTGTTCAGAACTGATCCTAACTATCTGGTAATCAGCCGTATTTCGGAGAGAGGATGCTAGATACTATATGGCTGTTCTAAGGTTTTGTTTTTTTTAATCAGATAAAGGACGGCTGCCAAGAAAAGGTTAACATAACCTTTATAGCTGTCAATAACAAAACCCCAACTGTCATCTAATGACAGTTTAATCCCGTCCATCTATTCCTATAATCATCCAACGGTTGGATAAGTAATATTAAGTAATTAATTTCATTTATTCGATTAAATAAAATTAATTACTTATTAACCTACTAGAAAATACAATATTGAATCTGATTCCCCTTTTGTATACGTTCAACGAATCTGGACACAATCTAGATTCATTGAACGTGGACATTATGCTCACAAGATCATCTATGCGTGTGACCCTGTAGGTTCACTTAACGTTGGCTGTGAATGAAAAAATGTCCTAGACATTTATTCACAAAACATAAGCGGCCTCTAGTAAGACATTATGCTTACCCAAGTTAAGTAAATGTAATAATGACCTAGCATCAGATTTAATATTTAGTCCTTTTGTCACACGATATCCTAATTAAGTATAAGGCATGGATCAAGTCATCCTTATAAAACTTAATTAACCATTTACTTGATTACCAAGCAGACTGTTCCAACAAATAATATTAATAACACCTTATTAATACTTATTTGAGCATGGCCATGCATATTTTCCAGTCTTCCTTATCAAGGGGCCCATGGATATCTCTCTCTAAAAAGAGAGGGACAAATCCCTTTCACTATCTCCAATATTCAAGCCATGACGAGAAAATAAGCCAACCAATAATCACAATGATCACCTAATTAAAAGTGATGTTTGACTATGTCAAAACATATTTTTCTCCCCATGCAAGAAACATTAGAAACATTAGGTCAAAGGACACTAAATATAAAACTGAGAAGAAATACTTGTAACTTAAACCCATGCAATATTTCTTCTTCACTTTGGGTCATGTCCAATACAATATTCTCAATATGTGTTTATGAATTGATTTTATATCTCATATTCATGATCAGTAAAACTTGACCATCAATCAACTTCACACTAGTTTACAAGATGTAATAAACTACGGACAAATAAGAATAGTATTTTATTAGCTATAAGGGTTTTACTATCAAGTCACATACTTGATGACCAAGAGCATAAAATACAATTCAAAAATACATGCTTCATAAATCATAAATGTGAGTCAATTGGTCTTAGGGCATATACTAACAATGTTATAGGAAAACATTTTCTTTTATTATTTTAACAAAACCGATGCTTGAACCTACATGAAAGTTTCGAGCGTGGGTGGGAAGTCAGAGCGAATAAGGACACATCAGTGCAGCTTCTACAAACAAATTTAAAGAAACGTGCAATGCCACAGTCAAGCTCCACAGACAAGGTCTGCATCCCAAAGCGAGGTCATCGGAATAAAGTTCTGGCATCTCGTAGTTAATACCATCCAAACACCACACGAGCACTCGATTCCATAACAACTGCTCTCCCATATCACCTACTAGACCAGGTTACATGTTCTTGGGGTACCTACCAGGACTGGCCTGATACCAACCTTAGTTTCAAGCCCCTCCTGGCTTTCCCCAAGGCGGCCGTCCCACCGCAGAGCATCATACGATGTCTACGTAAATACTGATTAGGCCACGCCCTCCAGGTACTACGCTCCTCTTCAAGTGGATCCACCCTCAGAGTAAAAAGGTCGTCCACGTCATCGGAAGAGGCCCTAGTACAGGGTACTAGCCACGTATAGTGCAATCTGCTAATGCGTCCATTCCCATGATTTTCACCAAAATTTAACCCTGGTCGGAATGAGGTTTTCATATGTATTTACAAATCGAAAGGCCATTTTCCGGCCGTCATAACAATTTCAAGTGATAAACATTTCAGAGCACCGAAATTCTTCATCCGCCAGTCATCACATGCTTATGCAAATTTCACAATTATGCCAATGCCAGATCTATAGTCATGCATGTTGAAACATGTAACTTTTCAAGTTAGAACATTTTCCAACATATAAATATTTTCAGAAAAAACTGTGTACAACAAAATTGTTTTTCACCACAGTAATAGTCTGTTTTAAAAGAAGCACCTAAATGGAGCACCGCTCTTATGCATTTTTCTAAGGAACACGTAACAGAAAAATAAAATGTCAATGTCAAGTTTTTTTTTTTAAATCCTTATATGAAAATGTCAAGTACTTAAATTTCTAAAATACGCACACTATGTATTAAAAATAAAATCCACTTAACGGCACCTATAAATCTTAATAATAAAATCTCAATATAATAAAATTTTACTCTCATTCCTAAATATCTCCAAAATACCACTAAGTGTCGAAAATACTATACTCTACTAGGTCAGGTCCCAAACCCTACTTTCATGACGCCTACAATTTTTAGAGTCATGGTAGGTGCTTATTAGATGGGGTGTTACAATTTACAATGGTTTGAATAAGTTTTCATAAAATATACTAGTTTCCCAAAACTTGTAACAAATAGTTTCATTCTTGAAAAAAGCATTATCCACTCTTTATATTCCAAAACAAATGTTTTTATTCTTTTTCTCCTGTTCCTTCTTCTCCTTTTCCCCTCTTGTTCTTCGTTCCTGTCATCATCATTTTCATCATCTTCTTTGTCGAATTCCCCTTCCGTCGTTGGTAGACTATTGGCTCTCTCGGAAAATAAATCCTTGCAGAACAATTTTATTGAAAAATTTATACTCTATATTCCACTTCGGTCCTAATTCTCCTCTTATAATTGAGATTGGAAAGGGCCAATAGGGCTATCCAAAAAAATTTTTATTTCTTTTTTACTGATTCCATTTTTTAGGGAAGTTAACCAAGAATGCACATAGCCTAACCCACACTTTGCCCTTGAACTCGTTCTTCACTTCTTTACTCTTGAACTAAAATGTTTAGCCAGATATGGGTGCCATCACAAATGCGACGAAGCCAACAAATAAAAATTATGTGCCGACCACACATGTGATTTGGAGGGCCAAAAATATCAATTACTAGCTTTCGATTCCTCAAAAATACTGCCATGCGATTTAGTTCCCTCACATTCTACCCATGAACTTATTTCTTGATTTTTTCCCTTGAACGAAAATCTCTAATCAAAAAGTCGTTCAAAGCTAGGGATGTTAATAGTTTTGATAAATAAATAAAAAAAAACCGGAACCGAAATTTAAGTTTTTGATAATGGATAAATAAAGTTTTCTTTCTCCAGATTAAAATTAATTTTGGTCTTCATTTTTGAGCTTCTCTGAAAGGAAAAAATGAATTTTCTCCAAACTAATAATTAATTAATATTAAATGTTATCTATTTCAATTAAGTTAGAATTAATTAAGGTTATTTAAAAATTGAAAGACTTAATTTTATATAGATTTTTATATTCTTATAAATTTTATTGAAACACTAATAATATAATTAAGTTAAGACAGAATGAATGTTATTTTAAATTTAAACTTACTACTTTTATATTTTCGGCATTTTCCAAATCTAATTATTTTGGCTTGCAAATCATATGTTATATGTGTGTGTGTGCGCTCCTGTATATGTATGTGTATAAGGGTACGATGCGCCTGTGACTCTTAAACTTTCCTTTAATTTTAAACCTTCTGTTACTTTTGGATGTTAATTCTTCATGGAAAATGAACGTTTAAGTTTCACATGACCTTTCTTAGGGGTACTTCATCCCTAATAAAAGAAGAAAAAAAGATGAAGTACATCCACAACTATCATGATCCACCTACACTATCCATCTATCCATTGGAGTAATGAAAACATAGCCAATCACAGGCAATTAACCTCCAGCCAAACCTGTCCCCTTGTTTGCTGTAAGGAAGAAACCTATTAGAGCAACCACCCACCTTCAGCCAAAGCAACCTCATTCAGCAACAAAAATGTAAAATATTACAATAACTCACCTTTAATTTCTTGTAAATATACACTCAATTGCAAAGAAAATAGAAGCAAAATTTTTTAATCTCAAAATGATTACAACTTTTAGATTAAAATTGAATATTTTGATACCCCATTTTCTTCACGGCAAAAACTATAGAATCATGCATTTTATCCAATAAATTGGTATATTTATACTCAACTTCTGATCCATCTAAGTGAGATTTCATGATTCAAACAAATCATAAATGGTTTCATGACTTCCTCTGCAATATTAGATCTAAATGTGCTATTAGAAGGTGGGAAAGAAGATTCCAAGACAATCATAGTATGTGGGGTATTGACTTTAATTTTCTTTAGGCCAAATTTTGTAACAGAGTACCTAATTTTTCTCATGGCATTAACAAGATAAAATTAAATGGTGTTTTCTCGGATGCTTAGAAGTACCCACCATCATCGCGACCAATAGATGCTCACAAACCCATAGTCATCACCGTCAAAGCTAGCAGTCTCATCCACCTACTTCCCCCCATCTTCACGTGGCATCCCCTTCTTTTATTACATCTCTGCGACACTCTCCTACTTTCTTCTTTCCTATCTTCTCTGATATCATTGCGCCCCTGGTTCTTCTTCTTCTGCTTTCTCCCATCAGACTTTTACACCGCGTCCCCCTATTTTCTTCTTTCCCTTCCACTTCCCTTTCCCATTCCCTTCACCATCACACCTTTATCATGGATTAGGGCATGCTAAATAAAAATCACAGTGTTTGTTTTCTTTTATTAGTTCCAACATACACCTAGAATAATCACCTGAAAGTCACACTTTTTCCTCATTAAATATTAACGACTAAAATTAACAGAAGGGCCAAATATATAAGTTTAAGGGTTGAATTTATACGTTTGGAGAGTTCGAGGTCACTTACTTAAACGTATTTATTTCAGGGTTGAAAACTAAAAAATGAGGAAGTTTGAGGGTCACTAGCATACTTTACCCTTATAATAATAATAATTATGGTTACTTGGTTAAAATATGTGTGAAAAATGAAATTTCCTTAAGGATTCCATTGTATACTCTTGTCATAAATGGAATTAAAGGAGAAGAAAGAGGGAATAATGATTATCTTTTGCGTACTTACATGAGGAGGACATTCTTATTTGAAGAGCATTTTGAAGAAGATTAAATGACCGTCAATAGAAATTATTCACGTTGCTAGCAATCCAAATTTCTTGGATTTCATAGCAAGAATGATAAAAAAAATTGATTCCTATCTCGTTGTACTTGTGTTCTGAAAGTACCTCACACAATATATATCATAAGCACACTGGAATGTCTAGTACATTCTCTTGTAAATTCTCTAGTATACATACTTGAATAGTAAATTTTCCCTTAGGGTTTATCTATTATTCTTTAGGATTTATAATAATAAAATTACTATAAAATGAGTGTGCTAGAGGGTGTACTAGAAGATGTATTAGATGATCCTAGCTGTTTCATAAGCCCAATAATATAATTGCAACTTTATGAAGTAACAAATCTTTCTTCTTAGTTAATTCACAACTAAATCTATAACATTAAAAAGATTTATTACCCTAAAAAGCTTTGATAAATGCACTTTCGCATATTCTAATTTTCTTTTCACATTATATATACATTAAAGAACAAAAAAAAAAAAAGTATTCCTCTTCTTCAATGTTAAGTCTTTGACAATCAACGGAGAAACCATGTAAACTGTGGATGAGATCTTTTTTTTGCTTTCTTTAGTTGTTTAAATATTTTTTAAAAGTTTAGTTGCACCATTATAGAATTAGAAACCATAAAATCTTCCTCCAAAACCTATCAGAATTCCTTGAAGAACTAGATTCCCGTAACCATTTTCCATGCAATAATATATTCTGGATAACATTCTAAGCTAATTTAACTAAAAAAAATACCATTACAACTATAATTTCATATCGAAGCATTATTTGGTAAACAAGCAACCATCTTGCGCTTATAGTATTTAAGTTCATGATAACCTATATGGTATGTAAAACTCCAAAATGTTAATGCTATAATTCTCAAACAAAAATTTAGTATAGAGACTAAGGAAGATGATGCAATCAGATATGGAAACTTCTTTCGCACTCAATGTAAATGTTTCTACAAATTCAAGAATACTTATTTTTAATGTAAAAGTAAACCAAATTTTTATTTGTTCTTTATTTCTTTTGAGATATTAATGTTTCTAATTATTCTGATATCATTTAAGATAAGTTTATCTTGATAAGGTAGCATGTGGACTCTTTTAAATTATATGCATTCCATTAATTATTAGGACCATGGACATGTCTGGAATAGAAGTAGGGTGCAATATGGGCGTATGGGCTAGAATGAAATGAAAGACCTACTTAATTGCATGGGAGGCTAATTAGTTAAATGTTTTGGTCATTTAATATTGGGTCCAAGTTATTTCATAAGAAAATTGTGGGCCATATTATAAAATTCTTTAAGTTAGGAGTACGCGTTGTTATTTGGGCCAGATCAAGTCAGATTAATCCTAGCCTATTAGATTTTAGAGTTTAGGGGCCTATTATAAATACGTTATGTAAAAATTAAACCTAGAGATCCTAGGCATCACAAACCCTAGCTGCCGCCACCCTAGAGTAGTTCTTTCTTTAACTTTTTTTATTTTACAGGTTTCTAAAATCGGAGTTTAACTTGAGATTGATTCATTTTCATCATCAGTTGTTTGAGGTAAGAATTTGTAAATATATGTTGTTTTGATGCGAAAGTCTTAAATTACAGAAGATTGTGATTGATGTTTTAAATTATATATTTTTGGTGGTTTAAAAAATTTGATTGAACATTTGTTATATTTAGAGAAATCATTTTAGAAAAAAAAAAGTGTCTAGTCCTAGGTGATTTTGGAAAAAGGGAATAAGAAGAAGAAGAAGAAGAAGAAATTTGCTTTTGTGTTCCTTTGTATAAAAACTTCTTTTCTCTTTATTCCTGAACATTGTAGATTTTTGTGTCTATGAATTTATTCTATATTTGAACAAGGGAAACAAACGAAAAGTCCAAAACTTCAGGGCAAAGAAAGGAAATCAATGGAGAAACCATGTAAACTCCAGTTGAGATTTTGTTTTGTTGATATAGGTAATGAAATATTATCTCGAAGTTTCGTCGCACCATTGGAAAAATTAGCAACTGTAAAATGTTCTTCCAGAACCCACCTAGATTGTTTGATGAACCAGTTTCTTGTACCCATTTTTTTCAATAATAAAACTTCTGTCCAACATTCTTAGCTACTTTACCTAAGGAAAACCATTAATTATAATGCAAAACAAACTTCTGTTCTAGTTTCATCTTAAATAATGGATTGTTTTCTTCTATTTTTGATTTTTCTTTTGTATTTAGTGAATGATTGAGATATGTAACTTTATCGTAATTCTAAATTTACACGTCTTGATTGTCAATAGTTTTATAGGAAAATATAAAATATACCTTGATTATTGTTCATGCATCAATATTAATTGTTTTTATGCTTTAGAAGCCAAATTGGCTACTTTTCTATTGTTGGTGTTCTTAGATTTAAAATCTTATTGATTCTTATCTGCATTTCCATCAATTTTTCATGTTCCAAGTTTTTTGGTTTCATTGTTTCTGTGTAGAAATGTAAACCTTTACATATCGAAATATCAAGACTTACGGCTCACCAAACTACAACACCCCCAAATCTTAATGCACCAAAGATAAAAAATGTATCTTCAAGACAAGAGATTCTCGCCATTTTAAAGAGTGACCTAGGGACACAAACTAAGGAGAATTATCGGGTTCCAATGATATCTCCTATAGCGGTAGCTTTCCCAACTTATAGTATGCCAACTCTTTCTAGTGTGGTTTCTGTACGAAAACTAAATGAGAATGAAGGAGTGTTACTTCACCGACATTAGAGCATGCTCCAGATCTAAACAATAAAGCAAGATCAAGAATTTGTAATCGTCTCTCTCAGGAACAAAAGAAAAAGGTGAAGGAATACATAGAAAGTTTTGGTTGGAAAGATAAGGAATAAAGATGCAAGGGAAGCTGCAAAAGCATTTTGCATCGAAAATGGCATTGGGAAAAATGTGGAAATATTGACTTGAACATCAGAGGAGACTATGTGTAAGAAAAGGTTTACCGATGAAATGAATATTTCGTAAATTTAAAAGCTATAGTGCTTTGAAAAAATTATGGTCATTTCAAACGTTTTCCTTCAGGTTATTTCATTGTTGCTTTAATTGATTTTCTTGCTTAAAGGATAACAAATATTGATAATGTACAATCTTTTTGTTTGAAAATATTCATTTTTTTTTTATTTTAAGGATATTCTTTTAACTTTTGCTCTTATTGAGGAAATATCAATTAATTACAGTTAATGAATAGCATATGATTGATGACTAGATATCTTTTCTTAATCACATTAGGTTAGCAATTACATAACGAAGCACTTCCACCATAACGCTTCACTATGTTTTCTAAGAAAGAACTTTTTGCTGTTTTTGTTATCTCCTCCTTATTATCGTAATAATTTTGAATGTATGGACAATCAAGAGGTGTAAATTACAATTGCTATAAGTTATATATCTCATTCATTCATTCATTAAATACAAAAAAAATGATGTAGAAAAAAAGATCCATTATTTAAAACCAAATTGCATGACGTGTATTAAAAACATCCATATTTATATCAATCATATACAGAAAGTCATAAAATTTTTACTTAAATCATATATATAAATATATGTGTGTATGTGTGTATATATGTATGAATATATATATATAAATGTATTTATATATATATGTATATATACATATTGTTTTATTGAATAGTGTTTTGATTGGGAGATTACTTAAATGTTTTAGTTGTATGATTTTGTATCCAAGTTATTTTATAAAAAAGACGATAAGGTCAAAATTACAAAATTGAATAAGTTATGGAGTGGGCCTTGTTATTAGGGATATATCATTTCAGAATAACCCTAGTCCGTTAAGCTTAGGATTAGATCATTAGTGTCTTTTATCAACACCTTATGTTGGAATTAAACCTCAAGAATCCAATAAATCAGAAACCTTGAGTACCGCCACCTATCTCTGCTTCTCTGTAATTTTAGTACTTTCTTCAATGATTAATTACAGGGGATCAAGAGAAGCTTGTAAGGGAAAAAATTTTGAGAGAAGAAAATAAAAAATCTAGTAAAATTTGTGCTTCCTAAGATAAATCAAAGTACTAAGAGTAAGTTTACCACCCTAGTAATTAGAAACTTTTGTCACTGTCACCTTCAATATTACCCTAGACTAGCTTCCATTACCTTTTTTCCCATATCTAGAGATGAGTTGGGATGGGGATTAGTTAGGGGAGTTCGGTTGGGAATGGGGATGAATTTCATCCACACCAACTAGGTGGCACGAGGATAAAGACAAGGTAAGGGTGGTGGGGTTGTCGGTGGGAACCACATCTTGTTTTGGAAAATGTATTTTTCATATTTTACTATGAAAATGCTTCAAAAAGTTAATGATAAATGTCAATCAATAAACAATCTTTTTACGATTTTCGAATGGATGAAATCTCGTTCTGTCGTTCAATAGAAGTATCCCCAGTGGCTGTAAAAAAAGGCTTTGTGCCCTAGTTGTTTCTCTTGTTTCACCTTGTTAAGTTTGTTGAGCTTTTTTTGTCTTCGGTCACGCATTAGTCTTATTTATGTATGCTAGACATATTTAGTGGAGTTTGGTATAGAATTGTTTTCAAAATTAGTGTGAACAAAAATTATTCAAATTGTATGTTTTCTATGAAAATAATAGTTTGAAACATACAAAATTAATAGTTCTAAATTTTAAATGAACACTCATCACTATCCCAATATATTTAGATTCATTAGCTTTTAAATTAAATTTATGAAGAAAATATCATAATCAAATATTTGAATTTGAGATAACCTTAACTTGTTATATTTTTAGTACAATTATTTCTTCATTTCAAATGAGTATTTACATTAAAAATTCAAGGAAAAAACTGAAGCAAAATTTAATTTCGAGAAGAAAATGAAGTTTCTCTAAGCAAAAATTTATAAAATATAACCAAAATTTGAGTTACTTCTGCTCCCACCCTTCCTCATTATGATTCGTGTAATAGATCAACAAAAGCCATGACAAAAGAACTAAATCTTACCAAATCACAACTTGAACACTCTGTTTTTCCTTCATTAACAAGTTAACCAAGTTTTTCATCATACAAAAATTTATATTCCATCAAAAAAACTATGAGATCCTTAAACAGTGCAGTTAAAAAATGACCAAACAACAAAACAGTAGCAAAAATACAGCACCTCTGAAATTCTAAGCCTCAAATGATATGGATTTTCGACTATAGAAAATATAAAGTTGCAAACCAACAGAACCATTATATCCAAACAAACTATCCACTCAAGAATCTTATTTTCACTTTTGGCCTTCAAAGTGATTTTACCATTCTTCTTGAACATCACCAAAACATGTTTTCATTTTTCTTCTTCTCTTCCTTCTCCTTTTTCATGCTCTCTTCATGTTCATTCTTGTCATCATCGTTATCATCATCATCTTCTTGACCACATTCTCATGTTGGCACTGGCAGAGTAGCAACTATTAGGGAATCAATCCTTCTAGAGTAGATTTACTGAAATAATTATACCTAATTCTCAAGTTGGACACCAATTCCTTGCTTGGATTTGGGAACAAGAAGTAAAGGGATGAGACAAGATTTCATCCCCACATGTCGGAAGACGTTGAGAATGAAATTAGTTACGGGAGTTGGGTTGGAGATAGTAATAAAGTTCATCCCCACAATCGGGGATGAACGAGGATGGAGATGAAATGCATGAGGTTGGAATGGGAAAGGGTACATGGACTTCCTATAGTTGGTCAAAAAACCCATTTTAATAGAAGTAAAACAAACCAAGTCGCAACTCGAACTTCAATTTTACCCCATGGACAGACTAAGCAAGTTGTTCGTTGAACAAAAACATTCTTTTGATTACATTAAAGAACAAATAAATCTACGTTTCTTCTACCATGTTAAATCTTCGATACTAAGTAGAGACATAAATAAATTAGAGTCAGTGTTCGAGAATCTTCCACAATCAATAGGTCTGAATCAAGATATAAGGTTTGGAACAAAAAGGCATGACTTGTAGTCTGAGTGAAATGTTGGATCGCAATTAGAAGAAATTTGTTTTTGAATTCCTTAGTATAACAACTTGTTAATTATTATTTACATTTCTTTCCTCTTCCTTCCTCAACATGGAAGGTTTTTGTGTTTGTGACCTTATTCTATATTTGAACAATAGAAACAAAAGAGAAGACCAAAACTTTAATGCAAAAAAGGAAATCAATTTAGAAACCAACTAAGCTCTAGTTGAGATTTTTCTTTTGTTGATAAAGCTAATAAAATATTTTCTCGAAGTGTCATCGCACCATTAGAAAAATAAGCAGCTGTAAAATCTTCCGCGAATGACTACCTAGATTCTTTGATGATCCAGTTTCACGTACACATTTTCGTGCATTAAGTTAAACTTCTTTCCGACATTCTATTAATTATATGCAAAACAAAGTTTCATTATAAAGAAGAAGCATGTGGTACACTCAAGATTTCTTTCCTGCCTATAATATAAATAACATTGGAAGCAGCTGTTCTTCTATCACATAAGTAGCTGTATATACCATAATTTTCATTCTATATATATGACTAAGCAAAAATTTAATGAATTTTCGTATATGATAGATACAAATATGGATTTTTTTTAATATAGGTGATGCAAGTTGATTTTAAATAATGGATCATTTTTTTCTATATCATTTTCTGTATTTAGTGAATGATTGAGATATATAACGTACAGTAATTCTAAATTTACACCTCTTGATTACCTATACTTTCCATTGGATATCATAAATATATATACCTCGATTATTGTTGATACATTAACATTAATTGTTCTTAAGTTTTGCAAATGAAATTGGCTACTTTCCTAGTGTTGATATTTTCAACTTTGATTGATTCTTATCTGCATTTTCATAAATTTTTAATGTTAAAAAAGTATTTTCTAGGCAAGAGATTCTCGCCATTTCAAAGAGTGGCCTCGGGAGACAAATTTAGGAGAATTATTGGCTTCCAATGTTAGCTCCTTCGGAGGTGGTTTGCCCAACCTATATAGATCCTGTATGAAAACTCAATGTAAATTAAGGAGCGTTGCCTTCACTGACATTAGAGCATCCTCTAGATCTAAAAATTATAACAAGATCAAGATTTGTAATCATCTCTCTAAGGAACAAAAGAAAAAGGCGAAGGAATACATGGAAAGTTTTGGTTGGAAAGATAAGGAATAAAGATGCAAGGGAAGCTGCAAAAGCATTTTGCATCGAAAATGGCATTGGGAAAAATGTGGAAATATTGCCTTGAACATCAGAGGAGACTATGTGTAAGAAAAGGTTTACTGATGAAATGAATATTTCGTAAATTTAAAAGATATAGTGCTTTGAAAAAATTATGGTCATTTCAAACGTTTTCCTTCAGGTTATTTCATTGTTGCTTTAATTGATTTTCTTGCTTAAAGGATAACAAATATTGATAATGTACAATCTTTTTGTTTGAAAATATTCATTTTTTTTTTTTAATTTTAAGTACTAATAGGACGAATTGATATTCTTTTAACTTTTGCTCTTATTGAGGAAATATCAGTTAATTACAGTTAATGAATAGCATATTGATGAGTAGATATCTTTTCTTAATCACATTAGGTTAGCAATTACATAACGAAGCACTTCCACCATAACGCTTCACTATGTTTTCTAAGAAAGAACTTTTTGCTGTTTTTGTTATCTCCTCCTTATTATCGTAATAATTTTGAATGTATGGACAACAAGAGGTGTAAATTACAATTGCTTAAGTTATATATCTCATTCATTCATTCATTAAATACAAAAAAAATGATGTAGAAAAAAAGATCCATTATTTAAAACCAAATTGCATGACGTGTATTAAAACATCCATATTTATATCAATCGTATATAGAAAGTCATAAAATTTTTACTTAAATCATATATATAAATATATGCGTGTATGTGTGTATATATGTATGAATATATATATAAATGTATTTATATATATGTATATATACATATTGTTTTATTGAATAGTGTTTTGATTGGGAGATTACTTAAATGTTTTAGTTGTATGATTTTGTATCCAAGTTATTTTATAAAAAAGACGATAAGGTCAAAATTACAAAATTGAATAAGTTATGGAGTGGGCCTTGTTATTAGGGATATATCATTTCAGAATAACCCTAGTTCGTTAAGCTTAGGATTAGATCATTAGTGTGTTTTATCAACACCTTATGTTGGAATTAAACCTCAAGAATCCAATAAATCAGAAACCTTGAATACCGCCACCTATCTCTGCTTCTCTGTTATTTTAGTACTTTCTTCAATGATTAATTACAGGGGATCAAGAGAAGCTTGTAAGGGAAAAAATTTTGAGAGAAGAAAATAAAAAATCTAGTAAAATTTGTGCTTCCTAAGATAAATCAAAGTACTAAGAGTAAGTTTACCACCCTAGTAATTAGAAACTTTTGTCACTGTCACCTTCAATATTACCCTAGACTAGCTTCCATTACCTTTTTTCCCATATCTAGAGATGAGTTGGGATGGGGATTAGTTAGGGGAGTTCGGTTGGGAATGGGGATGAATTTCATCCACACGAACTAGGTGGCACGAGGATAAAGACAAAGTAAGGGTAGTGGGGTTGTCGGTGGGAACCACATCTTGTTTTGGAAAATGTATTTTTCATATTTTACTATGAAAATGCTTCAAAAAGTTAATGATAAATGTCAACCAATAAACAATCTTTTTACCATTTTCGGATGGATGAAATCTCGTTCTGTCGTTCAATAGAAGTATCCCCAGTGGCTATAAAAAAAGGCTTTGTGCCCTAGTTGTTTTTCTTGTTTCACCTTGTTAAGTTTGTTGAGCTTTTTTTGTCTTCGGTCACGCATTAGTCTTATTTATGTATGCTAGACATATTTAGTGGAGTTTGGTATAGAATTGTTTTCCAAATTAGTGTGAACAAAAATTATTCAAATTGTATGTTTTCTATGAAAATAATAGTTTGAAACATACAAAATTAATAGTTCTAAATTTTAAATGAACACTCATCACTATCCCAATATATTTAGATTCATTAGCTTTTAAATTAAATTTATGAAGAAAATATCATAATCAAATATTTGAATTTGAGATAACCTTAACTTGTTATATTTTTAGTACAATTATTTCTTCATTTCGAATGAGTATTTACATTAAAAATTCAAGGAAAAAACTGAAGCAAAATTTAATTTCGAGAAGAAAATGAAGTTTCTCTAAGCAAAAATTTATAAAATATAACCAAAATTTGAGTTACTTCTGCTCCCACCCTTCCTCATTATGATTCGTGTAATAGATCAACAAAAGCCATGACAAAAGAACTAAATCTTACCAAATCACAACTTGAACACTCTGTTTTTCCTTCATTAACAAGTTAACCAAGTTTTTCATCATACAAAAATTTATATTCCATCAAAAAAACTATGAGATCCTTAAACAGTGCAGTTAAAAAATGACCAAACAACAAAACAGTAGCAAAAATACAGCACC
This sequence comes from Catharanthus roseus, assembly GCA_028651295.1. NCBI lineage: Eukaryota > Viridiplantae > Streptophyta > Magnoliopsida > Gentianales > Apocynaceae > Catharanthus > Catharanthus roseus. The sequence goes on along the minus strand of JAPQWS010000125.1, from coordinate 271,227 downwards.
TCCGAAATTCTAAGCCTCAAATGATATGGATTTTCGACTATAGAAAATATAAAGTTGCAAACCAATAGAACCATTATATCCAAACAAACTATCCGCTCAAGAATCTTATTTTCACTTTTGGCCTTCAAAGTGATTTTACCATTCTTCTTGAACATCACCAAAACATGTTTTCATTTTTCTTCTTCTCTTCCTTCTCCTTTTTCATGCTCTCTTCATGTTCATTCTTGTCATCATCGTTATCATCATCATCTTCTTGACCACATTCTCATGTTGGCACTGGCAGAGTAGCAACTATTAGGGAATCAATCCTTCTAGAGTAGATTTACTGAAATAATTATACCTAATTCTCAAGTTGGACACCAATTCCTTGCTTGGATTTGGGAACAAGAAGTAAAGGGATGAGACAAGATTTCATCCCCACATGTCGGAAGACGTTGAGAATGAAATTAGTTACGGGAGTTGGGTTGGAGATAGTAATAAAGTTCATCCCCACAATCGGGGATGAACGAGGATGGAGATGAAATGCATGAGGTTGGAATGGGAAAGGGTACATGGACTTCCTATAGTTGGTCAAAAAACCCATTTTAATAGAAGTAAAACAAACCAAGTCGCAACTCGAACTTCAATTTTACCCCATGGACAAACTAAGCAAGTTGTTCGTTGAACAAAAACATTCTTTTGATTACATTAAAGAACAAATAAATCTACGTTTCTTCTACCATGTTAAATCTTCAATACTAAGTAGAGACATAAATAAATTAGAGTCAGTGTTCGAGAATCTTCCACAATCAATAGGTCTGAATCAAGATATAAGGTTTGGAACAAAAAGGCATGACTTGTAGTCTGAGTGAAATGTTGGATCGCAATTAGAAGAAATTTGTTTTTGAATTCCTTAGTATAACAACTTGTTAATTATTATTTACATTTCTTTCCTCTTCCTTCCTCAACATGGAAGGTTTTTGTGTTTGTGACCTTATTCTATATTTGAACAATAGAAACGAAAGAGAAGACCAAAACTTTAATGCAAAAAAAGAAATCAATGGAGAAACCAAGTAAGCTCTAGTTGAGATTTTTCTTTTGTTGATAAAGCTAATAAAATATTTTCTCGAAGTGTCATCGCACCATTAGAAAAATAAGCAGCTGTAAAATCTTCCGCGAATGACCACCTAGATTCTTTGATGAACCAGTTTCACGTACACATTTTCGTGCATTAAGTTAAACTTCTTTCCGACATTCTATTAATTATATGCAAAACAAAGTTTCATTATAAAGAAGAAGCATGTGGTACACTCAAGATTTCTTTCCTGCCTATAATATAAATAACATTGGAAGCAGCTGTTCTTCTATCACATAAGTAGCTGTATATACCATAATTTTCATTCTATATATATGACTAAGCAAAAATTTAATGAATTTTCGTATATGATAGATACAAATATGGATTTTTTTTAATATAGGTGATGCAAGTTGATTTTAAATAATGGATCATTTTTTTCTATATCATTTTCTGTATTTAGTGAATGATTGAGATATATAACGTACAGTAATTCTAAATTTACACCTCTTGATTACCTATACTTTCCATTGGATATCATAAATATATATACCTCGATTATTGTTGATACATTAACATTAATTGTTCTTAAGTTTTGCAAATGAAATTGGCTACTTTCCTAGTGTTGATATTTTCAACTTTGATTGATTCTTATCTGCATTTTCATAAATTTTTAATGTGAAAAAAGTATTTTCTAGGCAAGAGATTCTCGCCATTTCAAAGAGTGGCCTCGGGAGACAAATTAAGGAGAATTATTGGCTTCCAATGTTAGCTCCTCCGGAGGTGGTTTGCCCAACCTATATAGATCCTGTATGAAAACTCAATGTGAATTAAGGAGCGTTGCCTTCACTGACATTAGAGCATCCTCTAGATCTAAAAATTATAACAAGATCAAGATTTGTAATCATCTCTCTAAGGAACAAAAGAAAAAGGCGAAGGAATACATGGAAAGTTTTGGTTGGAAGGAAATAAGGAATAAAGATTCTAGGAAAGCTGCAAAAGCACTTTGTATTGAAAATGGCATTGGGAAAAATCAATGGAACTATTGGCTTGAATATTCGAGAAGGGTACATCTAAGAAAAAGTTACCAAAAATTGAATATTTGGTAAATTTAAAAGCTGTAATGGTTTAAAAATATTATGGTTATTTTAAATGTTTTCTCTAAGGTTATTTCATCGTTGCTGCATTTGGTTTTCTTAGTTCAAGGATGAGAAATATGGTATAATGTACAATCTTTTGTTTCAAAATTTTCATTTTTTAATTTTTTGGTACTAAAAGGAAGAATTGCTATTCTTTTAATTTTTGATCTTACAAGGAAATATTAGTTAATTAGGATTAATAAAAATGACTTGACTGATAAGTAGATATATTTTCCTAATCACATTAAGCTAGCAACTAAATAACAAAAGACTTCCATCATAACACTTCAATATGCTTCTAAAAGTAGAACTTTTTACCGTTTTTGTCAAGTCGTTTTTAGTATACTCAAAAATTTTGAAAGTATGGACAGTCAAGGGGTGTAAATTTAGAATTACTATAACTTAGATATCTCAATCATTCATTACATACAAAAAAATGATATAGAAAAAAAATATGATCTATTATTTAAATCAAATTGCATGACTTATAATAAAAAACATGCATATTTATATCAATCATAAATAGAAATTCATAAAATTTTTACTTAATAAGATATATATGCGCTTGTGTATATACACACACACATATATGTGTATATACATTGATTTATTGCATAGTGTTCATGAAAAAACTACAAAAGTTTATGATCTATGTTAGTCAATAAGAAATCTTTTTACTATTTGGGGATGAAAGAAATCTCGCTTTGTCTCTCCGTGGAAGTGTCTCAGTGGCTGTGACAAATGGCTTTGCGCCCTAGTTGATTCTCTTGTTTCACTTGGTTGTTAAGTTCGCTGAGCTTGTTTTGTCTTGGGTCATGTACTAGTCTTCTTTTTGTATACTAGACCTATGTAGTGGGGTTTTGTATGACACTGATTATATCACAAATATATTTAGATTCATTAGCTTTCAAATGAAATTATTGTAGAAGATATTAGAATAAAATATTTGAATTTAAGATAACCTTAACTTATTGTCTTTTAAGTACAATTATTTATTAATTTCGAACGAGTACTTACATTAATAAAATTAAAAAACTGATGCAAAATTTAAGTTGGAGATGAAAAATGAAGTTTCTCTAGACTGATTTTTATTAAATATAAACCAAATTTGAGTTGGTCCCCGCTACCACCTACCTCCTCGCCATTCCTATGGTTGGTCAACGAAACCCATTTTAATAGAACTAGAACCAACCAAGTCACAAATCGAAATTCAGTTTTGCCCCATGGACAAGGTAAGCAAGTTTTACATTGAACAAAAACCTTCTTTTGATTAAGAAAACTATGAAATCCTTAGCAGATTTGGACACCAAGCGGCCACACAACAAAACAATAGCCATTATAAGACATCTAGAGTTTTTGAGTCAAAAATATGATGGGTTTCAACTTTTGCACATAAAAATGTGCAAATAACATAACTATGAAAGACGAAAAAATCACTCAATAATCTCTTTATCATTTATGGCCTTCGCAGTGATTTTATCCTTGCCACTACTGGCAAACAACATGTAGTGCAAGGATAGGGCCAAATCGTATCTCAAATTCTTCACATGGTGTCTGATTGACTACTTGGTTTAGGGATAGGTTGGTGAAAAGTTGAATTTCTTTCTTTTTGTAATCAGTGAAGCTGAAGAAAATTTTAAGAGAAATCAAATAAGTGGGTAAACGGTTGAATTTTAATTAGTGAAGCTGAAGAAAATTAAAGAGAGGGGTAAAACTGAAGAAAAACAATGTACCAGAAACCCAATTGGGAGAAACCAACCTTAGGTACTCTAAATTTTTGTATATATATACATATATATGTGTTTAGATGTATATGTATATATATGTGTATATATGCATATCTATATATATGTATATATACATATATATATAAATCGTTGTAGAAACTAATTACTAGCACAGAAGCTATTTACTATTACAAGCCAAAAACGGAAGAAAAAACAGCGGAAGAAACAAAAACTATTCTATTACACAGCCTTCCTCTCCAATAAAAAATGATAGCTAATAAAAACACTTTAGGGCTGTAAAACAATAAACAGTTAATAGTAATAATCGAAAATAAGAGAAACAAGGAGAAATACTTACCGCCGCCGCGGACAATGACCGCCAGCAGAAACGGTGACGAACCGAGAAAGAAAAGGACGCCGAGCAGCAGATGAGTTGTACAGACCGCGTCTAGGCGTTACCGGTAAGTGATGAGATGATCGGAATTCTCAGATCCGAACCTCAACAGTGACAAGAGTCACCGGCACCACACCCTCTCTCTCTCTCTCTCTCTCTCTCTCTCTCTCTCTCTCTCTCTATCTCTCTCTTTCTTGCGGCTTTCCCTCAAACACACCAAGTAAAAGATCAGAAGATGATCTAAGGAAGCCGACGGCAGTGACAAAGTCATAGGAAGCCGATGGATGGAGGAAAGCAGTGATAGAAGCCACGGAGAAGAAAGGTAAAGGACAAGTCTGGAAAACCAACAGTCAAGAAGCATAGAAAGAAGACGTAAATGAAATGGAGAAGAATGATTCCCAAGAGAAGAGAAACGGCTACACTGGAAATGAGGGAGAGAGAGGGATCAAATGGGAGTGATACCAATGGGTAGCCCGGGTGGCCCGGCCCGGTATCTCTTGACCCAGTCAAATGGGCACCTATTCTCAAGCTGAGGCCCAAGTCATGGTCAAAGATGGGCTGGAAAATAAAAATATTAGGAAGACTCAAGGCCCAAAAAGCCTACAATCTCTACCTCGAACAATATTTTCTAACCATTGTTTGAACTTACCGTGAATAAAACTGCATCCAAGTGAAGGAAATCCCTTCAAAACATAAACTTGTCAGTGTTTACAATTTTACTTCCAAAATCTGCAGGATTATTATTAGTGCTAATCTTGTCTATGTCAACTAAACCACTAGAAATCTTTTCTCTAAAAAAATTGTATTTTATATCGATATATTTGGTTTGTTCATGATAAACCGAATTTTTACATAAATGTAAAAAACTTTGGCTATCAGTATAAATAATAGCTTTTGAATATAAAACTTGTAATTCATTCAATAACCCTTGAAGCCAGATGGCTTCTTTGATCGCTTCCATTGCGGCGATATAGCCTCAATAGTTGATAAGACAACTACCAGCTGCAGTTGGGAATTTCACGAGATGTAAGTACCCGCTAGGTTCAAGAAGTAGGACGAGGTAGATTTCCTACCATCCTTATCACATGCAAAATCCGAATTAACAAATCCAATTAATTCAAAATCAGACAAATTTTGATAACATGAACCCCAATCTAAAGTTCCGTTAAGATAACGAAATAGCTACTTGAGAGCAGCCCGACAATCTCTTCCAAGATTAGACATGAACCTCCTGAGAAGGCTTATAGAAAAAGCAATGTCAGGATATGTAGATATCCTTGAGTACATAATTGAGCCTATGACCATTCTTAAGGAATATTAGCCATATCTCTTTTCTCACTTTTGGTTTTAGGATAGGTTTTGTCATAAAGTTTGAAATGGCTCGCCAACGAAGTTATAACAGGCTTACACAGTTGCATAGAAAATTTGGATACGATTTTCTGAAGGAAAGGCTTTTGAGATAGAAAAAGAGAATGTTAAGATCCATCTCTCGAAATACTCATCCCATGAATTTTGGAGGCAATACCTAAATCTATCATATCGAATTCAGATTTCAACAAAGACTTCACATCATCGATTTTAGCTTTATTTTTACAAGCGATTAGCATATTATCCGTATAAAGCAATAAATAGAAAGCAGAATCAATATTAGTACCAGAAAAATAAAGAAAACTATCATAGTTTCTTTTAGAAAAATTAATTTTTAACATAAAAGAGTCGAACCTCTTGTACCATTGCCAGGGTGATTGTTTAAGTCCGTATAAGGACTTTTTCAAAAGACAGGACATGTATTCTTTACCTTTAACCTCAAAACCAGGTAGTTGATGCATATATATAGTCTCTTCAAGATCACCATGTAATAAAGCGGTTTTAACATCAAGTTGTTCCAGATTAAGATCATAAAACGCAACAAGAGGAAGAATTATCCTAACCGTTTTGTATTTAATGACAGGAGAAAAAATTTCATACCGAGGATGATCCTTAGGTACCCTACGGACTCTATCCCTTGCAAGTTGGTAATCTCTAAGAGCTTGAGCCTAAGCCTCAGGATGTTCTACCTCTTCATCAGAACCTTCTAAAACAAGATCAAGGGTTTTAGGAATACTAGGAGGACCAGGTGTGCAATTGGAGGGAACAGGAAGCTCATAACTAGTTTCAGGTTCCTATAGAGTTCTAAGAAAGGTTTAGAGGTGACCTCTACCTCCACAAGAATACTACTAAGAGTGGGAGTACTTGGTGGACTATCAGAGATGGGCTTATCCCTAATACAGGGCATCTCTAACTCATTGAAGATAACATCCCTACTGATAACAACCCTCATCCCTGGTTCACCCTTTAACCAAACTCTATAGCCCTTCACTCCACTAGGATATCCTATGAATACTCCCTTTCTAGACCTGGGGTCTAGCTTGCCCTCCTTCTGATGTACAAAAGTTGCACATCCAAAAACTCTCAGGTTGGAAACGTTAGGTGGTCTACTAGACCAGAGTTCTATAGGAGTCCTGAAGTTTATAACTGTAGAGGGGGATCTATTGATGAGGTATACTGTTGTACTAACAGCTTCCCCCAGAAAGGTTTTGAGACACCAGAAGAAACAAGGAGACATCTAACGTTATCCGTAATGGTACGGTTCATCCTTTCGGCAACTCCATTTTGCTGTGGGTTATGTCTAACCGCCCTATGGTGTAGAATGCCATGCGATGCACACAAATCAGAAAACTTCCGGTTAGTAAATTCAAGACCATTATCGGTCCTGATAGTTTTTAGTTTATTTTGAGAATGATTTTCAACAAAACGTTTCCATTCACAAAACTTTTAAAAAGTTTGATCTTTGGTTTTTAAAAGAAAAACCCAAACATGCCTTGAAAAATAATCAACAATCAACAAGAAATAAACATTACCACCGTAAGTTGGAAACTTTTCCGGTCCCCACAGATCACAATGCACATAATCAAGTATAGCAGACAACTTGTGTGTGCTAGTAGAAAAACTGATTTTGTGTTGTTTTCCCAAAACACAGTGGTCACAAAAATCCAAAGAATCAATTTTTTCAGCACACAAAAGATTTTGTTTTTGTAAATAATAAAGTCCCTTTTCACTAATGTGGCCGATCCTCCGATGCCACATCATAGTTTTCTCAGAAACAGTTTTAGAAATCAATGTAGTGGAGTTACAAATCGTTTTAGCAAGAAGAATGTATAAGGTTTCTGTTTTAAAACCTTTCATCATGACTAGGTTTCCTTTGCAAACACATAAAATACCGTTTTTAGATTTAAAAGAAAAACCCAATGAGTCCAAAAAACTAAGAGAGATAAGATTCCGCCGTAAGTCGGGCACGTATCTCACCTTAGTGAGTTTCCTAGTCACACCATCATGCATTTTGATGAAAACATTACCAATACCTTAAATAGCAGAAGGCTGATTATTTCCCATAAAAACCTTTCCTTGATTTAATGGTTTGAAATAAGAAAACGAGTCTTTGTTGGGTGTCATGTGAAAAAAACAACTAGAATCGAGAACCCAATGTTCAACTACTTCAGAACATGAAGGGGAAAGAGACATACACAAAACCTTTGAAAACATAGAGTTACCATCTGAATCATAATCGTAGGTTTTCTCAATTTTATTACTCCCTTTACCATGTTTACGTTGTTTTTCATCTTTAATCCTTTTAAAACACTTGTTTTTTCATATGGTCCCCTTTGCCAAAATAAAAACACTTTGTTTTTCTCTCGTGATTTGGATCGCCCATTACTTTTAAAACAGTGACTAGCAGGTTCCCTCCGGTCAACTCTTCCTCGCACAAAAAGATTTTCGTCTTGAGATTTATTTTCTTTTTGTAAATCCAAATCCTTAGATTTCAAAGCATTTTTAACATCAGAAAGAGATTAATCATCTCTGCCATATTTAATAGCGGATTTAACATCGTTAAAAGATTCAGGTAAGGCATTTCATAAAATGACTGCAATATTTTCATCAGAGATGCTTTCTCCAACGTTTTGAAGTTCCAAAAAAATTTTATTTAAATCATCCATATTTTTTGAAAGTATTTTTGACCCGCTCATTTTAAAATCGAAGAGCTGCTCTTTTAAATAAATTTTATTTGAAAGTGATTTTCCCAAATATAGTTTTCTAGTTTTGTCCAAATTTCAGAAGCATTGTCTTTTTTATCAATTTCTCGTAAAACATTATCAGTTAAATGCAAGGTGAGGCAACTGTGAGCATCACCTAGTTTTTCTGAAAAAATTTCACCCTTCCAAGATTTCGGATACTCTTCAGGGCTACAGATAGCGGGTGTAATTTTATTTTGTACAAAAATGCTTTCGTTTTCCTCCACCACATTACAAAGTCAGATTTGCCATCAAACTTATCAGTTTCAATTTTTGGAACTGAAATGTTTTGAAGGCAAATAAGTATTATTAAATGACTAGGAAAAATGAAAGATTTGAGAAAACGTTTGAGTGAAAAAGAATAAAATTGTCCCAATGTTTCGAAAAATCGAAAAATATAATTTCAAAGAAAAACAGCGTTGGTTTGTTTTAGTTTGCTTCATTTGCTCATTTTTTTTAAAACAATGGTGCAACAATGTGAAGCACGAAACCTAAGAAACAAACAATATAACTGAAATAATGAGAAACACTGTAGTAATAGAACTGGCTAGACAAAAATAGAAAAAGACAGCATAGAAGGAATAAAAACTTTTGAAAAACAATAAAAATGCGTCAAGACAGCGATACTTAAAATTTCACGGATTCAAACCAGCCTTGGGTTTTAAAGTTTTTGAAAAACTTACAAAACAACAGAGAAATACACCAGCAGCAGAACAGTTACAGGATCAGTACAAAAAAAAGTAAACAGCACAACTGAACAGTAACACAATTCAATAAGAAAAACAATAATAGCAATCACAATCGGCGGCAAGCCAAGCAACAGAGAAACAGAGAACAGACGAAATGGCGACAAGCCGAAAAATATAACAGATAACTGGCGGCAAGCATGAAACAACCAGAAATAGTAAATAGTAAAATAACTGAAAAAGAAAGAGAGTGAAAGAGAAACTTCACTGGATAGATCTGAGGAATTCAAAAGTTCCCTTAGATCTAGAATCGTAAATGGTTGCCGGCGCCAGTGAGCCAAACCGCGGCACTGATACCACTTGCTATAGAAACTAATTACTATTACAGAAGCTATTTGCTATTACAAGCCAAAAACGGAAGCAAAAATAGCGAAAGAAACAAAAATTGTTCTATTATATAGCCTTCCTATCCGATCAAAAGAAAGCCAATAAAAACACTTTAGGGCTGTAAAACAATAAACAATTAATAGTAATAATTGAGAATAACAGAAACAAGGAGAAACACTTACTGCCACAGCGGACAACGACTGCCGGTGGGAACTGTGACGAACTGAGAAAGAAAAGGACGCCGAGCAGCGGCTGAGTTTTACAGGTCACGTCGAGGCATTGCCGATAAGTAACAGGATGATCGGAACCCCCATATTCGAACCTCAACATTGACAAGAGTCACCGGTGCCACACTCTCTCTCTCTCTCGCTCTATATCTCTTTCTTGCGGCTGTCTCTCAAACACACAAAGTAAAAGATCAGAAGATGATCCAAGGAAGCCAACAGCAGTAACAATGTCATAGGAAGCTGGCGGATGGAGGAGAGCAAAGGCAGAAGTCGCGAAGAAGAAAGGTAGCAGACAAGTCGGGAAAACGAACAGTCAAGAAGTAGAGAAATAAGACGTAAAAGAAAACGAGAAGAATGATTCCCAAGAGAAAAGAAATAGCTACACTGGAAACGAGGGAGAGGGAGGAATTAAATGGGAGAGATACCAATGGGTAGCCCAGGAGGCCCGACCCGGTCTGGCCTGGCCTGGCATCTCTTGACCCAGTCAAATGGGCACCTAATCTCCAGCTGAGGCCCAAGTCATCATTGTGTCAAAGATGGGCTGGAAAATGAAAATCTTGGGAAGACTTAAGGCCCAAAATTCCAACATAAATAATTGCCATTTTGTAATGCACCCTAACTACACCCTCAAATCGTAATACACTAATTATAAAACACGTAACTTCTAGGCAAGAAATTCTCAACATTTTAAAGAGTGGCATGAGTATACAATCTAAGAAGAATAATGTTGTTCCAATGATATCTCCTGTGGTGGTAGTTTACCTAACCTCTAGTATGCTGACTCTTTCTAGCGTGGTTCCTATACAAAAATGAAATGAGAATGAAGGAGTGTTTCCTTCACCGAGATTAGAGCATGCTCCGCATCTAAACGATATAGCAAGATAATGAATTTGTAATTTTCTTTCCAAGGAGCAAAAGGAAATGGCAAAGTAATTCTTGAAAAGTTCTTGTTAGAAAGAAATCAGGAATAAAGATGCCAGAATAGAAGCACAAGCATTTTGCATCGGAAATAGCACTGGGAAAAACCAATGGAAATATTGGTTTCAATATTAGAGGATGGTACGTGTAAGAAAAGATTTACCGACAAAATGGATATTTAGTAAATTTAAAAGCTATAGTGGTTTTGAAAAAGGAATTTTAGTCATTTAAAATTTTTTCAGTTCGGTCATTTCTCTTTTGTTGTAATTAAATTTCTTGCTTCAAGGTGTGAAATACGGGATAATGTACAATTTTTTTGTTTTAAAATTTCAGTTTTCATGTAATTTTAATTATTGAAAGGAAAAATTGCTATTCTTTTAACTTTTGATCTTACTAAGGAAAATATTAGTTAATTAGGATTAATAAATATCAATTGAAGAATGACTAGATATATTTTTTTAATCACATTAAGTTAGCAATTACGTAGCGAAGGACTTCCATCCTAACAGTTCAATATGCTTTTAAAAATAGAACTTTTTACCTTTTTTGATAAGTCCGTTTTTACTATCACTATAATTATGAAAGTATGAACAGTCAAGAAATGTACATTTAGAATTAATATATGTTCTATACCTCAATCATTAGCTGCATACAAAAAATAGTGTAGAAAAACGATCCATTATTTAAAATAAAATTGCATGACCCGTAATTAAAACATCTATATTTATATCAATTATATATGGAAATTCGTAAGATTTTAACTAAATCATATATATCCATTTTTGTGTGTACATCAATCATATATACACCCACATACATATATATAGATATGTATACATATCATATAATTATATAAAGATAGATATATATGTATATATGTAAATATATTGTTTTATCGCATAGTGTTTTGATTGGTAGATTAGTTAAACGTTTGAGTTGTTTACTATTGTGTCCAAGTTATTTTATTAAAAAACAATAAGATCAAAATTACAAAATTAATAGAGTGGGCCTTTGTATTAGGGCAATATCATGTTAGATAACCCTAGCTAATTAGAGATTAGGATTGGCTCATTATTGTAATTTATAAATACCTTATATTGGAAGTAAAACTTAAGAACCCTAGAAATTAGAGACCTTGATACTACCACCGATCTCGGCTTCTCTGTAATTTTACTAATTTTTTCAATGATTTATTACATAGGACAACGAGAAGTTTGTATGCAAGAAAAACTAGAGAGAAAGAAACAAAAAATCTAGTAAAACTTTTGCTTCCTAAGACATATAAAAGTACTAAAAGCAAGTTTACTACCCTAGCAATCAGACACTCTTGTCAATGCCACCTTATATTATAATAAAAAATATTTGAATCTAAGATAACCTGAACTTATTATATTTTAAGTACAATATTTATTAATTTCGAATAAGTATTTACATTAAAAAACTCATATAAAAAACTGAAGCAAAATTTAATTTTGAGAAGAAAAATGAAGTTTCTCTAAATCAAAAGTTATTAAATATAATCTAAATTTTAGTAAGTCACTACTCCCACCTACCCCCTTGCCATTCCTATGGTCGGTCAACAAAACCCATTTTAATAGAACTTAAACCAACTGAGTCAAAACTCAAAATTCAGCTTTACCCAATGGAAAAACTAAGCAAGTTTTTCATTGAACAAAAACTATGAAATCCTTATCTCATTTGGTCACCAAATGGCCACAAAACAAAGCAACAACAAACAAAAACCATCTACGAACTTCTAAGCCACAAATAAGATGAGTTTTAACTTTTGAACTTAAAGACCTGCAAACGACATAACCGTCATAGCAAAAAAAAAATCACTGAAGAATCTCATTCCCATTTATGGCCTTCGCAGTGATTTTATCCTTGTCACTGCTGGCAAACAACATGTAGTGCAATGATTGGAATACGAGTGCAAGGATTGGGCAAAATTTTATCTTTGATTCTTCACCTAGTCGTTGATTAACTGCTTGGTTTGGGGATAGGGGTTAAAGTATAGGCCATAAATAATTTAAGAGAAATAAATAAGGTGGGTAAAAAGTTAAAGTTTTTTTTTAATTAGTGAAGCTGAAGAAAATTTTAAGATAAATCAATTAAGTGGGTAAAACGATGAATTTTTTAAAATGAGTGAGGTGGAATAAAATTAAAGATAATTTATTTATGTAGGGTAAATTTGAAAAAAAAAATGTACTAGAAACCCAGTTCAAAGAAAGCAAACGTCTAGGCTAAGTGGTTCTGCAAATTTTTGAACCGCACTTTTTTTCATGCACTAAAACAACCTATGACTTTCGAACTTAACAATGATGCAAAACTTTTCATTTATGATTGGTTTACCATTGCATTCTTTATCAAATATAGTAATTCACTGCCAATTTAAACTTTGAATCAATCTAGAAAGATTGTACTTATTAAAACCTTCATTTAAAATTTTTCATTTCATTAAAAAATTTAGAAACTTTCACATGAAATAAAGAGAGAATTTCAAACTTACCAAGGACATCGATCTACACTCAAACGTTTCTGAACTATAGCTGCTCTATCTTCTCCAGTTAAGCGGCAAATATTTAAGCTCTTTATCGATGTTCCCTGAACAATGGTTTGTTCTTATATTAATAAATATAATTATATATCTTTTAATTCGAATTGTATTAAGTATGCAGCACTTCATGAATTACCTTTGACGGCCTAGCAATCGTAACAAGAGTGGAGCTAATTGGCTGAAATATTTAGGATTTCACATTGAAGTGAATTTTAAGTTAAAAAAACATAGCCTTTATGAAATTTAAAATACATAATGTATTAAATAAATTGTAAGATAACAACACCGTCACAAAATTCTTGGCACTAGTAGAATGTTCCTCTCTCATGCTAGCCTATGCCTTCCCACCCCAACCTTTCGTCCCAAATTCTGTCATCTTTTCTCTTTTTTGTACTTGTGACTTCTGGACAACTTTACTCAACTTCTAAGCTGATTCTGTTACTTGAACATCATCGACGTCAAGAACCGTCATGAACAACTTCTGTATTTGCTGGTCTCCAATTCCCTTTTCTCGTAATTGGTGGAGGTGGTTCTTTTCCTCTTCTTTTAGGTTACAAAAAAGTTCCCCACAACCTATCTCCTTCTCGAACATTAACGACATGCTACATGGTAAGAAGACATACACCAAGGAGCCAATAACCCTTGAAGATCCCATTGCCTCACGACATATTCATGATCACAACCCACTTCACCTTCTAATTCTCTATCACAATCTCATATGTTTTTTTAATTTTCGTGGCAACATTATTCCCAAATCCTTCTAACCTTTTAGACATTTCTTCCATCATCAATTTCCATTTATCTTCAAACATTTTTCAGTGTTCTAGCAATTTCACTCTAAAACATCTCATGACATCTCTGTCATAAAATAATCTATTTACTCCAGTCTCTTATTCATAGTTGCCAATGTAGGTTTCTTAGGAAAATTCACAACTGATTTGCAATGACAAGCTTTTGCGGGTTCTTTAAGCCTTCATTTTTGTTCATTTTGAGTGTTCTTTCTCTCCCTCTCACTCTCTATGTATATATATAGGGTTTGTCTTACGTATGCTCTTATGTTATATGTTAATACTGATAAACTATCACTGTATTCGATGATTCAAATGTTACAAAAATCGCATTAAATAACCTACGGAAATTTTACACAATAATAATAATCACTTATATTTATTTACCTTAATTGTATCAATCAGAATCATTGATATTCTCTCGTACCTCTATCCCAAGAATTCAAGTATTTAGGATAGTTTATAGCACTTCCTTTTATGGTTTATCTTTCCTCCTGAGGATTTAGTTTTTATTTTGTACGTTTTATTTAACATATTGTATCACTAAAACCTTCCAAATAAAAGATAATTACCTTATGGGAAAAAAATAAACCCTAAGGAAAAAAGATATTATAAAAGGAAAGGGTAGTGGTAGAGAGAATTAAAGATTCTGATTGCCACAATTAAGATAAATAAATATAAATAATTATTAGTTAGTGCAAAATTTCATAGTTTATTTATTAAGACTTTTTTGATGTATTTTTTACCAAACATAGTTTGAGTTTATCTATATTAATGTGTGCCATATATAGGGGCACACATTAGACAAAGCCTTATATATGTATATATGTACGTATGTATGTATGTATATGTATATATAGCTCATTAAAGCACATATGGAAATTTCGCAGTAATAATAACCACCTACATTTATTTACCTTAATTGTATCAATCAGATTCTTTAATATTCTCTCTCACCCCCACCCGGAAAAAAGAGATCACTCGGGATTGTCTATAACATTTCCTTTCATAATATATTTTACCTTTAGGATTTATCATGGCTCCTTAGGGTTTGTTTTTTATTCAGTGTGTTGTATTAATAAAACTTACCAAATAAAAGATATACCCAAAGCAAAAAGAAAAAAATAAATGAGGAGGAATAATATAATATAAAACGAAATAAGAAAGACAATCCTAGATTCTTTTCTTTTTTTGGGGTTGGGAAGGATGAATGGGGAATGGGTAGGGGTAGAGAGATTAATAAGAGTCTTATTGGAATAATTAAGGTAAATAAATATAGATGACTATTAATTAATACAATCATTTCATACTTATTTAATGTGCCTTTTTGTTATATTTTTTGTACCAAGTATCATGAGTTTCTCCGTATAACATATGCCATAGGAATATCGCCAGATAAACTTATATATATTGTCCAAAATAGTGATAGGTGCCCCTTTGAAGAAGTTATTAATTGCCTCAAATGAGGACATTTTAGTAAATTTAACAAAAATGGAGATGTAAATTTACATAATCGTACTCTGTGTACTTTATAATTTGAAGTTGATAATTTAAAAGCAACCCTCCTAAAATCCTATATGTAAAAAAATTAACATTATGTCTTTCAAAAAATAACTTTATCACCTTTCATGAACTCATCTCTCTGTTCTCGTAAAAAAATGAAGAATTCTAAGCTCTTTAAGTTAGTAGACAAGCTAGCTAATTGAGGTAGATAAGTTAGAACATTCATACACTTGTTAGTACCAGCAAGCAAACAAGTGCAGGTGCATCAGCCTTCTTTCTTTTTCTTTTCTTTTTTATGTTTTTTACCAAATAATGTGGTGACTAGCGAGCTGACATGAATTTTCTTTTCCAAGAAAAACAAACAAGTTGATGGTGAGCTCATGCTCCTTCTTTCTTTCTTTCCTTTTTTTAAATTCTTTTAATCAAGTTGGTGACTGGCGAGCTGACCTGATGCTTTTTTCTTCTCCTTTTTTTCTTTTTAATTTTAACAAAAAATAGGCTAGTCTTTTTGTGAGCAAATGCGATGTTTTTTTTAGTGATTTAAAAACGTTAGTCATTCTTAGATGAATTCAACCAAACACAAATGGCTTGTTGTATACCACGTAGGATCTTTTTAATTCATGAACCACACAAGATGTCTTGAACCTTAAAGAAACTGTCACCTAAAAAAATGCTAGACGAGCTGGTTTTTTTTTTTTTTTTTTTGAATTACCCCATATGATATGAATTCAAAAAAAAAATATTGAACAACTTCCATAGGAGCAACTAGAAGATTGAAGACATCATGGACGAAGCTTCAATTGAGGAACTCTTGGATTAATTAGAAGGCTTGGAAGAATTTACAAGACTTATAAGACTCATAAAATTTATAAAATGCTCACTGAAATAAAACTAGAAGCTCCCGGCCATCGAAAAAGATGCAAGAAAAAAGGAGGGAAGAAAACAGAGCCTACCGACGATGGTAGGTTCCGACCTTATCGTCAACAGTAGCCCTTTGGACAAAAGGAATATTGAGGAGACTACCTAGCGGCGACTGTAGGCTCTCACCCTACCGCCCTCGGTAGGTCTCAGGACAAACAATCAAGACTTGAAGACTACACTTTAATTTTAATCAATATTGATTAGTTTTTAGTTAATTATTGGTTTCTTGATTTCCATGCTTGTAATTAACTTCTATTAGAAGGGTAATTATATATTTTTAATACTTATTAGGTTTTAGGACGAGGAGTAGGTTTTCTTTACAATTACCTACTTATGCCTCCTCTTGTGAATAACTTAGGTTAATATTGATGATATGAATTTAGAGTTTCCTCCAATGGTTTCTAAGGTTCTTCAACCCATCTTAATTAGCTTCTAAGGATCTGCTTCCTCAATTTGTAAACAACTGATTACATAGATTAACAAACTATGGAAGTCAATTGATTATTTCCAATTCCTTCTTTAATTGATTCCAGGAGTTCTTGTTTTAGAGTTGATTATAATTATAATGTGTAGTTTGGATTTTAGGGCTGTAGTTTCCCTAAGGTTCTTGCTATCAAATTGGGAAGAGTTCCTCCTCTCAATATTGGGTATATGTGGCTTAGTTTCTCACAGGTTCTTTAGTGGAGTATTCAAACTACAAAATCTTCAATAGATGTCCTTCATCATTGAAGTGATCTTGGGAAGATGACAGATTCAATTTGCAATCAAATGGGAAATTCACATAAGCATAACTTATTCATTTGTTATAACCACATAACTTATTCATTTGTTATGACATGCATTTATTTTACTTTTCAAAATAAAATTACGTATATTAATTATAAATATATTTATAATTTGTCCCTTTACCCACTAATTTCTCAATTTTCTGTAATTTACATTAGTTTCACTAAATTTTCACATAAGTCACTAGATTCTCAAATTGACCCCATAACTTACTATTTGTTGTGATAAACATTTATTGTTGGTTTCCAGAAAAATAATTTATAGTAATTATAAATATACTTATAATTTGTATCTAAACCCTCTAATTTCATATTTTTATGTAATTTACATTAGTTTCTCTAAATTTTCACATATATCACTATTTTTTTTTAAAATGACCCCATAACTTATTCTTTTGTTCTTATAAAACATTTATTTTATTTTTCCAAACACACCTACTTGTATTAATTATAAATATATTTATAATTTGTGTCTAAACCCTCTAATTTCGATATTTTCTGTAATTTATATGAGTTTCACTAAGTTTTGACAAAACACCAGCTTTTCAAAATTCGTAACGTATTCATTAGTTACGATGTACGTTTATTTTAGTTTTTCAAAATAAAATTATTTATATTTATATAAATATACTTATAGTTTGTCTCTAAACCCACTAATTTTGTTAATTTATTTTATTTACATGAGCTTTATTAAGATTTTAACAAAATCACTAGTTTCTCCAAAATGACCCTATAGCTTATTCATTTTTTTATGATATACATTTGTTTTAGTTTTTCCTAATAAAATTAGTAATAATAATTATAAATATACATATATAATTTGTCTATGAACCCTTGCTTAATTTTGTTCAATTTAATAGAGTTTCTCCAAATGTAACATAATCGATTAATTTCTCAAAATGACCCCATAATTTTTTCATTTCTTATGATAAACATTTGTTTTAGTTTTTCAAAATCTAATTGCTTATAGTAATTATAAATATACTTATAAGATTTCATTAAGCCCACTAACTTTATTATTTTAGGTAAGTTACATTGGTTTCACTAAGTTTTCCAAAAAATTACTAGTTTGTTAAAATTTGCAATAAGTATTATAGAAAAATATTATCCCCTCCAGAATCCAATTTTCATTTATGACCTTTAGAGTCATTTATCTTTCTTCTTGGACATCCAAAAAGAAGGGTTTTGATTCTTGTTCTCCTGTTCCTTCTTCTCCTTTTCCCTCTTGGCTTTTTCATCCTGTCGTCATCATTACATCATCTTCTTTGCCAAATTTCCCTCCCTTCCTCGGTAGACTATCGTCTTTCTCAGAAAATGAATCTTCTAGAGGAATTTTGTTGAAAAATTTATACTTGATTCTCCCCTTCGGTCCCTAATTCCCCTCTTAGACCTGAGATTAGCAAGGCAGGGATAGGACTATCCAAAGTATGTTTTACTGCTTTTTTAAAAGATTCAGTTTTTTAGGGAAGTTAACTAAGAATGCCCCTATACTATTTGCCTAAACCACACTTTGCCCATGAACTCATTCTGCATTTACTCCAGCACTCAAAACTTTTGCCAAAAAGTTTCTAGCTACCACAAAATGGGATGGACCAACAAAAAAGATTTTCTACCAACCACATTGGGTATTTGGAGTGGCAAAACTATCAATTTTTGGCTTTCTATTCCTCAAAACAACCCCACGCGATTTACTTAGCTCACATTCTACCCATGAACTTAATTCTTGATTTTTTCCCTTGAACAAAAATCACTTATCAAAAAGTGGCCCAAAGCTAGGGATGTTAATAGTTTGGGAAAAAAAAAAACAACTGGAACTGAAATTTAAGTTATTGATAAATAAAGATTCTTTCCCCAAATTAAAATTCGTTTCGATTTATTTTTTGAGCTTCTCCAAAAGGAAAAAAATGATTTTTCTCAAAAAATAATTAACTATTATTAAATTTTATTAATTTCAAATATTATATGTCGGATACTGACTTTGATTTTCTTCAGGCAAAATTTTGTTACAAAGTACCGAATATTTCTCTTGGCTTCAACAAGATTGAACCAGATGGTGTTTTCTTTGATGCTTAGAATTTCGTTCTCACCATCATCACTGCCAATCAATGCCAACAAACCCACTGTCACCGCCGTAAGAGCTAGCAATCTCATCCTCCTACTTCCTCTGATCTTCACGCGCTGCCATCCCCTTCTTCTTTTGTTACATCTCTGTAACACTCTCCCTCTTTCTTCTTTCCCATCTCCTGTAATATCATTGGGCCCCCAATTTTTCTTCCTCTTCTTTGTCCTCCAGTCCCAATTTTACACCCCTCCCCCATTTTCTTCTTCCCCTTCCACTTTCCCTTTCCCTTCCCATCACTGTTGCACCTTTGTCTTGGATTAGGGGTTGCTAAATAAAACCACACTATTTGTTTTGTTTCATTCGATCCCAAATGCCCGTGGGAATTATCATGTAAATGTGACATGTTGACAAAAATTAATAGAAGGGCAAAATTAATATGTTCAAGGGTCAAATTTATTCGTTGGGCAAGTTCGAGGTAACGGACTTAGCATTTTTTTCAGTTCAGGGTCAAAAATCAAAAATGGAAAAGCTTAAGCATCACTAGTACACTTCACCCTAATAATAATAGTAGTAATAATAATAATAATATTAATAATAATAATAATAATAGTACTTGTGGGTAGTTGCTTAAAATATTTGGGTGAACAAGGAAATTTCCATAAGGATTCCATTATATACTCGTATCATAAATGGAACGAAAGGAGAAGAAAGAGGGAATAGTGATTATCTTTTTTCTACTTACATGAGGAAGATATCTTCTTATTTTCAAAAGCATTTTAAAAAAGATTAAATGACCGTCACTAGTTATTATTTACGTTGCTAGCAATCAAAATATCTCGGGATTTCATAGAAAGAAATGATAAAAAAAATTATATTCCTATCTCCGTGTACTTGTGTTCAGAAAGTAGCTCACAGAAAATCTATCATAAGCACTAAGGGTTGTCTAGTACATTCTCAAGTACACTCTCTAGTACACATACTTGAACAAGAAATATTCCCTTTGGGTTTATTTATTAGAATTTAGGGTTCATCTTTTATTCTATAGGGTTTATATTGATAAAATTACTAAAATGAGGGTACGAGAGGGTGTAATAGAAGATGTATTAGACGATCCTAGTTGTTTCATAAGCCGAATAATATCATTGCAACTTTATGAAGTATCAAATCTTTCTTCCTTGTTAATTTCACTACTAAATCTTTGCTTCAAATTTATAACCTTAAAAAGATTTTATAAGTGCACTTTTTGCATATTCTAATGTTCTTTCAAAGTATATATACATTAAAGAACAAATAAAAATATGTTTCTCTACCATGCTAAGTCTACGACAATCAACGAAGAACCGATGTAAATGGTGGATGAAAATATATTTTTTTAGTTTCTTTAGCTGTCTAAATATTTTTTAGAATTTTACTCGCACCATTATAGAATTAGAAACCACAAAATCTTCCTCCTAAATACATTAGAATTCCTTGAAGAACTACATTCCCGTAACCAACTTCAATGCAATAGAGAACTTCAAGATAACATTCTAAGCTAATTTAGCTAAACAAATACCAATACAATTGTAATTTAAAAGCAAAGCATTAGTATGCAAACAGACAACCATCTTACGCTTAGAGTACTCTACTTCAAGACAACCTATATGGTATGTAGAACTCGAACATCATAACACTATATTTATTAAAAAACAAGTTAGTATACAAAATTAGGAAGATGGTGTGCTCAGCTATGGAAAATTCTTTCTATCTCAATGTAAATGTTTTTACAAGTTCAAGAATACTTATTCAACTTGTCAAAATTTTGTTTTTTCTTTATTGTTCTGGAGATATTAATCTTTTTAATCATTCTGATATCATTTAAGATAAGTTTATCTCGATAAGGTCGGGTTTGGACTCTTTAGAATTATATGTATTCTTTTAATTATTAAACTACGGACATGTCTGGAACAGAAGTAGTGCAATACATGCATACGGGCTAGAATAAGAAGAAAGACCTACTTAATTACTTGGGAAACTAATTAGTTAAATATTTTTATTATTTAATATGGGGTCAAAGTTATGTCATAAGAAAACAGTGGGCCATATTAAAAAATTCATTAAGATAGGAGTGGCCAAGGTTATTTGGACCATATAAAGTTAGATTAGTCCTAGTGCATTAGATTTTAGAGTTTAGGGCTCAATTATAAACTTGTTATGAAACAATTAAACCAAGAGATCCCAGCTTTCACAGAACCTAGTTGCCACCACCCTAGACTAGTTCCTTTTTTCAAATTTTATTTTATTTTATAGGCTTCTTAAATTGGAGTTTCACATGAGATTGATTCGTTTCGATCATCAGTTGTTTGAGGTAAGAATTCGTAAGTCTATGTTGTTTTTGACATGAAAGTATTAAATTACAGAAGATTGTGATTGATGTTGTAGATTATATATTTTTAGTGGTTTAAAATTTGACTAAACATTTTTTATTTTTAGAAAAATCAATATGGAAAAAAAGTTTCTTGTCCTTGCTGATTCGGAAAGAAAAGAAGAAGAAGAAGAAGAAATTTTCTCAAGGATGTCATATATAATCTTATCATAAAATTATATAAGAAGAACGAGCAAAAACATGACTAACTTTTGCTTATGTTCATATTTAGAAAGCATTTTGGAGAAGATTCAATAACTCAATCAACACTAGACATAATTTACATTACCAGCAAACAAAATATTTAAAGATTAGATGGCAAGAAATGATAATAAAAAAGTAGTCTTATCATCTTCTTGTTCTTTATTTCGAAAAGCAGCTCACACCTTATCTTTTATAAGCCCCACATAATCCGTGCTACTTTATAAAGTAACAATCTTCCTTCTTAGGGTTCTAATTATTTACATTTCTTTTTTCTTCCTTCCTCAACATGGAAGGCTTTTGTGTTTTCACTTTATTCTATATTTGAGAAACAGAAATCAATGGAGAAACCCTGTAAACTCTATTTGAGATTTTCTTTTGTTGATAAGCTAATAAAATATTTTCTCGAAGTATCATCGCACTATTGGAAAAATTAGCAGCTACAAAATCTTCCTCTAAAACCTACCTAGATTACTCGATGAACCAATTTTATGTACCCATTTTCATGCATTAACTAAACTTATGTCCAACATTCTATGTAGCTTTAGCTAAGGAATACCATTAATTATAATGCAAAACCAAAGTTTCATTTTGTAAAGAAGCATGTGGTATACTCAAAATGTCCTTTCTATCTCTAACATAAATAACATTGGAAGTAGCTTTTTGTGCATCAAATAAGTAATTGTACATGCCATAAGTTTAGTGTTATATATATCTGATTAAGTAAAAATTTTATTAATTTCCGTATATGATAGATATAAATATGAATGTTTTTTTTAATATAGGTTGCGCAATTTGATTTTAATAATGGATCATTTTTTTCAATATCAATTTTCGTATTTAATGAGTGATTGAGATACATAACTTATAGTATTTCTAAATTTACACCTCTTGATTGCCTATACTTTTGATAGGATATTATAAATATACATACCTTGATTATTGTTGATGCCTCAACATTAATTGTTTTTAAGTTTTACAAAAAAAATTGATTACTTTCATATTGTTGATGTTCTTAGATATCAAATTTGATAGATTCTTATCCAAATTTTCATCAATTTTTCATGTTCGAAGTTCTATTGTTTCATTTTCTTTTTTTGTGTAGAAATATAAACCTTTACAGTTACAAATGTCAAGACTTGCAACTCACCTAACTACACCCTCAATCATAAGGCACCAATTACAAAATATGTATATTTTAGGCAAGAGATTCTCACCATTTTGAAGAGTGGCCTAAGGACAAAAACTAAATAGAATAATCAGGTTCAAATGATATCTACTTCGGCGGTTGTTTGCCCTACCTATAGTATGCTAATTCTTTCTAGGGTGGTTCTTGTACAAAAGGTAAAGCAGAATGAAGGAGTGTTACCTTTACCGATATTAGAGTATGCTCCAGATCTAAACAATATAGTAACATAATGAATTTGTAATCGTTTCTATAGGGAACAAAAGAGAAAGGCGAAGGAATTCATGGGAATTTTTTGTTGGAAAGAAAAAAGGAATAAAGATACAAGGGAAACTCCAAATGCATTTTAGATCAAAAATAGCATTAGGAAAAACCAATGGAAATATTGGCTTGAACATTAGAGGAGGGTACGTGTAAGAAAAGGCTAACCGACAAAATGAATATTTGGTAAATTTAAAAGCAATTGTGGTTTAAAAAAGGAATTATGATCATTTTAAATGTTTTCCATTAGGTTATTTGTTTGTTCTTGTAATTGATTTCATGTACGGAGTTTTGTTGTTTCATTGTTTAGCTTTATTTACTAAAACAAAGAATTGTTATTCTTTAACTTTTGATCTTACTATGGGAAATATTAGTTAATTAGGATTAAGAAAAATCGCTTGAATGATGAGTAGATATATTTTCTTAATCAACATTAAGTTAGCAACTACATAACGAAGGACTTCCATCATAAAAGTTAAATATGCTGCTAAAAATATATTTATATATATACATACATATATATATATATATACATGCATGTATATGTACATATACACAAATATATACTGTTTTGAATTGGAGATTTCCAAGTTATTTTATAAAAAAAACGATAAGGTCCAAATAACAAAATTAAATAAGTTACGGAGTGGGCCTCTTGCTTAGGGCTATATCAAGTAAGAAAACTCTAGCTCTTTAGAGCCTAGGATCGACTCATTAATGTATTTAGTAAATACCTTATGTTTGAATTAAAACTTAAGGATCCTAGAAATCCGAAACCCTGACTATCGCGACCTATCTCTGCTTCTCCATAATTCTACTTCTTTCTTCAATGATGAATTACAAGGGATCAAGAGAAGTTCATATGCGAAAAAATTGGGGATAAAGAGACAAAAAAAAAAATAGTAAAACTTTACTACACTACTAGAGTACTTAGAGTAAGTTTACTACTCGAGAAATCAGAAACTCTTGTCACTCCCACCTTCTATATTACCATAGACTAGCATCCATCACCTTTTTTTAATATCTTGAGAGGGTAGGAATGGGGCTTAATTAAGGGATTTAGGTTGGGATCGGAGATAAATTTTATCCCCACAACAAGGATGCAAGGGGATGAAGACAAGGTAAGGGTGGTGGGGATATCGGCGGGGACTTCAACGTATTTTGGAAAAAAATTTTCCATGAAATAACTGCAAAAGTTGGTAATAAATGTTAATCAATATGAAATCATTTCACTATTTGGAAATGAAAGAAATCTCATTTCCTTGCTCTGAAGACATGTCCCTGATGGGAAGAAAAATGAAGTTTCTCTAAACCAAAATTTATTAGATATAACCGAAACTTTAGTTAGTCCCCGCTCCCAACTCCCTCCTTGCCATGCCTATGGTCAGTCAACAAAACTCATTTAATAGAACTAAAATCAACCAAGTCACAACTTGAAATTTAGTTTACCCCACAAACAAACTACGCAAATTTTTCATTGAACAAACACTTCTTTCGATTAAGAAAACTATGAAATCCTTAGCTCATTTTGCCACCAAACTGCAAAAAAATAAAATAACAGCTAACATAAACCATCCGCAAAATTCTAAGCCAGAAATGAGGTGGGTTTCAATTTTTGAACATAATAATGTGCAAACAACAGTACCGTCCGAGCAAAATGAAAATCACTCCAGAATGTCATTCCCAGTTATGGTATTCACAGTGATTTTATCCTTGCTGCTTCTGGTAAACAAAATGCAGTGCAAGGATTAGGCTAGAAGTTAAAGGATAGGGCAAAATCGTATCTCTGATTCCTCACAATGTCCCTAATTCACTACTTAGTTTGTGGATAGGGGTTAAAGTACGCGGCCATAAATTATTGAAGAGGAATCAATGAGGTGGGTGAAAAGCTGAAGTTTTTTTTTAATTAGTGAAGATGAAGAAAATTTTAAATAAAATCAATTAGGTGGTTAAAATGTTGAATTTTTTTTTTAATTAGTGAAGCTGAAAAAATTAAAAGAGAATTTAATTATGTTGGGTGAAACTAAAGAAAAATAATGTCTCACAACACAATTTTGGACTAAGAGGTTTGGCAAATTTTTTAACCACACGTTTTTTTAATGCACTGAAATAACCTATGACTTCCGAACTTAACAATGATGTGCACGCAAACTTTTCATTAATGATAAGTTTGCCATTCTTCATCGAATGTAGTAATTCATTGCCAATTTAAAATTTTTCTCAATCAAGAAAAATTGTACTCATTAAAACCTTCATTTCAAAATTTCCATTTCATTAAAATATTTAATAACTATCACGTGAAATAAAGAGGTAATTTCAAACTTACCAGGAAGACCGATCTATGCTCAAACATTTCTGAGGTATAGCTGCTCCATCGGCTCAAGTTAAGCGGCAAATATTTAACTTCTTATTTAGTGTTCCCTAAACAATGGTTTGCTCCTATATTAACAAATATCAGTATCTAACATTTAATTCAAACACCTTTGTCGGCTTAGTAATTGCGACATTTGAAGGACATGAGACAGGAGGAGGGCTACCTTTCGAAAATATTTGGGATTTCATATTAAAGTGAATTTGAAGTAAAACAAATAACCTTTATGAAATTTAAAATACATAATGTATTAAGTAAATTGCAAGATAGTAACAATGTCATAGAATTCTTGGCACTGGTCAAATGTTCTTCTCTGATGCTAGCCTATGCCTTCCCACCCCAACCACTCTTCCCAAATTCGGTCAACTTTAGTAAACTTCTTAGCTTATTCTATTAGTAATCTTGAACTACATCGACATCAAGAACCGTCATCAACCACTTCTGCATCTGCTACACTTCAATTTCCTTTTTCCATAATTGGTGGAGGTGTTTCTTTTCCTCTCTTTTTTGTTCCAAAAAAATCCTTCCAAAACTATCTCCTTCTTAAACATTGATGACATACTCCATGAAAGGGCCTACTACGTCATTATTCCTTATATCTTCTACATTGAATAACATCCACACATTGTCTCCCACCGGGGGAGCCGATATTCCCTGAAGATCTTATTGCCTCACGGCTTCTTCATGATCACCACCCACTTCACCTTCAACTTCCATATCCTCATCCTCTATCACAATCTCATCTATTTTTGATTTCATGGAAACTTTATTTCCAAATGCTTCTAACCTTCTACACGTTTCTTCCATCATCAGTTTCCGTTTGTCTTCAACCTTTTTTTAATTTTGCTAGCAAATTCATTCTTAAACAATTCATGACATCTCTATCATAAAATAATCTATTAACTCCAGCCTCTTATGCATAGCGCCGATGCAGGTTTCTTAGGACAATTCCTAACTGATTTGCAATGACAAGCTTTTGAGGCTTCTTTACCTTCATTTTTGTTTGTTTTTAGAGTTCTCTCTCTCTCTCTCTCTCTCACTCGCTCTCTCTCTCTCTCTCTCTCTCTCTCTCTCTCTGTGCATATATATAGAGTTTCTTATGTATGCTCTTATGGTATTAATATAGATAAACTCACGCTATATTTAATGACTCAAATACTACAAAAACTCGTTATATCACCTATGGAAATTTTGCACTAATAATAATCACTTATATTTATTCTCCTAATTATGAAAGTACCTAGGATAGTTTATTACATTTCTTTTTATAATATATTTCCCCTTTGTGGTTGATCTTTTATTCTTAGGATTTCTTTGTTATTCGGTAGGTTTTATTTGCAATGTTGCATTAATAAAGCCTACTAAATAAAACATAATTACCCTAAGGAAAAAATATATTTTAAAAGGAAAGGTTAGTGGTAAATAAAGATTCTAATTGCTACAACTAAGGTAAATAAATATAAATGATTACTAATTAGTGTAAAATTTCATAGTTTATTCAGTGAGACTTTTTTTTATATATTTTTTTACCAAGTATTAGTGTGAGTTTTTTGGTAATAACGTGTCCCATATATAGGGGCACACGTTAGACAAGCCCATATGTACGTATGTATATATGTATTTATATATATATATATGTATGTGTATATATACGTTATATATATCTCATTAAATCACATATGGAAATTTGGACTAATAATAATCACCTAGACTTATTTGCCTGAATTGTATCAATCGGAATCTTTAATATTCTCTCTCACCCCCACACCAAAAAAGAAAGCACCAGGGATTGTTTATAACATTTCCTTTCGTAATATATTTTCCCTTTAGAATTTATCTTTCCTCATTAGAGTTAATTTTTTATTCAGTATATTGTATTAATAGAACCCATCAAATAAAAGATAAACCCTAAAGAAAAATATATTTTAAAAGTAAATATGAAAGATAATCCTATATTATATTATTTCCTTTTTTTTTCTTGTGGGGGGAGGGGGTAGGGGAAGGGGGGTTTTGGGTGGGAAGGATGAGTAGGGAAGCGGTAGGGATAAAGAGATTGTTAAGATTGTTATTGGTACAATTAGGGTAATTAAATATCGATGATTGTCAATTAGTACAAACATTCCGTATTTATTTAATGTGTTTTTTGTTATATTATGTTTTGGGGTTTTTTGTTATATTTAATATTTATACATATTAACAAGTGCCATAGGAACACATGTTAGATGAATCTTGTATATATTTATATATATTTGTGTGTATGTTGGGAGTAGTGATAGGCGCCTCTTTGTAGAAGCAATTAATCCCCTCAAATGAGGACATTTTAGTAAATTTAACAGAAATTGAGATGTAAATTTACATAATGGTCTTTTTTGTACTTTTACGATTTGAAGTTGATAATTTTAAAAGCAACTCTCCCTATAATCTTATATGTGAAAGAATAACAGCTTTATGTCATTTCAGAAAACAACTTTATCATCTTCCATCAACTCATCTCTCTTTTGTTTTAAAAAAAAGTATGAGTGCTAGGCTAATTAGGTTAACAGGTGAGCTAGCTAATTGCGGTTGATAATTTAGAATATTCATGCACTTGTTAGTGAGGGTCAGCAAAGCAGTGCTGGTGCATCAACCTTCTTTCTTTTTTCTTTTTTTTATTTTTTTACCAAACAAGCTGGCGATAGCGAGTTGACCTGCTTTTTTTCTTTTGAAAAAAAAAAAAAAACAAGTTGATGGTGAGCTGATGCTCCTTTTTTCTTTCTTTCTTTTATTTTTTTAAATTCTTTTACCAAACAAGGTTGTGACTATCGAGCTACCAGATGTTTTCTTTTTTTTTTTTTTTTTTTTATTTTAACCAAAGAATAGGCTGATCTTTTGGTGAGCAAATCCGAATTTTTTTAGTTATTTTAAAAATTTTTAGGCATTCTTCCATCAATTCAAACCAACCAAAATGGCTTCTTGTATACCAGTCAGGATCTTTTAAATTCATTAACCACACAAGATGTCCTGATTTTGAAAGAGACTATCATCTAACAATATACTTCTAGAGCTATTTCTTTTTTTCTTTAATGACCCCATGTGATATGAATTCAACAAAGGATTATCCAACAATTTACATAGGAGCAACTAGAATATTGAAGACATCATGGATGAAGCTTCAATTAAGGAACTTCGGGTTTAACTGGAAGGCTTGGAAGACTTCACAACACCTCTAAGACTCCTAAAATTTATAATAAGCTCACTGAAATAAAACTAGAAGCTTCCGACTATAATAGAAGGTGAAAGAAGCAAGGAGGGAAGAAACAGAGCCTACTGTCCCCGATAGGTGTTAGGACAAATAATTAACGCTTTAAGACTACACATTAATTTTAGTCAAAATTAATTAGTCCTTAGTTAATTATTGATTTCTTGATTTCCATGCTTGTAATGATTATAGCAACAAACATTATCCACTCTAGAATCCATTTTCCATTTATGACCTTCAGAGTCATTTTACCTTTTTTCTTGGACAACCCAAAATAAGGGTTTTTATTCTTGTTCTTCTGTTCCTTCTTCTCCTTTTCTCCCTATTCTTCTTCGTTCCTATCCTCATTATTATCATCAACTTCTTTGCCAAATTCCCCTTTCCTCGTCGTTAGACTATCGTCTCTCAGAAAATAAATCTTTCTAGTGTAATTTTATTGAGAAATTTATGCTGAATTCTCCACTTCTGTTCCTAATTCCTCCTTAGACATGAGATTTACAAGGCGGGGATACGAGTATCCAAAAATTTTTCACTACTTTTTTTAAAGATTGCATTTATTAAGGAGGTTAACTAAGAAAGCCCCATACTATTTTCCAAATCCGTACTCTGCCCTTGAACTCATTCTTCATGTTTTTACTCCTAAAACTAAAATTTATGCCAAAAAGTCGCTCGCCACCGTAAAATGTGACGAAACCAACAAAAAAACAATTATGTGCCGACCACATGGGGAATTTTGAGGGAAAAAAATCTATTTTCGGATTTCGATTCTTCAAAAATACCACTATGAGATTTAGCTAGCTCACATTCTACCCATGATCTCATTTCTTGAATTTTTTCTCTTGAATGAAAATCACTTATGAGAAGTGGCCCAAAGCTAAGGATGTTATTAGTTTTGACAAATAAATAATAAAAACAACCGTAACCAAAATTTAAGTTTCGGACAATTTCTTTTTGGATAAATAAAGTTTTCTTTCTCCAAATTAAAATTCATTTCGGTTTTCACTTGTGAGCTTCTCCAAAAGGAAAAATGGAATTTTCGCCGAACTAATAAATAATTATTCTTAAATGTTATAAATTTAAATTAAGTTAGACTTAATTAAGGTAATCTAAAAATTTAAAGACATAATTTTACACAGATTTTTCATATTTTCATAAAAAATTTTAAATATTAATAATATAATTAAGTCAAGACATAATACATATTATTTTTAAATTTAAATTTATTACTTTTTATATATATATTTTGGCTTTCTCCAAATCAAATTAAATTGGCTCACAAATCATATCATATATATATGTGTCTGTGCGCATATATATATATATATGAGGGTAAAGTGTGCTCGTGACTATTAAGATTTCCCTTTTTTTTTTTGGTTTTTTTGACCCTGAACAAGAAAACGGTAAGTCAGTGACCTTAAGCTATTCAAACGTTCAATTTTAACCCTGCTGCTGCTTTTGGGCATCAATTCTTGATGGAAAGAAACACGTAACTTTCACATTGCGTTTTTAGGGGCATCTATGTCCGAAGAAAAGAAAAAAAGATGAAGTACATCCATAGCTATCATCATCCAACTACACCATCGGTCTATCCACCAGAGTAAGGAAAACTGAGGCAATCACAGGCACTCAAGTACCAGCGAAACCTGTCCCCTTGTTTACTATAAAAAGAAACCCTTTAAAGCCACCACCAATTGTTGACCAAACCAACCTGAATCAAAACCAAAAATGTAAAATATTACAATTACTTATCTTTAATTTCTTGTAAATATGGACTTAACACAAAGAAAACAGAAACAAAAATTTTTTTATCTCAAAATCAGTACAACTTTTAGATGATAATCAGATATTTGGATACCCCAATTTCTTCATGACAAGAACTACAGAATTGAACATTTGATCAAATGAGTTGGTATATTTCAAACCAGAATTCAGATCCGTCTAAGTGATATTCATGATTCCAAAAAAGCATAAGCAAAATAAAGGGAAACATCTATGAATAAAAATAACTTTGAGTAATTTAGAAATTTAAACAATGGTTTCATGACTTCGTCTACAATGTTAGATCTTAGTTTGAAATGTTTAAGATTTTAAGTGAATTTAAAGTAAAAAAAATAACCTTTATGAAATTTAAAATACATAATGTATTAAATCAGTAGCAAGACAATAACACCGTCAAAGAATTCTAGGCAGTAATAGAATGTTCCTCTCGTATGCTAGCTTATGCCTTCCCACCCAAACCACTCTTCCTAAATTCTTTCTTCCCTATTTTTTGTACTTGATACTTCTGGACAACTTTGGTCAAAGTCTCAGCAGATTCAATTAGTAATAATGAACAACGTCGACGTTTAGAATCATCATCGAGCACTTCTGCATCTGCTGCTACTCGATTCGCTTTTTCCATAACTGGGGAAGGTATTTATTTTCCCTTCTTTTGTGTTCCAAAAAACTCCTCCCAAACTATCTCCTTCTTGAACAATGACGACATACTCCATGGTAGAGTGCACTATGTCATTATTACTTATATGTTCTACATAGAAAAACATCCACATTATTGTCTCCCATCGGGGATCGAATATCCCCTGAAGATCCATTGCCTCACAGCTTCTTCATGATCACAACCAACTTCACCTTCCACTTCCACTTCGACATCCTCATCCTCCTTTATAATCTCATCCGCTTTTGATTTTGCAGCAACTATATCCCAAATGCTTCTAACCTTCTAAGCATTTCTTCCATCATCAATTTTTATTTATCTTCAAACATTTTTTAATTTTCCGGCCATTTCATTCGTAAACTTTCATGACATCTTTGTCATAAAATAATCTATTAACTCCAGTGTATTATGCATAGTTGCCAATGTAGATTTCTTAGGATGATTCACAACTGATCTTAAATTACAAGTTTTTTGGGCTACTTTTAGCCTTCTTTTTCTTTTGTTTTTTGTGTTTTCTCTCTCTCTCTCTCTCTCTCTCTCTCTCTCTCTATATATATATATATATAGCGTTTATCTTGCGTATGCTCTTATGGCATATGTTAATATGGATAAACTCACAGTATATTACGTGATTCAAATATTACAAAAATCTTATTCAATCACCTACGGAAATTTTGCACTAGCAATAATCACTTAGAATTATTTACCTTAGTTGTATCAATAAAAATCCTAATATTCTCACTTAGCTCCACCCCAAGAAAAAAAGTACCCAGGATAGTTTGTGGTATTTCTTTTTATAATATATTTCCCTTTACGAATTATCTTTCTTCCTTCGGATTTATTTTTTATTCGTTAGGTTTTATTTGATATATTGTATTAATAAAAACTACCAGATAAAAGATAATTACCTTAAGGGAAAAAAATAAAAACCCAAGGAAAAAGTATATTATAAAAGGAAAGGTAGTGGTAGAGAGAATTAAAGATTCTTCTTGCGACCATTAAGGTAAATGAATATAAATGATTATTAATTAGTGTAAAATTTCATGGTTTATTTATTGAGACTTTTATACATATGTTTTACATAGTATAATTTGAGTTTATCAATAGTAACGTTACGCAACCCCATATATATGTGTATATATCTATGTATACATATGTATATATGTATGGAAATTTTATAATGACCTAGATTTCTTTACCTTAATTGTATAAATCAGAATATTTAATATTCTCTCTTACCCCCACCCCAAAAAAGAAAGCACCTGGGATTGTCTATAACTTTTCCTTTCAGAATATATTTTTCCTTTAGGATTTATCTTACCTCTGTAAGGTTTTTGTTTTTATTCGGTATATCGTATAAATAAAACCAACCAAATCAATGATAAAACAAAAGGAAAAAAATAAACCCTAGATTCTTTGCTTTTTCGGGAGGATGGGAAGGATTATGGGGAAGGGGTAGGGTTAGAGAGATTAGTAGGATTCTTATTGGAGTAATTAAGGTAAATAAATATAGATGATTAGTAATTATTACAAACATTTCATATTTATTTAATGTTTTTTTAGTTACATTTTTTTTACCAAATATATTGTGGGTCTATCCGTATTAACATTTGCCATGGGAACATATGTTAGAAAAATCTTATATATGGATATATATGTGTGTATGTCTATAGTAGTGATAGGTGCCTCTTTGTAGAAGTGATTAATCGCCTCAAATGAGGACATTTAGTAAATTAACAAAAATGGAGATACAAATTTGCATAATGGTCCTTTGTGTACTTTTACAATTTGAAGTTGATAATTTTAAAAGGAACTCTGCGTATAATCCGTTATGTAAAAAAAGGAAAACTTTGCGTCATTTCAGAAAAAAACTTTATCATCTTCCACCAACTCATCTTTCACTTTTGGTAAAATAGTGGGAATGATAAGGTAATCAAGTTAGTAGGTGAGCTAGCTAATTGACGTAGATAAGTTAGAACATTCATACACTTGCTAGCGCTGGCTAGAAAAAGGGTGTCCATGTATCGGCCTTCTTTCTTTTTTTAGAAATTTTTTTTTTCCAAACAAGGTGGCTAACGACTGCTTACCGGATTTTTTTTTTTTTTTTTGAAGGAAAAACAAGTTGATAGTGAGTTGATGCTCTTTCTTTCTTTCATCTCTCAAAATGTTTTTACTAAACAAGGTAGTGACTGGTGTGCTGACCTAATGATTTTTTTAATCTTTTATTTTAACTAGATAATAGGCGGATCTTTCAGTGAGCAAATGCGATTTTTTTGTCATTTTAAAAATTCTAATTCATTCTTTTATCTATTCAAACAAACCAAAATGGCTTGTTGTACACTAGTTAGGATCTTTTGAAGAACCACACAAGATGTCTTGAACTTGAAAGAGACCATCATCTAACAAAATGCTTGGCGGCTAGTTTTTATTTTTTTTTTGGGAATGACCCTATATGATATGAATTCAACAAAGGATTATTCAAAAATTTGCGTAGGAACAACTGGAAGATCGAAGACATCATGGGTAAAGCTTCAATTGTAGAACTACGGGTTTAATAGGAAGGCTTGGAGATTTTACAAGACTTCAAAGACTCATAAAATTTATAACAAGCTACATAAAATGAAACTAGAAGCTCCTGGCCATCGAAGAAGATGAAAGAACAAAGGAGGGAATAAAACAGAACCTACTGGCGATGGTAGGTTCCCGCCCTACCATTCCCTGTATCCCTCTGCACAAAGGGAATTTTGAGAAGACAACCTACCAACGACGGTACGCTCCACCCTACCGTCCCCGGTAAGTCTTAGGAGATACAATCAACACTTCAAGGCTACCCTTCAATTTTAGTCAAAATGAATTCATGTTTAGTTAGTTATTGGTTTCTTGATTTCCATGATTGTAATTAACTTTTATTAGAAGGTTCATTAGGCATTTCTAATACTTCTTGGGTTTTCTCTATAAATACCTAATTATGCCACCTCTTGTAAAAAACTAAGTTGAATATTGATGATATGAATTTAGAGTTTCCTCCAATCATTTCTAGGGTTCTTCAACCAATCTTAGTTAGCTTCTAAGGGTTTTCTTCCTTAGTTTGTGAGCAATTGATTACTTAGATTGATAGTGTAGGCCAGTTGGGCTAGTGTTCATACATTTTCTCTTCTCTGTCCAAGTTTTTTAATCCACGTGATAAGTTGGACTGAGCCTCACAACCCAATAGCATAAGTTTATGTCTAATCCAAGATGTCGGGTGGGCCAGGCTAGTAAACAGTCGAATCCTCATGACTCTTCCTAGGTGACTTGGGTTTTGCTTCTTTGAAGAAGTATTCTAGGTACTAGGATATTCTGTTGTTGAACGATCCTTCCAAATGACTTTTTTGCTGTTTGAATGAGTCTACCTTTGAAACTCTATATATACTCTTATCCTTATCTTGTTGCTAACAGATGAGACATGACTGTTTATTCTGTGTGAAGCTTTCTTCTTTTCTCTCTTCTTTTTCTATGCAGATTCTTGTTTCTGTTCGTTCTCAGTGAATTCTTCTGTTACTACCGCCGTCCGTCACCATTTCTGGTTAACAACGTGCCTGGGTAGTTTGTTAAGGAGAGAACCGATAGTGAGAGATTATATTGTTGTTGTGTGAGGCTCATCCATTACTGAGGGTTTGATCGAGATTCTAACATACAGAGAAAAATTGGTCGTCCGATTTTTTCTCCTTCTCATCCATTTCGATCTTCCGAATATCTCTATTCCCTTCTTTCACAAATATTGGCCAT
This sequence comes from Catharanthus roseus, assembly GCA_028651295.1. NCBI lineage: Eukaryota > Viridiplantae > Streptophyta > Magnoliopsida > Gentianales > Apocynaceae > Catharanthus > Catharanthus roseus. The sequence goes on along the minus strand of JAPQWS010000125.1, from coordinate 236,107 downwards.
CCATTTTCTTCTGTGTTGGCGTCCGTTTATCATAACCGGATGTCCAGTTTTGGTTTCGGTCATCTGGTTTTATCTTGTGGCAAAAGTCGGACGTCTGATTTTTGCCAGGCTCATCCTGTTTTTGTTTATATGTTTTGCAGCTATTTGAAGAAGAAACGATAGTATTTTTTTCAGACCTTTCCAGCAAATTTTGAAGAGCTTTTATTAAGAGTTGTTATCCGATTCCATCATCCGAATTGTTTTTGTAATAGATTAGTACTTTCTTGTTCAAATTGTTGAGTTCAGTGAATCTGGCACATGTCACTATTACTATTTTTGCTTTCCTTTATTGTAAAGTTTATTGTCTAGACATATATATCTGCTTGTATCTCTAACTACGGATCAAATTTTTGTGATTTCTATTTTTCTCTGAAAAACCAAAACCCAAATCTAGCTTAAGTCCTATTGAGGCTTCAAGTAATTGTCTTGGTGTTTTTCTTATTCGATGACGAAAATTTTTTTATTGTCCGTGATCGTTGAGATTATTTTATCGTCTGTTTGGGGGTTGTTGCTCAGCCTGTGATTATTTATATTTGTTTCTCTGTTGATCATCTCTTTTGTGGTTGTTGCTCAGCCTTTACTATCTGATTTATCTATTGTGAGTTTATTATTTGCATATTGCCTGTTTTTCTAACTATATTATTTTTCGGGCTGTGTATGTTACAAAACTTTTTCTTAAATCTTTTATTTTTCGCATATTACTCTTATTTGCCACTATTTAACATGTCTATTCCAAAAACTTGAAACAAACAAGTTCGATGACAAATCTGATTTTGTAATGTGGTGTATAAAAATGAAAGTTGTTTTAGTCCAAAATAAGATTGCACCCGCTATTTCCACTCTTGACAAGTATCTAGAATCTTCGATAGGAGACATGCTAGCTGAAAAACTTGGTGATGCATATAACTGTCTCATCTTCCATTTGAAAGATAATGTTTTGTGAGAAATAAATGAAATAGACAATGCTCATGAAATTTGGATAAAACTTTAAAAACTTAACTTGAGAAAGTCTTTATCAAACAAAATCTATTTAAAGGAACAACTCTGTGGCTTCAAAATATACGGGTCAAAATCCCTTTATGAAAACATGGATGATTTAAACAAAATTGTTTTAGACCTCCAAAATGTTGAAGAAAACATTTCTGATAAAAATGTTGTGGCATCGTCGGATTAGCCACATTAGTGAAAAAAGTTTGCATTACTTACAGAAACAAAATCTTTTAAACGGTATTGAAATAACTTCTTTAGATTTTTCTAATCATTGTGTTCTTTGCAAACAATGTAAACTCAGTTTTTTTCTAGGCACACACAAATCCACTGCTATTCTTGATTATGTGCACTATGATCTTTGGGGTCCAGAAAAGGCACCCATTTTTTGTGGCAATGTTTATTTCCTTTATATTGTTGATGATTTTTCTTGGCATGTTTGGGTGTTTCTTTTGAAAACCAAAGATCAAACTTTCGAAAGTGTAATAAATGGAAACGTTTTGCCAAAACTCGAACCAGAAAGAAGCTAAAGGTTTTAGGAACAGATAAGAGTTTTGAATTTTGTAACAAACAGTTTTATGATTTGTGTGCTTTCTATGGCATTGTTCATTATAGAACTATTAGGCTCAACCCACAGCAAAACAGGGTAGATGAGAGGATGAATCGAACCATTATGGATAAAGTTAGATGTCTTTTGGTGTCAATCTAGGGTTCGTAAATCAATTTTTTGAGAGGCTGTTGGTATAGCAGTTTACCTTATAAATAGGTCCCCTTCCACAACTATAAACTTTAAGACTCCCATAGAATTGCTGCGAGACCAACAACAAAACCTTTCCAACCTTAGAGTGTTTGGGTGTACTGCCTTTGCACATTAGAGGGAAGGGAAGTTAGACCCTAGGTCTAAGAAGGGAGTGTTTATGGTAGGGTGAAGGGTTACATAGTGTGGCATAGAGGTGAACCAGGTGCAAGGGTAGTCGTGAGTAGAGACGTAGTTTTTAATGAGCTAGACATGCCCAATCTTAGAACTGAAACCAAGCCCAAGAGTTGTTCTTTTATACTCATAGTTGAGAACACTGCTGTGGAGGTGGAGGTCACCTCCAAACCTTCTCATGAGCATACACTAGAACCTTAGCTAGAACCTGAAACCAATGAGGAGTCCAGTATTCCTTAACCCGATGAGCCAATTTTAGGTTATTCTGATGATGATGAGGATCATCCAGAAATACAAGCACAAGCCTTTAGAGATTACCAACTATCAAGGGATAGAGGTAGAAGAGAGATAAGGAAACCTCTTAGGTATGCTTATTCATACATTGTTTCTTATGCTTTTGCTGCTACATCTTTTGTTGAAGAGAAAGAACCTGTTTGTTTTTCTGATGTTTTAAAGAGTCCTAATCGCTCTTTGTAGATGCATGCTATGGATGAAGAAATATCTTCTTTGCATAGAAGTAAACTTAGGTGCTTGTGCTTAAACCACCAAAACAAAGTTGATTGATTGTAAATAGATTTTCAAAGTTAAAGAACCTGAATCTGCTAATGAACCTCCAAGGTTCAAGGCTACATTGGTTGCTAAAGATTTTTCTCAAGTTGAAGGTATTGATTTCAATGAAATCTTTTCTCCTATTGTTAATTATAAAACTATCAGAATTATGCTTGCTGTTCTTGCCTTCTTGGATCTTGAGCTTGAACAATTGGATATTAAAACTTCCTTTTTGCATGTTGAACTTGATGAAACCATTTACATGCACTAGCCACCTAGTTTTGATGTGAAAGATACGAAGCATATAGCTTGTCTGTTGCAGAAGTCTCTGTATTGGCTTAAACAATCACCTAGACAGTGGTATAAAAGGTTTGACTCTTTTGTGCTTAAAATTGGTTTTGTTAATTATGATAGTTGCTTGTATTTTTCTTGTGATAATGTTATAATGCCATTTATCCCTTCTTTATGTTGATGATATGCTTATTGCGTACAAGCATATAGATAATATTATTCACTTAGAATCTTTATTGAAATCAGAGTTTGAGATGAAGATCTTGGATCTGCCTCTGGAATTTTAGGCATGAACATTGATAGGGTTAGAGCTGACCGTTCTTTGTTTTCTCTCAAAAGTCTTTCTTGTACAAAATTGTTTCCAAATTTTCTATGAATTTGAGTAAGCCTGTTTGTGCCCCCGTTGCTAGTCATTTTCAGCTTTCTTCCAAAACCTGTTCGAAAACTAAAATTGAGAAGAAAGATATGGCTAACATTCCTTATAGAACGGCTCTAGGATTGTCATGTATTCCATGATTTCTACCCGTCCTGATATTGCTAATTTCATAAGCCTTTTAAGCAATTTTATGTCTAATCCAGGTAGGGATAATTGGGCCGCTCTTACGTGGCTATTGAGGTACATTAATGGGATGCTTGATAGAGGCTTACATTATCATAACTGGTCTTAACATTTTTAGTTACTTAGTTATGTTGACTCTGATTTTGCAGGTGGTAGATAAGATAGAAAGTCTATCACTTCTTATTTCTTTACCTTTGAAGGTAACTGTGTTTCTTGGAAATCATAGTTGTAGCCTGTAGTCTCTCTTTTGACTACAGAGGCTAAATATATTACCACCACGGAAGCAATTAAAGAAGCCAACTGGCTTCAGGGGCTTTTATCCGAACTGCATCTTTAACATTCTGAAGCTATCTTATTTACTGATAGTCAGAGTTGTTTTCATTTGTGTAAAAATCCTGTTTATCATGAAAGAACTAAACATATAGATGTTAAGTATCATTTCATTTGTGAAAAGGTTTCAAATGGTATCATTAATATAGATAAAATTAGCATTAAAGATAATCCTGCTAATTTTGGTACTAAAGTAGTGACAACTGAAAAGTTTGTTTTGTGTAGAGACCTTCTACATATTGTTGCAGGTTGATTGCTGTAGCTGAGAGGTTCACTAAAATGAGTTCAAGGTTGAGCTTGTAGGCCAATTGGGCTTGTGTTCACACATTTTCTGTTCTCAGCCCAAGTTTTTTAATACCTGTGATGAGTTGGACTGAGCCTCACAACCCAATAGGATAAGTTTATGTATAATCAAGGATTTTGGGCGGGCAGGGGTATTAAACACCCCAATCCTCATGAGTCTTCCCCGGTGACTTGGCTTTTGCTTCTTTGAAGAAGTCTTCTGGATATTAGAATGTTCTGTTGTTGAATGATCCTTCCAGATTACTGTTATGTTGTTTGAATGAGTCTACCTTAGAAACTCTATAAATACTCTTATCTTTGTCTTGTTGCGAACAGATGAGACATGACTGTTTATTCTGTGTGAAGCCTTCTTCTTTTCTCTCTTCTTCTTCTATGCAGAATCTTGTTTTTGTTTGTTTTCTGTGAATTCTTGTGTTACTGTCTCCGTTAGTCAACATTTCTGGTTGACCATGTCCCTGGGTAGTTTGTGAAGGAGAGAACCGAAAGTGAGAGATTAGATTATTGTTTTGTGAGGCTCATCCATTGTTGACGGTTTGATCGAGATTCTGACATATATAGAAAAACCGGTCGTCTAGTTTTCCTTCTTCTCATCCATTTTGATCGTCCGAATATCTCCATTCCCTTCTTTCACAGAAATCGGGCGTCCGTTTTCTTCTGTGTTGGCATCTGTTTTTCATAACCGGACGTTCAGTTTTTGTTTCGGTCGTCAGGTTTTGCCTCTTGGCACAAATCGGACATCCGATTTTTGCCAAGGCTTATCCTGTTTTTGTTTATCTATTTTGCAGGTATTTAAAGAACAAACGATAGTCTATTTTTCTGACTTTTTCATCCAATTTTGAAGAGCTTTGATTAAGAGTTAGTATTCGGTTCCATCATCCAGTTTTTTTTATAATAGAATAGTAGTTTCTTGTTCTTTTGCTCTTTTACTATTGTAATAGTTTTTTGTAGAGGTTTTATGTTAATGTAACAGGGCTGATCTCCAGAGCAACTATTCCTATCAGTGGTATCAGAGCTTAGGCTCTTCCCAGCATATAGTATATGGAAGTCAAATGATCATTTTCAATTTTTGTTTTGATTGATTCTAGGAGTTCTTGTCTGTTGAGTTTATTAATCTAGGCCTTCTAATTTGTGTAGCTTTTGTTTTAGGGTCATAGTTACCCTAAGGTTCTTGCTATTAAGTTTGGAAGAGTTCCTCCTCTTATATTTGGTTTATATGGCTTAGCTTCTCATAGGTTCTTTAGTGGAGTGCTAGAACTACAAAATCTTCATAGAAGTTCTGTATCAAGGAGGTAATCTATGAATGGTGATGGATTCAATTTGCAATCAAATTGGGAATTCACATCACGATAACTTATTAATTTCTTATGACTCCATAACTTATTTATTTGTTATGACATGCGTTTATTTTAGTTTTTCAAAATAAAATTCCCTATATTAACTTTAAATATACATATAATTTGTCTCTATACGCACTAATTTCTTAATTTTATCTATTTACATTAGTTTCTTTAAATTTTCACGTAATTCACTTTTTCTGAAAATGATCCCATAACTTATTCGTTTGTTATGATATATATTTATTTTAGTTTTTCCAAATAAAACTACTTAGGTTTGTATAAAATATATGTAATTTGTCCAAACCCTCTAATCTCTATATTTTGTGTAATTTACATGAGTTTAGCTATGTTTTTAGAAAATTTCCCAATTTCTCATAATGACACTATAACTTACTCATTTGTTATGATATACATTTATTTTAGTTTCTTAGATAAAATTAGTTATATTAATTATAAATATAATCAAAGTTTGTCTCTAAACCAGCTAATTTCTTGATTTTGTATAATTTACATGAGTTTCATTAAACTTTTACATGAGTGACAGGTGGGTATAGGAGGTGGCGGCAAATTTCTTAATTGGGAATTTTTTTTTTTTTTTTCAAATCCTTATATGAAAATGTCAAGTACTTAAATTTCTAAAATACACACACTAAGTATGAAAAATAAAATCCACTTAAAGGCACCTATAAACCTTAATAAAAAAATCTCAATATAATAAAACTTTACTCTAATTCCTAAATATCTCCAAAATACCACTAAGTATCGAAAACACTATACTCCACTAGGTCAGGTCCCAAACCCTACTTTTATAACGCCTGCAATTTTTAGAGTCATGCTAGGTGCTTACTAGGTGGGGTGATACATTCTTCCCTCCTTAAAAGAAATTTCGTCCTCGAAATTTAATAGTTACGTACCTATAACTTCTAAATACTTCTTCGTTAGGTATTCCTTAGTCTTCCAGGTTGCCTATTGAATTCCATGATATCTCCAGACAAGCCTACATATTGGAATCTGTCTCCCGCGTAACTCTTTTACACTTCACTCTACAAATCTCAATTGTGTTTTCTTCGTATGACAGGTCGATTTGTAACCCCGATTTGTCATCGTTAAGAATATGATCAGGTATAGGATAGTAGTTCTTCAATTGTGATATATGAAATACGTCATGTATACCCCGTTAGTTCATTAGGCAAGGCTAGCCGATGTGCTACTTTACCTATCAATAACTTCAAACGGTTCGATATATCGAGAGCTTAATTTTACTTTCTTCAAATATCTACTCTTTTTGCGACAAGGCGTATGTTTTAACAAAACCCTAGTTCTCATACTAAACTCCAGATTTGTCCTTCAGTTATCGGCATAGCTTTTCTGTCTACTTTTAACTGTCCGAAACCGATCTTGAACTATCCTAACTTGTTTCTGCATCTCTTCCAACTCTGGCATCAAGTCCCTTTGTCTCTAATAAGAGGGAACTCCGACCTCATCCTAGTACAAGGGTGTTCTGCATCTCTTACCATATAATGCTTCAAATGGTGCCATTCCTATCGAAGAGTGGTAGCAATCATAATAAGCAAACTCAGCAAAAGCAAGTTGTCCACCCACTTATTTCAAAAGTACAAGGCACAAGCTCTTAGTATATCCTCAAGGGTTTGAATTGTCCTTTCAGACCGTCCATCTGTTTGGGGCTGTGCTATGGTGCTATAACTTAGATTTGTCCCCATAGCTGCCTGAACTTAGGCCAAAACTTTGAGGCAAACCTCGGGTCTCTATTGGATATAATATCAACAGGCACCCCATGAAGTCGAACAATCTCATCCACATAAAGCTGCACCAACTTATCCAATGGGTATGTTATATTAATAGCAATAAAATGAGTTACCTTTGTTAAACGATCAATGATTACCCAGATGGTATCCTTATACCCCTTGGTCCAGGGCAATCCTGTAACAAAGTCCATCGTCACATGTTCTCATTTCCATTAGGGAACATGTAGCAGTTGTAGCAGTCCTGCTGACTTTTGATGTTCCGCCTTAACCCTTTGACATGTAAGACAGGCTGCTACATACTCTGCAATCTCTCTCTTCATTCCGTTCCACTAAAAGTTTTACTTTAAGTCTTTGTACATCTTGTTTTCTCTATGATGCATTGAACACTTACTTCTGTGGGCTTCCTCTAGAATCTTACGCTTTAGTTCAGTATCATTGGGTACACACAACCGATTATGAAAGTACAGGCTCCCATCAGCTTCTAATACTCGAAAATCTTCCAATTTCTTAGTTTCCACAACGTTTTCGAACTCCTAGAACTCCCTATTATTTTTTTGTGCACTTTTAATATCCTGTTGTTGAGTGGATGTTAAGCTAAGACTTGATATCTTCGCTTTTCTAATCAATGCATCTGCCACCATATTCGCCTTTCTTGATGATAGTTAATCAGGCATCGATATTCCTTCAGCAGTTCCGTCCAGCGACGTTGTCTCATGTTCAAATCCTTTTGAGAAAACAGATACTTCAAGCTCTTATGATCAATGAATATCTCATACTGTTAGTATATGCCCTAAGACCAACTGACTCACATTTATGATTTATGAAGCATGTATTTTTTAATTGTATTTTATGCTCTTGGTCATCAAGTATGTGACATGATAGTAAAACTCTTATAGCTAATAAAATACTATTCCTATTTGTCCCTAGTTTATTACATCTTGTAAACTAGTGTAAAGTTGATTGATGGTCAAGTTTTACTGATCATTAATATAAGATATAAAATCAATTCATAAATACATATTGAGAATATTGTATTGGACATGACCCAAAGTGAAGAAGAAATATTGCATGGGTTTAAGTTATAAGTATTTCCTCTCAGTTTTATATTTGGTGTCCTTCAACCTAATGTTTCTAATATTTCTTGCATGGGGAGAAAAATATGTTTTCACATAGTCAAACATCACTTTTAATTAGATGGTCATTATGATTATTGGTTGGCTTATTTTCTCGTCATGGCTTGAATATTGGAGATAGTGAAAGGGATTTGTCCCTCTCTTTCTAGAGAGAGATATCCATGGGCCCCTTGATAAGGAACACTGGAAAATATGCATGGTCATGCTCAAATAAGTATTAATAAGGTGTTATTAATATTATTTGTTGGAACAATCTGCCGGGTCATCAAGTAAATGGTTAATTTAGTTTTATAAGGATGACTTGATCCATGCCTTATACTTAATTAGGATATCGTGTGACAAAAGGACTAAATATTAAATCTGATGCTAGGTTATTATTATATTTACTTAACTTGGGTAAGCATAATGTCTTGCTAGAGGCTGCTTATGTTTTGTGAATAATGTCTAGGACATTTTTGCATTCACTGCCAACGTTAAGTGAACCTATAGGGTCACACGCATAGACGATCTTGTGAGCATAATGTCCACGTTCAATGAATCTAGATTGTGTCCAGATTCGTTGAACGCATACAAAAGGGGAATCAGATTCCATATTGTATTTTCTGGTAGGTTAATAAGTAATTAATTTTATTTAATCGAATAAATGAAATTAATTACTTAATATTACTCATCCAACCGTTGGATGATTATAGGAATAGACGGACGAGATTAAACTGTCATTAGATGACAGTTAGGTTTTTGATGTTGACAGCTATAAAAGGTTATATTAACCTTTTCTTGGTAGCCGTCCTTTATCTGATTAAAGAAAAATAAAACCCTAAACCCTAGAACGGCGATATAATATCTAGCCTCTTTTCTCCAAAATACGACCGATTACCAGATAGTCAGGATCAGTTCTGAACAGTTTTCAGAACACAGAAGGGGCTAGCATCCCGATCTCATGCAGAGGAGTTCGTCGCGTGGATACCAGTAGAGGGCGAAGCGTACAAAGCAGCACTTCCACAACGAACAATCAAAACATTGAGGTAATTTCTATCAAATCGGTTTTTCTAGTATGTGCAGATTCTGTTGGTGGACTTCCGTAGTTTTATTTTACTTTGTTTTGGCCTACGGAATCCAACAGTGGTATCAGAGCCTCGTACATACTAGTTTTACTGATTTTATCTGTTATTTGATTACATATGTTGTTTTCAATCGGCCTTATGGTAAGGTTTCTGATTAGTGTAATAATCAGAGTAAATTAGATTATAGGATTCGCATATATCATATTCTGTTTTACTTATTAATGCGATTAATTAAACAGAATGTTGTTTCTGCCAAATTGTTTGGCGTACAGTCTGTAATATGTGCAATTTAATTGTTAAACTAATATGCAGAATCACATGATTTAATGTTTAATTGTTAAACAAAATTTCTGGCAGCATGATTTTAGGGTTTATGACGGCAATAACCCCCTTGTTGTTTCTTTGCATGTTTCTTCATATCTTTAGATGCATGGTGCATAGCATGGCCCTTTACCTCTTGTGATTGATTGGCTTATTTTGTTAATGGGTTGTATGTTTTTAAATACAGCCTGCATGTCGTTATTTTCGTTGATGTAATTTTATCAAGCTTTACTATAATAGGTTAATTTTATTTCCAATTCCTATGTATGTTTTCTGTCCTATGTAACAAGATTAGAAGGCCAAGACATTAGAGGCAAGCTCATGGAGATGAAGACTTACCTAGATTGACCTTTGACTTCCATGAGGCTCGTGGAAGTCAATATAGGATTGGGGCCATGCTATGACACGTTTTATTTGATGTATATATATTATGCATGTGATGTTTAGCTTATTTCCTTTTATTTTTTTATATATGTTTTGTGAAATAATATACAAATAAAAAGGAAGAAGGTTTTTGAAACCATGTAAAAAAAAAAAATTAAGTCGTAAAATGCTTTCCATGATCATAAGCACTTCTCCATGCTTGGATCATCATTTTGTCTCATTGCCAAAGCAAGAGATAAATGGTTACCTAAGTAGGGGAAGATGGAAAATGGTGATTTCCATATGCTTGGAATGGTTTGGCTTAACTAGGCTATCAAAACGGTTTTTAGCCTAGGACATCATATGGGATTTTGCCGGTACATGTAGATATAAATCCCATTAATACATTTTTCTCTAATTATGGGTGTTAAGCCAAAGCTTACTTATGATTAGAATAAAATGAATTTTTATACCCATGATTTATATCAAGTGTTGAATATTTTAGGGAAAATTTGATGCTTCATTTATTTAATTTTACTTTGAAAATTCTATGTAGATAATGGCCTCGAAAAATTCAAACACATCGTTGCGATTCGTGCTTGAAAAGAATAAGCTTAGTGGGACTAACTTTCTTGATTGGGCACGAAATTTCAGGATTGTCCTTAAACAAGAAAAAAGCTATATGTACTTGAGAACCCTATCCCTAATCAACCAGCTAACAATGACCCTAGAGTCGAAAAGGATGCTTATAGTTAGCACAAGAATGATTCTAACGATGTGACATGTCTCATGTTGGCTACGATGGAATCTAAGTTGCAAAAGCAATTCGAGGAAGTTGAGGCTTATGAGATGATAAAACAGCTCAAGGAAATGTTCCAAAAGCAGGCACGTCAAGAGAGATATTTTACCGCTAAGGCGTTGAATAGCTGCAAAATGACCCCTGGCACTTCAGTTAGTGCTCATGTCCTTAAGATGAAAGGGTATTTTGATCAGCTTGAAAAACTTGGAGCACCTGTAAGTAATGACTTGGCTACTGATATCATCTTGGCCTCTTTGACCTCTGACTATAATCAGTTTGTCATGAACTTTAATATGCATAACATGGAAAAGTCCATAAATGAATTGCACGGGATGCTCAAGCAGGCTGAACAAAACATTAGAAAGTCTACTCCTAATGTTCTGATGGTTCAGAAGGGGCAGTTCAAGAAGAACAAGGGAAAGGAAAGGATATGGCCAAAAAGGGTAAAGGCAAGCAAAAGCCCAAGCCCAAGGTTAAACCACCAAAGGAAGGGACTTGCTTCCACTGCAATGAACCTGGTCATTGGAAGAGGAATTCCAAGCTCTACTTGGAAGAAAAGAAGAAGCAAAAGGCTAGTGAGACTGCCGCTTCAGGTATTTTCGTTATAGAAATTAATATGTCTACTCCTACTTCCTGGGTATTAGATACCGGATGTGGAGCTCACATTTGTGTAAATGTGCAGGGACTCAAAAGGAGTAGATCGTTGGTAAAGGGAGAGGTGGACCTACGAGTTGCAAATGGAGCAAAAGTTGCTGCTGTAGTTGTAGGGACATTTGATTTACTTTTGCCTACTGGGCTTATAATTGAACTTAAAGATTGTTATTATGTTCCTGCTATGAGTAGGAACATCATTTCACTTTCTTGTTTGGATATTGATGGTTTTGAGTTTAATACTAAGAATGGTAAAAGTTCTATTTATAAAAATGGTATTTTCTATGGGGATGCGTCTTCATGTAATGGACTTTACATTCTTAACCTATATGATTCCATTAGTAAGCCCATCTATAACATAAATACAAAGAAATTTAAATCTAATGGTTTAAATCAAACTTACTTCAGGCATTGTCCTTTGGGCCATATAAATGAGAAACGCATATCAAAACTCCATCAAGATGTACTTTTATCTTCATTCGACCTTGAATCTTATGAAAAATGTAATTCTTGTTTATTGGGAAAAATGACTAAAAGTCCAATTACAGGGCAAAGTGAAAGGGCTACCTATTTATTGGAACTTATACATACTGATGTATTTGAGCCAATGAACACACAAGCCAGAGGAGGTTTTCAGTATTTCATTACATTAACATATGATTTTAGTAGATGTGGTTATTTCTATCTAATGAAACATAATTTGATTCCTTTCAAAAGTTTAAGGAATTTCAAAATGAAGTACAGAATCAACTTGGAAGGAGTATCAAATTACTTCTATCAGATCGAGGTGGTGAATACTTAGGCCAAGAGTTTGACGAACATCTAAAAAATTATGGGATATTATCACAATTAACTCCACCAGGAACACCACAATGGAATGGTGTGTCTGAACGAAGAAATCGAACTCTATTGGATATGGTTCGATCTATGATGATTCAAACAGATCTTCCAATTTCTTTTTGGGGTTATGCTCTAGAAACTGCTGCATTCATATTAAAATAGAGTTCCATCCAAAGCTGTTCAGAAGACACCATATGAGATATGGACCGGGAAACAACCTAGTTTAGCATTTCTCAAAATTTGGGGATGTGATGCTTATGTGAAGCGATCATCTGAAAAACTAACACCCAAATCTGATAAGTCTCTGTTTGTGGGATATCCTAAGGATTCTACTTTTATCTTCCATCTGAAAACAAAGTGTTTGTTGCTCGGAACGGAATTTTCCTTGAAAGGGAATTCGTTTCCAAAAGAATCAGTGGGAGTAGAATCTATCTTGAAGAAGTTCAAGGACAGCAGACCATTTCTGAACCGAGTATGGATACTCAGTTGGACTCACGTATTCATACTGAGCCTGAACCTTTGACACAAGGGCCAAGAAGGTCTAGTAGGATTTCTCAGATACCACAGAGATATGGATTTCTTGTGACTGAGGATCATAATATTGATCTTATTGATCAAGGTGAACCTAATTCCTACCAAGATGCTATTCATAGTCCAGAATCTAGCAAATGGCTAGAGGCTATGAAATCAGAAATGCAATCCATGCATGATAATCAAGTTTGGACTTTGATTGATCCACCTGAAGGTTGCAAGACCATAGGGTGTAAATGGGTTTTGAAAAGGAAAACTGACATGGATGGCAATGTGCACTCATGGTATAGACTATGATGAAACCTTTTCTCTAGTTGTAATGCTTAAGTCAATTAGAATTCTACTTGCCATTGCAGCATATTATGATTATGAAATATGGCAAATGGATGTTAACACTGATTTTCATAATGGAAATCTACTGGAGGATGTGTATATGACACAACCTGAAGGTTTTATTCATCTTTCGAATTCTAGTAAAGTGTGTAAACTTGAACGATCCATTTATGGCTTGAAGCAAGCATCTCGAAGTTGGAATCTTCGTTTTGATGAAGCAATTAAAAAATTCAATTTCATCAAGAATGATGATGAACCTTGTGTCTACAAAGGGGTTACAGAAAATGCAGTAGTCTTCTTAGTACTCTATTTCGATGACATCTTGTTAATTGGGAATGACATCCCCACTTTGCAAAGTGTGAAAACTTGGTTGGGGAAGTGTTTTTCAATGAAAGATTTAGGCGAAGCAGCCTATATTCTAGGCATTAGGATCTATCGAGATAGATCTAAAAAGCTTATTGGCCTAAGTTAGAGTGGATATATTGACAAGGTACTCAAAAAGTTCAGTATGCAAGATTCTAAGAGAGGATTCTTGCTAATGTCACATGGCGTTAAACTCAGTAGGTCTCAAAGTCCTACCAAAAGGGAGGATACAGAACGCATGAGTAAGATTCCTTACGCTTCCGCAATTGGATCTATCATGTACGCCATATTATGCACTCGCCCAGATGTCTCGTATGCATTAAGCATGACTAGAAGATTCCAGTCAAATCCTGGTGAATTGCATTGGACTGCAGTAAAAAACATTCTCAAGTACTTAAGAAGGACTAAAGAGATGTTTTTGACCTACGGAGGTCAGGAAGGAGAGCTTGTTGTAAATGGTTACACGGATGCTAGCTTTCAGACTGATGTAGATGATTTTAGATCGCAATCTGGATTTGTGTTTTATTTGAATGGAGGTGCTGTGAGCTGGAAGAGTTCAAAGCAAGATACCATGGCAGATTCTACTACAGAGGCTAAGTATGTGGCTACTTCTGATGCAGCCAAGGAGGCACTTTGGATAAGAAAGTTCATCACCGAACTAGGGTTAATTCCTAGCATTGTGAACCCAGTGGACCTATATTGTGATAATACAGGAGCCGTTGCACAAGCTAAAGAACCTAGATCTCATCAATGATCCAAACATATTCTCAGGCGTTTCCATCTCATTCGAGAAATTATTGCGCGTGGAGATGTTAAAATTTGCAAAGTAGACACCAATGACAATGTCGCATATCCATTGACAAAGCCACTCCCACAACTTAACCATGAGAGTCATACTAGGTCAATGGGTTTGAGAGTCATGTCAAATTGGTGGTAGGGCAAGTGGGAGATTGTTAGTATATGCCCTAAGACCAATTGACTCACATTCATGATTTATGAAGCATGTATTTTTGAATTGTATTTTATGCTCTTGGTCATCAAGTATGTAACTTGATAGTAAAACCCTTATAGCTAATAAAATACTATTCTTATTTGTCCCTAGGTTATTATATCTTTTAAACTAGTGTAAAGTTGATTGATGGTCAAGTTTTACTGATCATGAATATGAGATAAAAAATCAATTCATAAATACATATTGAGAATACTGTATTGGACATGACCCAAAGTGAAGAAGAAATATTGCATGGGTTTAAGTTATAAGTATTTCTTCTCAGTTTTATATTTGGTGTCCTTCGACCTAATGTTTCTAATGTTTCTTGCATGGGGAGAAAAATATGTTTTGACGTAGTCAAACATCAATTTTAATTAGGTGATCATTATGATTATTGGTTGGCTTATTTTCTCGTCATGGCTTGAATATTGGAGATAGTGAAAGGGATTTGTCCCTCTCTTTCAAGAGAGAGATATCCATGGGCCCCTTGATAAGGAACACTGGAAAATATGCATGGTCATGCTCAAATAAGTATTAATAAGGTGTTATTAATATTATTTGTTGGAACAATCTGCCTGGTCATCAAGTAAAGGGTTAATTAAGTTTTATAAGGATGACTTGATCCATGCCTTACACTTAATTAGGATATCATGTGACAAAAGGACTAAATATTAAATCTTGATGCTAGGTTATTATTACATTTACTTAACTTGGGTAAGCATAATGTCTTGCTAGAGGCTGCTTATGTTTTGTGAATAATGTCTAGGACATTTTTTCATTCACTGCCAACGTTAAGTGAACCTATAGGGTCACACGCATAGACGATCTTGTGAGCATAATGTCCACGTTCAATGAATCTAGATTGTGTCCAGATTCGTTGAACGTATACAAAAGGGGAATCAGATTCCATATTGTATTTTCTGGTAGGTTAATAAGTAATTAATTTTATTTAATCGAATAAATGAAATTAATTACTTAATATTACTCATCCAACCATTGGATAATTATAGGAATAGACGGACGAGATTAAACTGTCATTAGATGCCAGTTAGGGTTTTGACGTTGACAGCTATAAAAGGTTATGTTAACCTTTTCTTGGTAGCTGTCCTTTATCTGATTAAAGAAAAACAAAACCCTAAACCCTAGAACAGCGATATAGTATCTAGCCTCCTCTCTCCGAAATACGATCGATTACCAGATAGTCAGGATCAGTTCTAAACAGTTTTCAGAATACAGAAGGGGCTAGCATCCCGATCGCTTGAGAGGAGTTCGTCGTGTGGATACCAGTAGAGGGCGAAGCGTACAAAGCAGCGCCTCCACAACGAACAATCAAAACATTGAGGTAATTTCTATCAAATCGGTTTTTCTAGTATGTGCAGATCCTGTTGGTGGATTTCCGTAGTTTTATTTTACTTTGTTTTTGCCTACGGAATCTAACACATACTTAGCCCTATACAGGTATTGTCGCCACTTCTTAAGTGCAAACACGTTGGCTACTAACTCCAAATCATTTGTTGGATACTTTCATTCATGATCCTTCAACTTCCTCGAAATATATGCGATAACCTTCCTGTCTTGCATCAACACACCTCCTAGACCTTTCCCTGAAGCATTTGTATACGGTGAAAATTCCACGTTTGGATTTGGTATGGTTAACACTGGTGCCGAGGTCAGTTGGTTCTTCCATTCTCGAAAACTCCTCTCACACTTCCGCATCTACTCAAACTTGGTTGCTTTTCTGGTTAATTGTGTTAGAGGTCCAGTAATCCTAGAAAAGTCTTTTATGAATCTCCGATAGCATCTGGCCAAATCCAAGAAACTACGTACTTCGGTTGATGTTTTGAGTTGCGCCCAGTGGGTCACTGCTTCTACTTTCGCCGGATCTATCGAGATTCTTTCCTTGGTGATAACATGTCCTAGGAAAGTGACTTAACTCATCCAGAACTCACATTTACTAAATTTAGCATACAACTTATGCTCCCGTAGAGTTTGCAACACTTTTCGAAGATGTTGTTCATGAGTTTCAGGATTGGGTGAATAAACAAGTATATCGTCAATAAAAATGACCACGAATTTATCGAAGTAAGGACTAAACACTCTGTGCATCAAGTCCATAAATGTCGCAAGTGCATTAGTCAATCCAAACACCATTACCACAAACTCATAATGCCCATATCGTGTGTTGAAAGTCGTCATCGAAATATCCTGACTTGATAATACCCCGGTCTCAGGTCCAATTTGGAAAAACATCCCACTCCCCGGAGTTGGTCGAATAACTCACCAATGAGGGGTAGTGTGTATTTGTTCTTGACTGTTACACTACTCAATCTATACACATCCTGAGGGTTCCATCGTTCTTCTTTACAAACAAAACTGGCGCACCTCAAGGAGATGTACTTGGACGGATGTATCTTTGCCGCAACAGTTCTTGTAGTTGCTTTTTCAACTCTTTTAACTCCTCCTGTACCATCCGCTATGGGGGTTCGAGATATTGGTCTAGCATCGGGTACCAATTCTGTCATGAAATCCACTTCTCGATCTGGGGGCAACGTCAATAACTCCTCAGGAAAAATATCTATAAACTCCTTCACCACGGGTACTATCTCTAATTTTACTTCTTCCTTAGGCTTGTTGGGTAAATATGCTAGGTATGCTTGACATTCTTTCCGTAACAACTTCCTCGCTTTCGCGCCAGACAAAAAGGGATTTTCCCTTTTCGTTCACTTCCCTTGAAATACAAGGATTGACATACTCAGTCTGTTAAACTTAACCAACTTCTGTCGACAATATACTTTAGTGTAATGTTCAGACAACCGTACATGCCAAGTATCATGCCATAACCCTCAAATGGCAAGGCAATCAAGTTACCATATAGAATCACATTCTCAACATAGATGTCATAATCTGGGTACTTTACCTCAGCTGTCTTACTCACATCTATAGGAGTGCTAACTATCAACTGATAACACATGACAACAGAAGGTACAGGAATATGTTTTATGAAATGAAACTCACAAAAGAATACATAGCTCTAGATCAATAAGTATTCTTGCTGGTTGAGAATAGATTTGATCGTACCTTCAACTACTTCTGCTTCAGTGTCTATGGCTGTCCATCTAATACGAGATTGAAATATCGGCTTGTCCTCTATTTTTTATTCTATCCTAGGCTCAACTTCCTATTCTGGAGATGCGGCCGCCAGTTTCTTTTGAAGATATCTAGTAACTCCCTTATCATTGAATCAACTCCTTGCCAGACTAGTTACACAAGTACGTTAGACATCCAAACTCTAAAGATTAGAAACATTGACTGACTAGACTTAACTAAATTCCATGCACAATGCACATATTCACATGTCCAGTCAACCAATCCAGTCTTACTATCAAACCTGATCCCTCAAATGATTGAAACGTTTATCATCTCCTTGCACTTCCACCGTCCTTTCCAAAAGTATCTACCGACGTTAAATATCTAAACCTTAGCTTATAGGTTAAAACTTACATACAAAACACCGCACACTAGAACTGTATATCAAATAAAGGGAGCAACATCCTCTTTATTAATAAAAATAGTCATTGGTGCACAGGGTAGAGCATGTATACAAAATCTTCCATTGATGTACCATACATAACACAATTTGCGATCAACACGATCCTAAGCTTCTCCAGGTTATATAGAGCTATTAAATAATCACACTTACAAAACTAGATTTATACTTAACATATATGACAGTGTAAACTAAAAAATGCAAGTACACCAGCCCAATTTAGGTATATCTTCTTCCTAAAGACTATTGTCTAATATCGAGCTTATCAAATGTACTCTAGATGTAATTCATAGCAAACACACGAAAAGATCTCAACAACTATATCAATTGTTCCCCGCTCTCATATTAGAGTACCAATCTCTCATTCACAAGATATATTAATACTTCAAATCTTAAGAAACTAAGCTTCTAGTTTACCCATCCTCGTCATCACTTATTGTTCTCTTTATTGAGCAGAACTCGTGATTAGCTCGCCTCCATCTTTACATTCACCGATTGGCAGTGTGAAGTAATACTTAAGATATATCGAATACAAAACCAAGGACCGGAGAGCTCTTGCTGTTGTGACAACAATAATGAAAGTGTCCATTTTACAAGGTACATGGAGTTCTTGGTATCACTGAAGTAGGGATGACAGAAATCGATACAGATTACATCTCGTAGCTAATAAGAACTTCACACTCACTCTTTGTGTAGTTCATACACTGCAAGTTATCAGAGTTTTCCCCTAATACCTTATGTCCCACGAAATCCCTTAATCGAGCTGCAAGTCTCAGAACAAGTAACTTCTTTTGATGACTCAAATAATCTTAGTCCTCTGTCACCTAAGCCATCATCAATTCAAAAGCTTAACATATCTATATTTCCTCTCATTGTGGTTATGATAAAAGATATGGCATCGTATGCAAAGGGACATTGCTCCCACAAGATTAATAACATGACGAGCAAAACAAAAGAGAAAAGGGAACTTTTCGACCAAAATAAAACTATGCAGTTGGCCCCTAGTACTCGTCTAGGATCTACTAACTCTAACCACAAATCGAACCTAGAGCTCTGATACCACCTGTGATAACCCCAACTCTGCCACTAGGTCCACTGCGGCTGAGTAGGGCATCTACGTGCCTCTCGGCACTAAACTATAAGTCCCAAAATAAGATCACAACCCTGGAGTAACACTTATAGGTATATACACAAAGTACGCAGAGAGAAGCTTAAGTAAACTAGATTCTACTTGTGTGCTCAAACATATAATTTATCGAAAACTCCTCATGATCGCTTTAATATATAAATAAAAGTATCTTACATCATAAAAACTTCACGTCAAAATACAAACAAGACTTTACATCCGGCTCGAGTCTAAGAAAACAAAATATAAATACATGTCCTTCCATGAAAACTTTGGTAAAAAATTCCATGCTTAAACTTCTGCGGCTTACCGTGCCTCTGTCCGTCCTATGTTAATTTGAAGAGAAAAGAAGACATGGAAAACGTGAGCGTGAATGCTTAGTGAGTCCACATGTGTATGTGCTTTAGTGATTTCATTAAAACAATGCTGATGCAGTTTCACAAAACAGTTCATGCAATGTTATAGGAAAATATTTTCTTTTATTATTTTAACAAAATTGATGCTTGAACCTACATGAGGGTTTCGAGCGTGGTTGGGACGTAAGAGCGAATCAAGACACATCAGCATAACTTCTACACACAAATTTAAAGAAACATGCAATGCCACAGTCAAGCTCCACGGACAAGGTGCGGATTCCAAAACGAGGTCATCGGAATCAAGTTCTGATATCTCGTAGTCAATACCAGCCAAATGCCATACGGGCACTCAATTCCATAACAACTGCTCTCCCATATCATCGGCTAGACTAGGCTACAGGTTCTTGGGGTACCTACCAGGACTGCCCTTATGCCAACCTTAGTTTCAAGCCCCTCTTAGCTCTCCCCAAGGTAGCTATCCCACCGCAGAGCATGATGCGATGTCAGCGTAAATACCGATTAGGCCACGCCCTCTAGGTACTACGCCCCTCTTGAAGTGGATCCACCCTCAGAGTCAAAAATCCGTCCACGTCATCGGAAGAGGCCCTAGCACAGGGGACTAGCCACGTACAGTGCAATTCGCTAGTGCGTTCGTTCCCATGATTTTCACCAAACTTCAAACTTGGTCAGAATGAGGTTCTCATATGTATTTACAAATTGAAAGGCCTTTTGCCCGGCCATCATAATAGTTTCAAGTCATAAACATTTTAGAGCACCAAAATTCCTCATCTGCCAGTCATCACATGCTCATGCAAATTTCACAATTATGCTAATGCCAGATCTATATTCATGCATATCAAAACATGCAACTTTTCAAGCTAGAACATTTTCCAACATATAAATATTTTCAGAAAAACCTGCATACAACAAAATTCTTTTTCACCACAATAATAGTCTGTTTTAAAAGAAACACCTATATGGAGCACCGCTCCTATGCATTTCTCTAAGGAACACGTAACACATTGTGGAGAACGTCTCCAAAAACACGCTGAGTGATATCGTTCCAAAAATAGTAACATTTTGTGATGGTTCGGAAAAACATATTTATACGTCTCGTAATATTTGAAATAACATAATAAAATTGAGTTTGTTGACTCACCTGGATGCAGAACTGATGCTACGCCCCTACAAAATAATAATATGAAAACACTTAATACCTAGGTACTAAATAAGTAGCCCTATTCCCTAAATGATATCGAAATCATACGAAATAAACATAGGAGGTGTATATATACCTATTTAATGATATATATTTATAATAATTTTTTAAAAAGATAAAAAATCCTATACCCTTAACAAAAATATATACTTTCCCAAGAAACCATAATTAGCTATATACTAAAATCCATTTAAAAGATTTAAATCCTAAAATAAATCAACCTAAACTATGTATATAAGCTTATATTATATATGTATATATAATATAACCAATAAACAAAAAAAAGAAAAGAAATAACCTTAGTGTCTGCTCCAAGTTGTTCCTATTAAAGAAAGAAAAAAGAAAAACCTCCTAATATATATATAGCTGCAGAATGGCTAATTAGAAAAGAAAAAAAAAACCATGACTTATATATATATATACATATATATGGCAGTTAGGGGCTGAAAAAAAAAAAGAAAAGAAAAGAAAAGGAAAGGAATTGTGGTGGTGACAGGTGAATATAAGAGGTGGTGGCAAATTTCTTAGTTGCGAAGTTTTTTTTTTTTAAATCCTTATATGAAAATGTCAAGTACTTAAATTTCTAAACTAAACATACTAAGTATTAAAAATGAAATCCACTTAAAGGCACCTATAAACCTTAATAATAAAATCTCAATATAATAAAATTTTACTCTCATTCCTAAATATCTCCAAAATAGCACTAAGTGTCGAAAATACTATACCCCACTAGGTCAGGTCCCAAACCCTACTTTCATAACGCCTATAATTTTTAGAATCATGGTAGGTGCTTACTAGGTGGGGTGTTACAATTTACATTGGTTTGAATAAGTTTTCATAAAATATACTGGTTTCCCAAAACTTGTAACAAATAGAACCATTCTAGAAAAAAGCATTATCCACTCTTTATATTCCAAAAGAAGTGTTTTTATTATTTTTCTCCTGTTCCTTCTTCTCCTTTTCCCCTCTTGTTCTTCATTCATGTCATCATCATTTTCATTATCTTCTTTGTCAAATTCCCCTTTCGTTGTCGGTAGACTATTGTCGCTCTCGAAAAATAAATCCTTGCAGAATAATTTTATTGAAAAATTTATACTCTATTCTCCACTTCGGTCCTAATTCTCCGCTTATACTTGAGATTGGGAAGGGGCAATAGGGCTATCCAAAAAAGTTTTTATTTCTTTTTTAAAGATTCCATTTTCTAGGGAAGTTAACCAAGAATGCACATAGCCCACACTTTGCCCTTGAACTCGTTCTTCACTTTTTTACTCTTGAAATAAAATCTTTAGCCAAAAAATGGGTTTGCATCACAAAATACGACGAAGCCAACAAATAAAAATTATGTACCGACCACAAATGTGATTTGGAGGGCCTAATATATCAATTACTGGCTTTTGATTCCTCAAAAATACCGCCATGCAATTTAGTTCACTCACATTCTACCCATGAACTTATTTCTTGAGTTTTTCCCTTGAATGAAAATCTCATATCAAAAAGTGGCTCAAAGCTAGGGATGTTAATAGTTTTGATATATAGGAAAAAAAAAAAAAAAACAACCAGAATCGAAATTTAAGTTTTTGACAGTTTCATTTTGGATAAATAAAGTTTTCTTTCTCTAGATTAAAATTCATTTTGGTTTTCATTTTTGAGCTTTTCTAAAAGGAAAAAATGAATTTTCTCCAAACTAATAATTAATTAATATTAAATGTTATCTATTTCAATTAAGTTAGAATTAATTAAGGTTATTTAAAAATTCTAAGACTTAATTTTACATAGATTTTTATATTCTTATAAATTTTATTTAAACACTAATAAATATAATTAAGTTAAGATATAATGAATGTTATTTTAAATTTAAATTTACTACTTTTTCTATTTTTGGTATTTTCCAAATCTATTTATTTTGGCTCGCAAATCATATGTTATATATGTGTGCCTGTGCCTGTGAATATATTTATATAAGGGTAAAGTTCCCTATGACTCTTAAACTTTTCTTTTTTTTTTTTTTTGGTTTTTTACCATAAACAGAAAAACGGTAAGTCTATGACCTCAAACTATTGAAACCTTAAATTTTAAACCTTCTGTTACTTTTGGATATTAATTCTTGATGGAAAATGAACGTTTAAGTTTCACATGACCTTTCTTAGGGGTACTTCATCCCTAATAAAAGAAGAAAAAAAGATGAAGTACATCCACAACTATCATGATCCACCTACACTATCCGTCTATCCATTGGAGTAATGAAAACAGAGCCAATCACAGGCAATCAACCTCCAGCCAAACCTGTCCCCTTGCTTGCTGTAAGGAAGAAACCTATTAGAGCACACCTTCGGCCAAAGCAACCTCATAGTATGTGGGGTATTGACTTTAATTTTCTTTAGGCCAAATTTTGTAATAGAGTACCTAATTTTTCTCATGGCATCAACAAGATAAAATTAGATGGTGTTTTCTTGGATGCTTAGAAGTACATTCCCACCATCATCGCTGCCAATAGACACTCACAAACCCACAGTAATCGCCGTCAAAGCTAGCAGTCTCATCCACCTACTTCCCCCCATCTTCATGCGGCGTCCCCTTCTTTTATTAATTCCCTGCGACACTCTCCTACTTTCTTCTTTCGTATCTTCACTGATATCATTGAGCCCCCGGTTCTTCTTCTTTTGCTTTCTCCCGTCAGACTTTTACACTGTATCCACCCATTTTCTTCTTTCCCTTCCACTTCCCTTTCCCATTCCCTTCACCGTCGCACCTTTATCATGGATTAGGGCTTGCTAAATAAAAATCACAATGTTTTTTTTCTTTTATTATTTCCAACATGCACCTAGAATAATCACGTGAAAGTCACACATTTTTCTCGTTAAATATTAACAACTAAAATTAACAGAAGGGTCAAATATATAAGTTTAAGGGTTGAATTTATACATTTTGAGAGTTCGAGGTCACTTAAACATATTTATTTCAGGGTCGAAAACCCAAAAACGAGATAGTTTGAGGGTCACTAGCATACTTTACCCTTATAACGATAATAATAATTATTATTATTATGGTTACTTGGTTAAAATATTTGGGTGAAAAATGAAATTTCCTTAAGGATTCCATTATATACTCTTGTCATAAATGGAATTAAAGGAGAAGGAAAAGGGAATAATGATTATGTTTTGTGTACTTACATGGGGAAGACATTCTTATTTGAAGAGCATTTTTAAGAAGATTAAATGACCGTCAATAGAAATTATTCACGTCGCTAGCAATCCAAATATCTTGGATTTCGTAGCAAGAATGATAAAAAAAATTGTATTTCTATCGCGTTGTACTTGCGTTCTGAAAGTACCTCACATAATATGTATCATAAGCACACTGGATTGTCTAGTACATTATCTTGTAAACTCTCTAGTATACATACTTGAATAGTAAATTTTCCCTTAGGGTTTGTCTATTATTCTTTAGGATTTATAATAATAAAATTACTATAAAATGAGTATGTTAGAGGGTGTAGTAGAAGATGTACTAGATGATCCTAGCTGTTTGATAAGCCCAATAATATAATTGCAACTTTATGAAGTAATAAATCCTTCTTTAGTAAATTCACAACTAAATCTATAACATTAAAAAGCTTTGATAAATGCACTTTTGCATATTCTAATGTTCTTTTTACATTATATATACATTAAAGAACAAAAAAAGGTATGCCTCTTCTTCAATGTTAAGTCTTTGACAATCAACGGAGAAACCATGTAAACTGTAGATGATATTTTTTTTTTTTTTGCTTTCTTTAGTTGTTTAAATATTTTTTAAAAGTTTAGTTGCACCATTATAGAATTAGAAACCATAAAATCTTCCTCCAAAACCTATCCGAATTCCTTGAAGAACTAGATTCCCGTAACCATTTTTCGTGCAATAATATATTCCTGATAACATTCTAAGCTAATTTAACTAAAAAAAATACCATTACAACTATAATTTCATATTGAAGCATTATTTGGTAAACAAGTAACTATCTTGTGCTTAGAGTATTTAAGTTCATGATAACCTATATGGTATGTAAAACTCCAATATGTTAATGCTATAATTCTCAAACAAAAATTTAGTATAGAGAATAAGGAAGATGATGCAATCAAATATGGAAACTTCTTTCGGTGTCAATGTAAATGTTTCTACAAATTCAAGAATACTTATTTTTAATATAAAAGTTGACCAAATTTTTAATTGTTCTTTATTTCTTTTGAGATATTAATCTTTCTAGTTATTCTGATATCATTTAAGATAAGTTTATCTTGATAAGGTAGCGTGTGGACTCTTTTGAATTATATGCATTCCATTATTTATTAAGACCATGGACATGTCTGGAAAAGAAGTAGGGTGTAATATGGGCATATGGCCAATAATGAAATGAAAAACCTACTTAATTGCATGGGAGACTAATTAGTTAAATGTTTGGGTTACTTAATATTGGGTCCAAGTTATTTCATAAGAAAATAGTGGGCCATATTATAAAATTCTTTAAGTTAGGAGTCGCGTTGTTATTTGGGCCAGATCAAGTCAGATTAATCCTAGCCCATTAGATTTTAGAGTTTAGGAGCCTATTATAAACACGTTATGTAAAAATTAAACCTAGAGATCCTAGCCATCACAAACCCTAGTTGCCGCCACCCAAGACTAGTTCTTTCTTTAACTATTTTTATTTTACAGGTTTCTGAAATCGGAGTATAACTTGAGATTGATTCCTTTTCATCATCAGTTGTTTGAGGTAAGAATTTGTAAATCTATGTTGTTTTGATGCGAAAGTCTTAAATTACAGAAGATTGTGATTGATTTTTTAAATTATATATTTTTGGTGGTTTAAAAAATTTGATTGAACGTTTGTTATATTTAGAAAAATCATTTTTGAAAAAAAAAAAAAGTCTCTAGTCCTAGGTGATTTTGGAAAAGTGAAGAAGAGAAGAAGAAATTTTCTTTTACGTTCCTTTGTATAAAAACTTCTTTTCTCTTTATTCCTGAACATCGCAGATTTTTGTGTTTGTGACTTTATTCTATATTTGAACAAGGGAAACAAACAAAATGACCAAAACTTTAGGGCAAAGAAAAGAAATCAATGGAGAAACCACGTAAACTCTAGTTGAGATTTTGTTTTGTTGATATAGCTAATGAAATATTTTCTCAAAGGTTCCTCCCACCATTGGAAAAATTAGCAACTGTAAAATCTTCTTCCAAAACCCACCTAAATTCTTTGATGAACCAGTTTCTTTTACCCATTTTTTTCAATAATAAAACTTCTGTCCAACACTCTTAGCTGCTTTAGCTAAGGATAACCATTAATTATAATGCAAAACAAAAGTTTTATTTCTTAAAGAAGAAGCGTGTGGTACACTCAAGATTGCTTTTCTATCTCAAACATTGGAAGCCCCTGTTTGTGCATCACATAAGGAGCTATATATACCATAAATTTTCATTATATTTATATGTATTTCTATGTGAGATTTAGTAAAAATTTTATGAATTTCCGTATGTGATTGATATAAACATGGAATGTTTTATATATAGGCCATCTACTTTCATCTTAAATAATGGATTGTTTTTTTCTATTTTTGATTTTTCTTTTGTATGTAGTGAATGATTGAGATATATAACTTTATAGTAATTCTAAATTTACACGTCTTGATTGTCAATAGTTTTATAGGAAAATATAAAATATACCTTGGTTATTGTTCATGCATCAATTTTAATTGTTTTTATGCTTTAGAAGCCAAATTGGTTACTTTCCTATTATTGGTATTCTCAGATTTAAAATTTTATTGATTCTTATCTGCATTTCCATCAATTTTTCATGTTCCAAGTGTTTTGGTTTCATTGTTTCCGTGCAGAAATATAAACCTTTATATATAGAAATGTATCTTCTAGACAAGAGATTCTCGCCATTTTGAAGAGTGCCCTAGGGACACAAACTAAGGAGAATTATCGGGTTCCAAAGATATCTCCTATAGCGGTAGCTTTCGCAACTATTGTATGCCAACTCTTTCTAGTGTGGTTTCTGTACGAAAACTAAATGAGAATGAAGGAGTGTTACCTTCATCGACATTAGAGCATGCTCCAGATCTAAACAATAAAGCAAGATCAAGAATTTGTAATCGTCTCTTATAGGAACAAAAGAAAAAGGCGAAGGAATACATGGAAAGTTTTGGTTGGAAAAACAATAAGAAATAAAGATGCAAGGGAAGCTGCAAAAGCATTTTGTGTCGCAAATTGCATTGGGAAAAACCAATGAAAATATTGGCTTGAACATCAGAGGAGGGTACGTGTAAGAAAAGGTTTACCGACGAAATGAATATTTTGTAAATTTAAAAGCTATAGTGGTTTGAAAAAATTATGGTCATTTTAAATGTTTTCCTTCATGTTATTTCATTGTTGTTGTAATGGATTTTCTTGCTTCAAGGATGACAAATATTGATAATGTACAATTTTTTTGTTTGAAAATAATCAAATTTTTTTTTATTTTAAGTACTAATAGGAAGAATTGATATTCTTTTAACTTTTGCTCTTACCGAGGAAATATTAGTTAATTACAGTTAATGAATAGCGTATGATTGATGAGTAGATATCTTTTCTTAAT
The DNA here is from genome assembly GCA_028651295.1 of Catharanthus roseus. Classification (NCBI taxonomy): domain Eukaryota; kingdom Viridiplantae; phylum Streptophyta; class Magnoliopsida; order Gentianales; family Apocynaceae; genus Catharanthus; species Catharanthus roseus. The sequence goes on along the minus strand of JAPQWS010000125.1, from coordinate 208,771 downwards.
CACATTAAGCTAGCAATTACAGAACGAAAGACTTGCATCATAACGCTTCACTACGTTTTCCAAGAAAAAACTTTTTGCTCTTTTTGTTATTTCCTTCTTACTATTGCAATAATTTTGAATGTATGGACAATCAAGAGGTGTAAATTACAATTGCTATAAGTTATATATCTCATTCATTCATTAAATACAAAAAAAATTGATATAGAAAAAAAAAATCCATTATTTAAAACCAAATTGCATGACCTGCATTAAAAACATCCATATTTATATCAATCATACATAGAAATTCATAAAATTTTACTTAAATCATATATATAAATATATGTGTGTGTATGTGTGTATATATATTAATATATATAAATGTGTATATGTGTATATATAAATGTATTTATATATATGTATATATATATTACATATTGTTTTATTGAATAGTGTTTTGATTGGGAGATTAGTTCAATGTTTTAGTTGTATGATTTTGTATCCAAGTTATTTTATAAAAAAGACGATGAGGTCAAAATTACAAAATTTGAATAAGTTATGGAGTGGGCCTTGTTATTAGGGATATATCATTTCAGAATAACCCTAGTTCGTTAGAGCTTAGGATTAGCTCATTAGTGTCTTTTATCAACACCTTATCTTGGAATTAAACCTCAAGAATCCAATAAGTTAGAAACCTTGAGTACCGCCGCCTATCTCTGCTTCTCTATAATTTTTGTACTTTCTTCAATGATTAATTACAGGGGATCAAGAGAGCTTGTAAGGGAAAAAAATTTGAGAGAAGAAAATAAAAAATCTAGTAAAACTTGTGCTTCCTAATATAAATCAAAGTACTAAGAGTAAGTTTACCACCCTAGTAATTAGAAACTTTTGTCACTGTCACCTTCAATATTACCCTAGACTGGCTTCCATTACCTTTTCTCCCATATCTAGAGATGAGTTGGGATGGGGATTAGTTAGGGGAGTTCGGCTAGGATTGGGGATGAATTTCATCCGCACAAACCAGCATGCACGGGGATAAAGACAAGGTAGGAGTAGTGGGGTTGTCGGTGGGAACAACATCTTGTTTTGGAAAATGTATTTTTCATATTTTACTATGAAAATGCTTCAAAAAGTTAATGATAAATGTCAATCAATAGAGAATCTTTTTACTATTTGCAGATGGATGAAATCTCGTTCTGTCGCTCAATACAAGTATCCCCAGTGGCTGTAAAAAAAGGCTTTCTGCCCTAGTTGTTTTTCTTATTTCACCTTGTTAAGTTTGCTGAGCTTTTTTTGTCTTAGGTCACGCATTAGTCTTATTTAAGTTTGGTAGACATATTTAGCTTTTAAATTAAATTTATGAAGAAGATATTATAATAAAATATTTGAATTTAAGATAACCTAACTTGTTATATTTTTAGTACAATTATTTCTTAATTTGAATGAGTATTTACATTAAAAAATCAAGGAAAAAACTGAAGCAAAATTTTAATTTCTAGAAGAAAAATCAAAATTTGAGTTAGTTCCGCTCCCACCCTTCCTCATTATCATTCGTAAAATAGATCAACAAAAGTCATGACAAAAGAACTAAATCTAACCAAATCACAACTTGAACACTCTGTTTTTCCTCCAATAACAAGTTAACCAAGTTTTTCATCATACAAAAATTTTTATTCGATCAAAAAAACTATGATATCCTTAAACAGTGCGGTTAAAAAATGACCACACAACAAAACAGTAGCAAAAACGCAGCACCTCCAAAATTCTAAGCCTCAAATGACATGGATTTTAAACTATAGAAAACATAAAATTGCAAACCAACAGAACCATTATATCCAAACAAACTATCCACTCAAGAATCTTAATTCCACTTTTGGCCTTCAAAGTGATTTTACCATTCTTCTTGAACTTCCCCAAAAAACGTTTTCATTTTTCTTCTTCTCTTCCTTCTCCTTTTTCATGCTCTCTTAATGTTCATTCTTGTCATCATCATTATCATCATCATTTTCTTGACCACATTCTCATGTTAGCACTGGCAGGGTAGTAACTCTTAGGGAATCAATCCTTCTAGAGTAGATTTTCTGAAATTATTATACCTAATTCTCAAGTTGGACACCAATTCCTTGCTTGGATTTGGAACGAGAAGTAAAGGGATAAGACAAGATTTCATCCCCACATGTCGGAAGACGTTGAGAATGAAATTAGTTATGGGAGTTGGGTTAGAGATAGTAATAAAGTTCATCCCCGCCAACGGGGATGAACGAGGATGGAGATGAAATGCATGAGGTCGGAATGGGAAAGGGGACATGGACTTCCTATGGTTGGTCAAAAAAACCATTTCAATAGAACTAAAACAAACCAAGTCTCAACTCGAACTTCAATTTTACCCCATGGACAAACTAAGCAAGTTGTTCATTGAACAAAAAACATTCTTTTGATTACATTAAAGAACAAATAAATCTATGTTTCTTCTACTATGTTAAATCTTCGATAATAAATAGAGACATAAATAAATTAGAGTTAGTGTTTGAGAATCCTCCACAATCAATAGGTTTGAATTAAGATATAGGGTTTGGAATAAAAAGGCATGACTTGTAGTCTGAGTGAAATGTTGGATCGTAATTAGAAGAAATTTGCTTTTGAATTCCTTACATTTACATTTCTTTTCTCTTCCTTCCTCAAGATGGAAGGTGTTTGTGTTTGTGACCTTATTCTATATTTGAACAATAGAAACAAAAGAGAAGGCCAAAACTTTAGTGCAAAAAAAGAAATCAATGGAGAAACCAAGTAAGCTCTAGTTGAGATTTTTCTTTTGTTGATAAAGCTAATAAAATATTTTCTCGAAGTTTCATCGCACCATTAGAAAAATAAGTAGCTGTAAAATCTTCCTCCAATGACTACCTAGATTCTTTGATGAACCAGTTTCATGTACATATTTTCGTGCATTAAGTTAAACTTCTGTCTGACATTCTAGGCTACTTTAGCTAAGGGATACCATTAATTGTATGCAAAACAAAAGTTTCATTATGTAAAGAAGAATCATGCGGTATACTCAAGATTTCTTTCCTGTCTATAATATAAATAACATTGGAAGCAGGTGTTCTTACGTCACATAAGTAGCTGTATATACCATAATTTTCATTCTATATATACAACTAAGCAAAAATTTTATGAATTTTCGTATATGATAGATATAAATATGGATTTTTTTTTTAATATAGGTGATGCAAGTTGATTTTAACTAATGGATCATTTTTTCCTATATCATTTTTTGTATTTATTGAATGATTGAGATATATAACGTACACTAATTCTAAATTTACACTTCCTGATTACCTATACTTTCCATTGGATAACATAAATATATATACCTCGATTGTTGTTGATACATCAACATTAATTATTTCTAAGTTTTGCAAATGAAATTGGCTACCTTCCTAGTGTTGATGTTTTCAACTTTGATTGACTTTTATCTGCATTTTCATCATTTTCTAAAGTTTGAATTTTTTTGTATCATTGTTTCTGTGCAGAAATATAAACCTTTAGAATTAAGAATGTCAAGACTTGCCGCTCACCTAACTAGTACACCCTTAGACTGTAACACACATATTATAAAAAAAACGTATCTTCCAGGCAAGAGATTCTCGCAATTTCGAATAGTGGCCTCGGGAGACAAATTAAGGAGAATTATTGGCTTCTAATGTTAGCTCCTCCGGCGGTTGTTTGCCCAATCTATAGTAGACTAGCATGGATCTTGTATGAAAACTCAATGTCAATTAATGAGTGCTCCTTCACTGACATTAGGGCATGCTCTAGATCTAAAAAATATAACAAGATCAAGAATTTGTAATCATCTCACTAAGGAACAAAAGAAAAAGGAGAAGGAATACATGGAAAGTTTTGGTTGGAAGGAAATAAGGAATAAAGATGCTAGGAAAGTTGCAAAAGCATTTTGTATCGAAAATGGCATTGGAAAAAATCAATGGAAATATTGGCTTGAACATCCGAGAAGGTACGTGTAAGAAAAAATTACCAAAAATTGAATATTTGGTAAATTTAAAAGCTGTAATGGTTTAAAAATATTATGGTTATTTTAAATGTTTTCTCTAAGGTTATTTCATCGTTGTTGTAATTGGTTTTCTTGCTTCAAGGATGAGAAATATGGTATAATGTATAATCTTTTGTTTTAAAAATTTAATTTTTTAATTTTTGCTACTAAAAGGAAGAATTGCTATTCTTTTAACTTTTGATCTTACAAGGAAATATTAGTTAATTAGGATTAATGAATGTGACTTGAATGATAAATAGATATATTTTCTTAATCACATTAAGCTGGCAACTACATAACGAAAGACTTCCATCATAACACTTCAATATGCTTTTAAAAGTAGAACTTTTTACCGTTTTTGTCAAGTGCTTTTTAGTATACTAAAAAATTTTGAAAGTATGGACAGTCAAGGGGTGTAAATTTCGAATTACTATAACTCAGATATCTCAATCATTCATTACATACAAAAAAATATGATCTATTATTTAAAATCAAATTGCATGACCATTGATAAAAAAACATGCATATTTATATCAATCATATACAAAAAATCATAAAATTTTTACTTAATAAGTTATATATGCGCGTGTGTATATACACACACATATATGTGTATATATATTGATTTATTGCATAGTGTTCATGAAAAAACTACAAAAGTTTATGATAAATGTTAGTCAGTAAGAAATCTTTTTACTATTTGGGGATGAAAGAAATCTTGCTTTGTCTATCTGTGGAAGTGTCTCAGTGGCTGCAACAAAAGGCTTTGCGCCCTAGTTGATTCTCCTGTTTCACTTGGTTGTTAAGTTCGCGGAGCTTGCTTTGTCTTGGGTCATGTACTAGTCTTCTTTTTGTATACTAGACCTACGTAATGGGGTTTTGTATGACACTGATTATATCACAACATATTTAGATTCATTAGCTTTCAAATGAAATTATTGCAGAAGATATTAGAATAAAATATTTGAAATTAAGATAACCTTAACTTATTGTCTTTTAAGTACAATTATTTAGTAACTTCGAATGAGTACTTACATTAATAAAATAAAAAAACTGATGCAACATTTAATTTGAAGATGAAAAATCAAGTTTCTCTAAACTGATTTCTATTTAATATAACCCAAATTTGAGTTGGTCCCCGCTACCACCTACCTCTTCGCCATTCCTATGGTCGGTCAACGAAACCCATTTTAATAGAACTAGAACCAACTAAATCACAAATCGAAATTCAGTTTTGCCCCATGGACAAAGTAAGCAAGTTTCACATTGAACTAAAACCTTCTTTTGATTAAGAAAGTATGAAATCCTTAGCTTATTTGGACACCAAGCGGCCACACAACAAAACAATAGCCAATATAAGCCCTCTAGAGTTTCTAAGCCAAAAATATGATTGGTTTCAACTTTTGAACATAAAAATGTGCAAATAACATAATTGTCAAAGAAGAAATAATCACTCAATAATCTCATAACCATTTATGGCCTTCACAGTGATTTTATCCTTGCCACTGTTGGCGAACAACATGTAGTGCAAGGATAGGGCCAAATCGTATATCAGATTCTTCACATGGTGTCTGATTGACTGCTTGGTTTAGGGATAGGTTGGTGAAAACTTGAATTTTTTTTCCTTTTGTAATCAGTGAAGGTGAAGAAAATTTGAAGAGAAATCAAATAAGTGGGTAAACGGTGGAATTTTAATTAGTGAAGCTTAAGAAAATTAAAGAGAGGGGTAAAACTGAAGGAAAAAAATGTACCAGAAACCCAATTAGGAGAAACTAACCTTAGTTACTCTCAATTTTTGTATATATACATACATGTATATGTGTATAGATGTATATGTATATATATGTATATATACATATCTATATATATATGCATATATACATATATATAAATCGTTGTAGAAACTAATTACAAGCACATAAGCTATTTACTATTACAAGCAAAAAACAGAAGCAAAAATAGCAGAAGAAACAAAAACTATTCTACTACGCAGCCTTCCTCTCCAATCAAAAAAGAAAGCTAATAAAAACACTTTAAGGTTGTAAAATAATAAACAGTTAATAGTAATAATCGAAAATAAGAGAAACAAGGAGAAATACTTACCGCCGCCACGGACAACGACAGTTGTTGGGAACGGTGACCAACTGAGAAAGAAAAGGACGCCGAGCAGCGGCTGAGTTGTACATACTGCATCGAGGCGTTACCGGTAAGTGATGGAACGATCAGAACCCCTAGATCTGAACCTCAGCAGTAACAAGAGTCACCGGTACCACATCCTCTCTCTCACTCTCTCTCTCTCTCTATCTCTCTTTCTTGCGGTTCTCTCTCAAACGCACCAAGTAGAAGCTCAAAAGATGATCCATAGAAGACAACGGTAGTGAAAACGTCACAGGAAGCTGACAAATGGAGGAGAGCAGCGATAGAAGCCGCGGAGAAGAAAGGTAGGAGAAAAGTCAGGAAAACCAACAGTCAAGAAACAGAGAAAGAAGATATAAAAGAAAAGGAGAAGAATGACTCCCAAGAGAAGAGAAATGGTTGCACTGGAAACGAGGGAGAGAGAAGGAACAAATGGGAGTGATACCAATGGGTAGCCCGGCCCGGTCTGGCCCGGTATCTATTGACCTAGTTAAATGGGCACCTATTCTCTAGCTGAGGCCCAAGTCATGGTAAAAGATGGGCTGGAAAATGAAAATATTGGGAAGACTCAAGGCCCAAAAAGCCTACAATCTCCACCTCGAACAATATTTTCCAACCGTTGTTTGAACTTACCGTGAATCAAACTGCATCCAAGTGAAGGAAATCCCTACAAAACATAAACTTGTTAGTGTTTACAATTTTACTACTAAAATCTGCAGGATTATTATCAGTGCTAATCTTGTCTATGTCAATTAAAATACTAGAAACCTTTTCTCTAATAAGATGGTATTTGACATCTATATGTTTGGTTCGTTCATGATAAACAGGATTTTTACATAAATGTAAACAACTTTGATTATAAGTATATATAATAGCTTTTGAATGAAAAACTTGTAATTCCTTCAATAACCCTTGAATCCGGATGGCTTCTTTGATCGCTTCCGTTGTGGTGATATACTCAGCCTCAGTAGTTGATAAGGTAACTACCGGCTGCAGTTGGGATTTCCACGAGATGCAATTACCCTCCAGGGTAAAAAAGTAGAACAAGGTAGATTTCCTACCATCCTTATCACATGCGAAATCCGAATCAACAAATCCAATTAATTCAAAATCAGACTAATTGTGATAATGTAAACCCCGATCTAAAGTTTTGTTAAGATAACGCAATAGCCACTTGAGAGCAGCCTGATGATCTCTTCCAAGATTACACATGCATCTGTTGAGAAGATTTATAGAAAAAGCAATGTCAGGACGGGTAGATATCATTGAGTACATAACCGAGCCTATGACTATTCTTAAGGAATATTAGTCATATCACTTTTCTCACTTTCGGTTTTAGGACAGGTTTTGTCAGAAAGTTTGAAGTGGCTCTCTAGGGGAGCTATAACCAGCTTACATAGGTGCATAGAAAATTTGGATATGATTTTCTGAAGGAAAGGCTTTTGAGATAGAAAAAGAGAACGTTAAGATCTATCCCTCGAAATACTCATCCCACGAATTTTGGATGCAATACCTAAATCCTTCATATCGAATTCAGATTTCAACAAAGATTTCAGATCATCGATTTTAGCTTTATGTTAGCAAGCGATTAGCATGTCATCCATATAAAGCAATAAATAGATAGCAGAATCAATATTAGTGCCAGAAAATTAAAGACAACTATCATAGTTGCTTTTAGAAAAACCAATTTTTAACATAAACGAGTCAAACCTCTTGCACCATTGCCAGGGTGATTGTTTAAGTCCGTATAAGGACTTTTTCAAAAGACACTACATGTGTTCTTTACCTTTAACCTCAAAACCTAGTGGTTGACGCATATATATAGTCTCTTCGAGATCATCATGTAATAAAGCGATTTTAATATCAAGTTGTTCAAGATTAAGATCATAAAACGTAACAAAAGCAAGAATAATCCTAATCGTTGAGAAAAATTACATTAAAATCAATGTCCTCAACTTGTAAAAATCCTTTTGCAACTAACCTGGCCTTGAACCTAGGAGATTCTTTAGTAGACTCAAGTTTTTTTATTTTAAAAATCTATTTGCAATCAACTAACTTTTGTTTTGAGGGTTTTGAGGGTCTTGGATCTGCCTCTGGAATTTTAGGCATGAACATTGATAGGGTTAGAGCTGACCGTTCTTTGTTATCTCTCAGAAGTCTTTCTTGTACAAAATTGTTTCCAAATTTTCTATGAATTTGAGTAAGCCTGTTTGTACCCCCGTTGCAAGTCATTTTCAGCTTTCTTCCAAAACCTGTTCGAAAACTAAAATTGAGAAGAAAGATATCGCTAACATTCCTTATAGAACGGCTCTAGGATTGTCATGTATTCCATGATTTCTACCCGTCCTGATATTGCTTATTTCATAAGCCTTTTAAGCCATTTTATGTCTAATCCAGGTAGGGATAATTGGGCCGCTCTTACGTGGCTATTGAGGTACATTAATGGGATGCTTGATAGAGGCTTACATTATCATAACTGGTCTTAACATTTTTAGTTAGTTAGTTATGTTGACTCTGATTTTGCAGGTGGTAGAGAAGGTAGAAAGTCTATCACTTCTTATTTCTTTACCTTTGAAGGTAACTGTGTTTCTTGGAAATCATAGTTGTAGCCTGTAGTCTCTCTTTTGACTACAGAGGCTAAATATATTACCACCACGGAAGCAATTAAAGAAGCCAACTGGCTTCAGGGGCTTTTATCCGAACTGCATCTTTAACATTCTGAAGCTATCTTATTTACTGATAGTCAGAGTTGTTTTCATTTGTGTAAAAATCCTGTTTATCATGAAAGGACTAAACATATAGATGTTAAGTATCATTTCATTTGTGAAAAGGTTTCAAATGGTATCGTTAATATAGATAAAATTAGCATTAAAGATAATCCTGCTAATTTTGGTACTAAAGTAGTGACAACTAAAAAGTTTGTTTTGTGTAGAGACCTTCTACATATTGTTGCAGGTTGATTGCTGTAGCTGAGAAGTTCACTAAAATGAGTTCAAGGTTGAGCTTGTAGGCCAATTGGGCTTGTGTTCACACATTTTCTGTTCTCAGCCCAAGTTTTTTAATACCTGTGATGAGTTGGACTGAGCCTCACAACCCAATAGGATAAGTTTATGTATAATCAAGGATTTTGGGCGGGCAGGGGTGGTAAACACCCCAATCCTCATGAGTCTTCCCCGGTGACTTGGCTTTTGCTTCTTTGAAGAAGTCTTCTGGATATTAGAATGTTCTGTTGTTGAACGATCCTTCCAGATTACTGTTATGTTGTTTGAATGAGTCTACCTTAGAAACTCTATAAATACTCTTATCTTTGTCTTGTTGCTAACAGATGAGACATGACTGTTTATTCTGTGTGAAGCCTTCTTCTTTTCTCTCTTCTTCTTCTATGCAGAATCTTGTTTTTGTTTGTTTTCTGTGAATTCTTGTGTTACTGTCTCCGTTAGTCAACATTTCTGGTTGACCATGTCCTTGGGTAGTTTGTGAAGGAGAGAACCAAAAGTGAGATTAGATTATTGTTTTGTGAGGCTTATCCATTGTTGAGGGTTTGATCGAGTCGTCTAGTTTTCCTTCTTCTCATCCATTTTGATCGTCCAAATATCTCTATTCCCTTCTTTCACAGAAATTGGGCGTCCGTTTTCTTCTGTGTTGGCATCTGTTTTTCATAACCGGACGTTCAGTTTTGGTTTCGGTCGTCAGGTTTTGCCTCTTGGCACAAATTGGACATCCGATTTTTGCCAAGGCTCATCCTGTTTTTGTTTATCTATTTTGCAGGTATTTAAAGAACAAACGATAGTCTGTTTTTCTGACTTTTTCATCCAATTTTGAAGAGCTTTGATTAAGAGTTAGTATTCGGTTCCATCATCCAGTTTTTTTTTATAATAGAATAGTAGTTTTTTGTTCTTTCGCTCTTTTACTATTGTAATAGTTTTCTGTAGAGGTTTTATGTTAATGTAACAGGGCTGATCTCCAGAGCAACTATTCCTATCAGTGGTATCAGAGCTTAGCCTCTTTCCAGCATATAGTATACGGAAGTCAAATGATCATTTTCAATTTTTGTTTTGATTGATTCTAGGAGTTCTTGTCTGTTGAGTTTATTAATCTAGGTCTTCTAATTTGTGTAGTTTTTGTTTTAGGGTCATAGTTACCCTAAGGTTCTTGCTATTAAGTTTGGAAGAGTTCCTCCTCTTATATTTGGTTTATATGGCTTAGCTTCTCATAGGTTCTTTAGTGGAGTGCTAGAACTACAAAATCTTCATAGAAGTTCTGTATCAAGGAGGTAATCTATGAAAGGTGATGGATTCAATTTGCAATCAAATTGGGAATTCACATCACCATAACTTATTAATTTCTTATGACTCCATAACTTATTTATTTGTTATGACATGCGTTTATTTTAGTTTTTCAAAATAAAATTACCTATATTAACTTTAAATATACTTATAATTTGTCTCTATACGCACTAATTTCTTAATTTTATCTATTTACATTAGTTTCTTTAAATTTTCACGTAATTCACTATTTTCTGAAAATGATCCCATAACTTATTCGTTTGTTATGATATATATTTATTTTAGTTTTTCCAAATAAAACTACTTAGGTTTGTATAAAATATATATAATTTGTCCAAACCCTCTAATTTCTATATTTTGTGTAATTTACATGAGTTTAGCTAAGTTTTTAGAAAATTTCCCAATTTCTCATAATGACACTATAACTTACTCATTTGTTATGATATACATTTATTTTAGTTTCTTGGATAAAATTACTTATATTAATTATAAATATAATCAAAGTTTGTCTCTAAACCAGCTAATTTCTTATTTTGTATAGTTTACATGAATTTCATTAAACTTTTACATGAGTGACAGGTGGGTATAGGAGGTGGCGGCAAATTTCTTAATTGGGAAGTTTTTTTTTTTTAAAATCCTTATATGAAAATGTCAAGTACTTAAATTTCTAAAATACACACACTAAGTATTAAAAATAAAATCCACTTAAAGGCACCTATAAACCTTAATAAAAAAATCTCAATATAATAAAACTTTACTCTAATTCCTAAATATCTCCAAAATACCACTAAGCATCGAAAACACTATACTCCACTAGGTCAGGTCCCAAACCCTACTTCTATAATGCCTGCAAGTTTTAGAGTCATGCTAGGTGCTTACTAGGTGGGGTGATACATTCTTCCCTCCTTAAAAGAAATTTCGTCCTCGAAATTTAATAGTTACGTACCTATAACTTCTAAATACTTCTTCTTTAGGTATTCCTTTGTCTCCCAGGTTGCCTATTGAATTCCATGATGTCTCTAGACAAGCTTACATATTGGAATCTGTCTCCCGCATAACTCTTTTATACTTCACTCTACAAATCTCAATTGTGTTTTCTTCATATGACAGGTCGATTTGTAACCCCGATTTGTCATCGTTAAGAATATGATCAGGTATAGGATAGTAGTTCTTCAATTGTGATACATGAAATACGTCATGTATACCCTATTAGTTCATTAGGCAAGGCTAGCCGATGTGCTACTTTACCTATCAATAATTTCAAACGGTTCGATATATCGAGAGTTTAATTTTACTTTCTTCAAATATCTACTCTTTTTGCGACAAGGCGTAAGTTTTAACAAAACCCTAGTTCTCATACTAAACTCCAGATTTGTCCTTCAGTTATCGGCATAGCTTTTCTGTCTACTTTTAACTGTCCGAAACCGATCATGAACTATCCTAACTTGTTTCTGCATCTCCTCCAACTCTGGCATCAAGTCCCTTTGTCTCCAATAGGAGGGAACTCCGACCTCATCCCAGTACAAGGGTGTTCTGCATCTCCTACCATATAATGCTTCAAATGGTGCCATTCCTATCGAAGAGTGGTAGCAATCATAATAAGCAAACTCAGCAAAAGCAAGTTGTCCACCCACTTATTTCAAAAGTACAAGGCACAAGCTCTTAGTATATCCTCTAGGGTTTGAATTGTCCTTTCAGACCGTCCATCTCTTTGGGGCTGTGCTATGGTGCTATAACTTAGATTTGTCCCCATAGCTGCCTGAACTTAGGCCAAAACCTTGAGGCAAACCTCGGGTCTTTATCGGATATAATATCAACAGGCACCCCATGAAGTCGAACAATCTCATCCACATAAAGTGCGCCAACTTATCCAAAGGGTATGTTATATTAATAGCAATAAAATGAGCTACCTTTGTTAAACGATCAATGATTACCCAGATGGTATCCTTATACCCCTTGGTCCAGGGCAATCCTGTAACAAAGTCCATCGTCACATGTTCTCATTTCCATTAGGGAACATGTAGCAGTTGTAGTAGTCCTGCTGACTTTTGATGTTCCGCCTTAACCCTTTGATATGTAAGACAGGCTGCTACATACTCTGCAATCTCTCTCTTCATTCCGTTCCACTAAAAATTTTACTTTAAGTCTTTGTACATCTTGTTCTCTCTATGATGCATTGAACACTTACTTCTGTGGGCTTCCTCTAGAATTTTACGCTTTAGTTCAGTATCATTGGGTACACACAACCGATTATGAAAGTACAGGCTCCCATCAGCTTCTAATGCTCGAAAATCTTCCAATTTCTTAGTTTTCACAACGTTTTCGAACTCCTAGAACTCCCTATTATTTTTTTTGGGCGCTTCTAATATCCTGTTGTGGAGTGGATGTTAAGCAAAGACTTGATATCTTTGCTTTTCTAATCAATGCATCTGCCACCATATTCATCTTTCTTGATGATAGTTAATCAGGCATCGATATTCCTTCAGCAGTTCCATCCAGCGACGTTGTCTCATGTTCAAATCCTTTTGAGAAAACAGATACTTCAAGCTCCTATGATCAATGAATATCTCATACTGTTAGTATATGCCCTAAGACCAATTGACTCACATCTATGATTTATGAAGCATATATTTTATGCTCTTGGTCATCAAGTATGTGACATGATAGTAAAACCCTTATAGCTAATAAAATACTATTCTTATTTGTCCCTAGTTTATTACATCTTGTAAACTAGTGTAAAGTTGATTGATGGTCAAGTTTTACTGATCATTAATATGAGATATAAAATCAATTCATAAATACATATTGAGAATATTGTATTGGACATGACCCAAAGTGAAGAAGAAATATTGCATGGGTTTAAGTTATAAGTATTTCTTCTCAGTTTTATATTTGGTGTCCTTCGACCTAATGTTTCTAATGTTTCTTGCATGGGGAGAAAAATATGTTTTGACATAGTCAAACATCACTTTTAATTAGGTGATCATTATGATTATTGGTTGGCTTATTTTCTTATCATGGCTTGAATATTGGAGATAGTGAAAGGGATTTGTCCCTCTCATTCAAGGGAGAGATATCCATGGGCCCCTTGATAAGGAACACTGGAAAATATACATGGTCATGCTCAAATAAATATTAATAAGGTGTTATTAATATTATTTGTTAGAACAATCTGCCTGGTGATCAAGTAAATGGTTAATTAAGTTTTATAAGGATGACTTGATCCATGCCTTATACTTAATTAGGATATCGTGTGACAAAAGGACTAAATATTAAATTTGATGCTAGGTTATTATTACATTTACTTAACTTGGGTAAGCATAATGTCTTGCTAGAGGCTGCTTATGTTTTGTGAATAATGTCTAGGACATTTTTTCATTCATTGCCAACGTTAAGTGAACCTATAGGGTCACACGCATAGACGATCTTGTGAGCATAATGTCCACGTTCAATGAATCTAAATTGTGTCCAGATTCGTTGAACGTATACAAAAGGGGAATCAGATTCCATATTGTATTTTCTGGTAGGTTAATAAGTAATTAATTTCATTTAATCGAATAAATGAAATTAATTACTTAATATTACTCATCCAACCGTTGGATGATTATAGGAATAGACGGACGAGATTAAACTGTCATTAGATGACAGTTAGGTTTTTGATGTTGACAGCTATAAAAGGTTATGTTAACCTTTTCTTGGTAGCCGTCCTTTATCTGATTAAAGAAAAACAAAACCCTAAACCCTAGAACGACGATATAGTATCTAGCCTCTTCTCTCCGAAATACGACCGATTACCAGATAGTCAGGATCAATTCTGAACAGTTTTCAGAATACAGAAGGGGCTAGCATCCCGATCTCATGAAGAGGAGTTCGTCGCGTGGATATCAGTAGAGGGCGAAGCGTACAAAGCAGCACCTCCACAACGAACAATCAAAACATTGAGGTAATTTCTATCCAATCGGTTTTTCTAGTATGTGCAGATCCTGTTGGTGGATTTCCGTAGTTTTATTTTACTTTGTTTTTGCCTACGGAATCCAACAGTGGTATCAGAGCCTCGTACATACTAGTTTTACTGATTTTATCTGTTACCGCTTTGATTACATATGTTGTTTTCAATCGGCCTTATAGTAAGGTTTCTGATTAGTGTAATAATCAGAGTAAATTAAATTATAGGATTCACATATATCATATTCTGTTTTACTTAATAATACGATTAATTAAACAGAATGTTGTTACTGCCAAATTGTTTAGCGTACAGTCTGTAATCTGTGCAATTTAATTGTTAAACTAATATGCAGAATCACATGATTTAATGTTTAATTGTTAAACAAAATTTCTGGCAGCATGATTTTAGGGTTTATGACGGCAATAACTCATTCAATGAGTTAGAAAGAAAAATCGTTTTTCTTTCCGGGACCGCCGTTTTCTTCCAGGGGCTTCGCCCCCGGAACCCCCTTGTTGTTTCTTTGCATGTTTCTTCCTATCTTTAGATGCATGGTGCATAGCATGGCCCTTTACCTCTTGTGATTGATTGGCTTATTTTGTTAATGGGTTGTATGTTTTTAAATACGGCCTGCGTGTCGTTGTTTTCGTTGATGTAATATTATCAAGCTTTACTATAATAGGTTAATTTTATTTCCAATTCCTATGTATGTTTTCTGTCCTATGTAACAAGATTAGAAGGCCAAGACATTGGAGGCAAGCTCATGGAGATGAAGACTTACCTAGATTGACCTTTGACTTCCATGAGGCTCGTGGAAGTCAATATAGGATTGGGCCATGCTATGACACGTTTTATTTGATGTATATATATTATGCATGTGATGTTTAGTTTATTTCCTTTTATTTTTTTATATATGTTTTGTGAAATAATTTACAAATAAAAAGGAAGAAGGTTTTTGAAACCATGTAAAAAAAAAAAAATTAAGTCGTAAAATGCTTTCCATGATCATAAGCACTTCTCCATGCTTGGATCATCATTTTGTCTCATTGCCAAAGCAAGAGGTAAATGGTTACCTAAGTAGGGGAAGATGGAAAATGGTGATTTCCATATGCTTGGAATGGTTTGTCTTAACTAGGCTATCAAAACGGTTTTGAGCCTAGGACATCATATGGGATTTTGCCGGTACATGTAGATATAAATCCCATTAATACATTTTTCTCTAATTATGGGTGTTAAGCCAAAGCTTACTTATGATTAGAATAAAATGAATTTTTATACCCATGATTTATATCAAGTGTTGAATATTTCAGGAAAAATTTGATGCTTCATTTATTTAATTTTACTTTGAAAATTCTATGTAGATAATGGCCTCAAAAAATTCAAACACATCGTTGCGATTCGTCCTTGAAAAGAATAAGCTTAGTGGGACTAGCTTTCTTGATTGGGTACGAAATTTAAGGATTGTCCTTAAACAAGAAAAAAGCTATATGTACTTGAGAACCCTATCCCTAATCAACCAGCTAACAATGCCCCTAGAGTCTAAAAGGATGCTTATAGTAAGCACAAGGATGATTCTAATGATGTGACATGTCTCATGTTGGCTACGATGGAATCTGAGTTGCAAAAGCAATTCGAGGAAGTTGAGGCTTATGAGATGATAAAACAGCTCAAGGAAATGTTCCAAAAGCAGGCACGTCAAGAGAGATATCTTACCGCTAAGGCGTTGAATAGCAGCAAAATGACCCCTGGCACTTCAGTTAGTGCTCATGTCCTTAAGATGAAAGGGTATTTTGATCAGCTTGAAAAACTTGGAGCACCTGTAAGTAATGACTTAGCTACTGATATCATCTTGGCCTCTTTGACCTCTGACTATGATCAGTTTGTCATGAACTTCAATATGCATAATATGGAAAAGTCCATAAATGAATTGCACGGGATGCTCAAGCAGGCTGAACAAAACATTAGGAAGTCTACTCCTAATGTTCTGATGGTTCAGAAGGGGCAGTTCAAGAAGAACAAGGGAAAGGAAAATATATGGCCAAAAAGGGTAAAGGCAAGCAGAAGCCCAAGCCCAAGGTTAAACCACCAAAGGAAGGGACTTGCTTCCACTGTAATGAACCTGGTCATTGGAAGAGGAATTGCAAGCTCTACTTGGAAGAAAAGAAGAAGCAAAAGGCTAGTGAGACTGCCGCTTCAGGTATTTTCGTTATAGAAATTAATATGTCTACTCCTACTTCATGGGTATTAGATACCGGATGTGGAGCTCACATTTGTGTAAGTGTGCGGGGACTCAAAAGGAGTAGATCTTTGGTAAAGGGAGAGGTGGACCTACGAGTTGCAAATGGAGCAAAAGTTACTGCTGTAGCTATAAGGACATTTGATTTACTTTTGCCTACTGGGCTTATAATTGAACTTAAAGATTGTTATTATGTTCCTGCTATGAGTAGGAACATCATTTCACTTTCTTGTTTGGATATTGATGGTTTTGAGTTTAATACTAAGAATGGTAAAAGTTCTATTTATAAAAATGGTATTTTCTATGGGGATGCGTCTTTATGTAATGGACTTTACATTCTTAACCTATATGATTCCATTAGTAAGCCCATCTATAACATAAATACAAAGAAATTTAAATCTAATGGTTTAAATCAAACTTACTTCTGGCATTGTCCTTTGGGCCATATAAATGAGAAATGCATATGAAAACTCCATCAAGATGTACTTTTATCTTCATTCGACCTTGAGTCTTATGAAAAATGTAATTCTTGTTTATTGGGAAAAATGACTAAAAGTCCATTTACAGGGCAAAGTGAAAGGGCTACCGATTTATTGGAACTTATACATACTGATGTATGTGAGCCAATGAACACACAAGCCAGAGGAGGTTTTCAGTATTTCATTACATTCACATATGATTTTAGTAGATATGGTTATGTCTATCTAATGAAACATAAATCTGATTCCTTTCAAAAGTTTAAGGAATTTCAAAATGAAGTACAGAATCAACTTGGAAGGAGTATCAAATTACTTCGATCAGATCGAGGTGGTGAATACTTAGGCCAAGAGTTTGACGAACATCTAAAAAATTATGGGATATTATCACAATTAACTCCACCAGGAACACCACAATGGAATGGTGTGTCTGAACGCAGAAATCGAACTCTATTGGATATGGTTCGATCTATGATGAGTCAAACAGATCTTCCAATTTCTTTTTGGGGTTATGCTCTAGAAACTGTTGCATTCATATTAAAATAGAGTTCCATCCAAAGTTGTTCAAAAGACACCATATATATGAGATATGGACCGGGAAACAACCTAGTTTAGCATTTCTCAAAATTTGGGGATGTGATGCTTATGTGAAGCGATCATTATCTGAAAAACTAACACCCAAATCTGATAAGTCTCTGTTTGTGGGATATCCTAAGGAAACTAAAGGAAACTACTTTTATCTTCCATCTGAAAATAAAGTGTTTGTTGCTCGGAACGGAATTTTCCTTGAAAGGGAATTTGTTTCCAAAAGAGTCAGTGGGAGTAGAATCTATCTTGAAGAAGCTCAAGGACAGCAGACCATTTCTGAACCGAGTATAGATACTCAGTTGGACTCACGTATTCATACTGAGCCTGAACCTTTGACACAAGGGCCAAGAAGGTCTAGTAGGATTTCTCAGATACCACGGAGATATGGATTTCTTGTGACTGAGGATCATAATATTGATCTTATTGATCAAGGTGAACCTAATTCCTACCAAGATGCTATTCATAGTCCTGAATCTAGCAAATGGCTAGAGGCTATGAAATCAGAAATGCAATCCATGCATGATAATCAAGTTTGGACTTTGATTGATCCACCTGAAGGTTGCAAGACCATAGGGTGTAAATGGGTTTTGAAAAAGAAAACTGACATGGATGGCAATGTGCACACTTACAAAGCACAATTGGTAGCAAAAGGGTATAGACAAACTCATGGTATAGACTATGATGAAACCTTTTCTCTAGTTGTAATGCTTAAGTCAATTAGAATTCTACTTGCCATTGCAGCATATTATGATTATGAAATATGGCAAATGGATGTTAAAACTGATTTTCATAATGGAAATCTACTGGAGGATGTGTATATGACACAACCTGAAGGTTTTATTCATCCTTCGAATTCTAGTAAAGTGTGTAAACTTCAAGGATCCATTTATGGCTTGAAGCAAGCATCTCGAAGTTGGAATCTTCGTTTTGATGAAGGAATTAAAAAATTCAATTTCATCAAGAATGATGATGAACTTTGTGTCTACAAAAGGGTTACAGAAAATGCAGTAGTCTTCTTAGTACTCTATGTCGATGACATCTTGTTAATTGGAAATGACATCCCCACTTTGCAAAGTGTAAAAACTTGGTTGGGGAAGTGTTTTTCAATGAAAGATTTAGGCGAAGCAGCCTATATTCTAGGCATTAGGATCTATCGAGATAGATCTAAAAAGCTTATTGGCCTAAGTTAGAGTGGATATATTGACAAGGTACTCAAAAGGTTTAGTATGCAAGATTCTAAGAGAGGATTCTTGCTAATGTCACATGGCGTTAAACTCAGTAAGTCTCAAAGTCCTACCAGAAGGGAGGATACAGAACGCATGAGTAAGATTCCTTACGCTTCCGCAATTCGATCTATCATGTACGCCATATTATGCACTCGCCCAGATGTCTCGTATGCATTAAGCATGACTAGCAGATTCCAGTCAAATCCTGGTGAACCGCATTGAACTGCAGTAAAAAACATTCTCAAGTACTTAAGAAGGACTAAAGAGATGTTTTTGATCTACGGAGGTCAGGAAGGAGAGCTTGTTGTAAATGGTTACACGGATGCTAGCTTTCAGACTAATGTAGATGATTTTAGATCGCAA
This sequence comes from Catharanthus roseus, assembly GCA_028651295.1. Taxonomy (NCBI): domain Eukaryota; kingdom Viridiplantae; phylum Streptophyta; class Magnoliopsida; order Gentianales; family Apocynaceae; genus Catharanthus; species Catharanthus roseus. The sequence continues at coordinate 189,490 of JAPQWS010000125.1, read as the reverse complement.
TCTGGATTTGTGTTTTGTTTGAATGGAGGTGCTGTGAGCTGGAAGAGTTCAAAGCAAGATACAGTGGCTGATTCTACTACAGAGGCTAAGTATGTGGCTACTTCTGATGCAGCCAAGGAGGCAGTTTGGATAAGAAAGTTCATCACCGAACTAGGGTTAATTCCTAGCATTGTGAACCCAGTGGACCTATATTGTGATAATACTTGAGCCATTGCACAAGCTAAGGAACCTAGATCTCATCAACGATCCAAACATATTCTCAGGCGTTTCCATCTCATTTGAGAAATTATTGCGCGTAGAGATGTTAAAATTTGCAAAGTAGACACCAATGACAATGTCGCAGATCCATTGACAAAGCCACTCCCACAACATAACCATGAGAGTCATACTAGGTCAATGGGTTTGAGAGTCATGTCAAATTGGTGGTAGGGCAAGTGGGAGATTGTTAGTATATGCCCTAAGACCAATTGACTCACATTTATGATTTATGAAGCATGTATTTTTGAATTGTATTTTATGCTCTTGGTCATCAAGTATGTAACTTGATAGTAAAACCCTTATAGCTAATAAAATACTATTCTTATTTGTCCCTAGGTTATTACATCTTGTAAACTAGTGTGAAGTTGATTGATGGTCAAGTTTTACTGATCATGAATATGAGATATAAAATCAATTCATAAATACATATTGAGAACACTGTATTGGACATGACCCAAAGTGAAGAAGAAATATTGCATGGGTTTAAGTTATAAGTATTTCTTCTTAGTTTTATATTTGGTGTCCTTCGACCTAATGTTTCTTGCATGGGGAGAAAATTATGTTTTGACATAGTCAAACATCACTTTTAATTAGGTGATCATTATGATTATTGGTTGGCTTATTTTCTCGTCATGGCTTGAATATTAGAGATAGTGAAAGGGATTTGTCCCTCTCTTTTCAGAGAGAGATATCCATGGGCCCCTTGATAAGGAAGAATGGAAAATATGCATGGCCATGCTCAAATAAGTACTAATAAGGTATTATTAATATTATTTGTTAGAACAGTCTGCCTGGTGATCAAGTAAATGGTTAATTAAGTTTTATAAGGATGACTTGATCCATGCCTTATACTTAATTAGGATATCGTGTGACAAAAGAATTAAATATTAAATCTGATGCTAGGTTATTATTACATTTACTTAACTTGGGTAAGCATAATGTCTTGCTAGAGGCTACTTATGTTTTGTGAATAATGCCTAGGACATTTTTTCATTCACTGCCAACGTTAAGTGAACCTATAGGGTCACACGCATAGACGATCTTGTGAGCATAATGTCCACGTTCAATGAATCTAGATTGTGTCCAGGTTCATTGAACGTATACAAAAGGGGAATCAAATTCCATATTGTATTTTCTGGTAGGTTAATAAGTAATTAATTTTATTTAATCGAATAAATGAAATTAATTACTTAATATTACTCATCCAACCATTGGATGATTATCGAATAGACGGACGAGATTAAACTGTCATTAGATGCCAGTTAGGGTTTTGATGTTGACAGCTATAAAAGGTTATGTTAACCTTTTCTTGGTAGCCGTCCTTTATCTGATTAAAGAAAAACAAAACCCTAAACCCTAGAACGGCGATATAGTATCTAGCCTCCTCTCTCCGAAATACGATTGATTACCAGATAGTCAGGATGAGTTCTAAACACTTTTCAGAATACAGAAGGGGTTAGCATCCCGATCGCTTGCAGAAGAGTTCGTCGCGTGGATACCAGTAGAGGGCGAAGCGTACAAAGCAGCGCCTCCACAACGAACAATCAAAACATTGAGGTAATTTCTATCCAATCGGTTTTTCTAGTATGTGCAGATTCTGTTGGTGGATTTCCGTAGTTTTATTTTACTTTGTTTTTGCCTACGGAATCCAACACATACTTAGCCCTATACAAGTATTGTAGCCACTTCTTAAGTACAAACACGTTGGCTACTAACTCCAAATCATTTGTTGGATACTTTCGTTCATGATCCTTGAACTTCCTCGAAATATATGCGACAACCTTCCTGTCTTGCATCAACACACCTCCTAGACCTTTCCCTGAAGCATCTGTATACAGTGAAAATTCCATGTTTGGATTTGGTATGGTTAACACTGGTGCCGAGGTCAGTTGGTTCTTCAATTCTCGAAACTCCTCTCACACTTCCGCATCTACTCAAACTTGGTTGCTTTTCTGGTTAATTGTGTTAGAGGTCCAGTAATCCTAGAAAAGTCTTTTATGAATCTCCGATAGCATCTGGCCAAACCCAAGAAACTACGTACTTCGGTTGATGTTTTGAGTTGCGCCCAATGGGTCACTGCTTCTACTTTCGCCGGATCTACCGAGATTCTTTCCTTGGTGATAACATGTCCTAGGAAAGTGACTTGACTCATCCAGAACTCACATTTACTAAATTTAGCATACAACTTATGCTCCCGTAGAGTTTGCAACACTTTTCGAAGATGTTTGGTCATGAGTTTCAGGATTGGGTGAATAAACAAGTATATCGTCAATAAAAATCACCACGAATTTATCGAAGTAAGGACTAAACACTCTATGCATCAAGTCCATAAATGTCGCAAGTGCATTAGTCAATCCAAACACCATAACCACAAACTCATAATGCCCATATCGTGTGTTGAAAGTCGTCATCGAAATATCCTTTTCTCTTATCCTGACTTGATAATACCCCTGCCTCAGGTCCAATTTGGAAAAACATCCCGCTCCCCGGAGTTGGTCGAATAACTCACCAATGACGGGCAGTGTGTATTTGTTCTTGACTGTTACACTATTCAATCTATACACATCCTGAGGGTTCCATCGTTCATCTTTACAAACAAAACTGGCGCATCTCAAGGAGATGTACTTGGACGGATGTATCTTTGCTGCAACAGTTCTTGTAGTTGCTTTTTCAACTCTTTTAACTCCTCCTGTACCATCCGCTATGGGGGTTCGAGATATTGGTCTAGCATCAGGTACCAACTCTGTCATGAAATCCACTTCTCGATCTGGGGGCAACATCAATAACTCTTCAGGAAAAATATCTATAAACTCCTTCACCACGGGTGCTGTCTCTAATTTTACTTCTTCCTTAGGCTTGTTGAGTAAATATGCTAGGTATTTTTGACATTCTTTCCATAACAACTTCCTCGCTTTCACGCCAGACAAAAAGGGATTTTCCCGTTTCGTTCGCTTCCCATGAAATACAAGGATTGACATACTCAGTCTGTTAAACTTAACCAACTTCTGTTGACAATCTACTTTAGTGTAATGTTCAGACAACCGTACACGCCAAGTATCATGCCATAACCCTCAAATGGCAAGGCAATCAAGTTACCATATAGAATCACATTCTCAACATAGATGTCATAATCTGGGTACTTTACCTCAACTGTCTTACTCACGACTATAGGAGTGCTAACTATCAACTGATAACACATGACAACAGAAGGTAAAGGAATATGTTTTATGAAATGAAACTCACAAAAGAATACATAGCTCTAGATCAATAAGTATTCTTGCTGGTTGAGAGTAGATTTGATCGTACCTTCAACTACTTCTGCTTCAGTGTCTATGGCTGTCCATCTAATACGAGATTGAAATATCGGTTTATCCTCTATTTTTTATTCTATCCTAGGCTCAACTTCCTATTCTGGAGATGCGGCCGCCAGTTTCTTTTGAAGATATCTAGTAACTCCCTTATCATTGAATCAACTCCTCGCCACACTAGTTACACAAGTACGTTAGACATCATAACTCTAAAGATTAGAAACATTGACTGACTAGACTTAACTAAATTCCATGCACAATGCACATATTCACATGTCCAGTCAACCAATTCGGTCTTACTATCAAACCTGATCCCTCAAATGATTGAAACATTTATCATCTCCTTGCACTTCCATCGTCATTTCCAAAAGTATCTACCGACGTTAAACACCTAAACCTTAGCTTATAGGTTAAAACTTACATACAAAACACCGCACACTAGAACTGTATATCAAATAAAGGGAGCAACATCCTCTTTATTAATAAAAATAGTCATTAGTGCACAGGGTAGAGCATGTATACAAAATCTGCCATTGATGTACCATACATAACATAATTTACGATCAACAAGATCCGAAGCTTCTCCAGGTTATATAGAGCTATTAAATAATCACACTTACAAAACTAGATTTATACTTAACATATATGACAGTGTAAACTAAAAAATGCAAGTACACCAGCCTAATTTAGGTATATCTTCTTCCTAAAGACTATTGTCTAATATCGAGCTTATCAAATGTACTCTAGATGTAATTCATAGCAAACACACGGAAAGATCTCAACAACTATATCAATTGTTCCCCACTCTCATATTAGAGTACCAATCTCTCATTCACAAGATATATTAATACTTCAAATCTTAAGAAACTAAGCTTCTAGTTTACCCATCCTCGTCATCACTTATTGTTCTCCTTATTGAGCAGAACTCGTGATTAGCTCGCCTCCATCTTTACATTCACCGATTAGCAGTGTGAAGTAATACTTAAGATATATCGAATACAAAACCAAGGACCGGAGAGCTCTTGCTGTTGTGACAACAATAATGAAAGTGTCCATTTTACAAGGTACATGGAGTTCTTGGTATCACTGAAGTAGGGATGACAGAAATTGATACAGATTACATCTCGTAGCTAATAAGAACTTCACACTCACTCTTCGTGTAGTTCATACACTGCAAGTTATCAGAGTTTTCCCCTAATACCTTATGTCCCACGAAATCCCTTAATCGAGCTGCAAGTCTCAGAACAAGTAACTTCTTTTGATGACTCAAATAATCTTAGTCCTCTGTCACCTGAGCCATCATCAATTTAAAAGCTTAACATATCTATATGTCCTCTCATTGTGGTTATGATAAAAGATATGGCATCGTATGCAAAGCGACATTGCTCCCACAAGATTAATAACATGACGAGCAAAACAAAAGAGAAAAGGGAACTTTTCGACCAAAATAAAACTATGCAGTTGGCCCCTAGTACTTGTCTAGGATCTACTAACTCTAACCACAAATCGAACCTAGAGCCCTGATACCACCTGTGATAACCCCAACTCTGCCACTAGGTCCACTGCGGCTGAGTAGCGCATTTACGTGCCTCTCGGCATTAAATTATAAGTCCCAAAATAAGATCTCAACCCTGGAGTAACACTTATAGGTATATACACAAAGTACGCAGAGAAAAGCTTAAGTAAACTAGATTCTACTTGTGTGCTCAAACATATAATTTATCGAAAACTCCTCATGATCGCTTTAATATATAAATAAAAGTATCTTACATCATAAAAACTTCACGTCAAAATACAAACAAGACTTTACATCCGGCTCGAGTCTAAGAAAACAAAATATAAATACATGTCCTTCCATGAAAACTTTGGTAAAAAATTCCATGCTTAAACTTCTGCGGCTTACCGTGCCTCTGTCCGTCCTATGTTAATTTGAAGAGAAAAGAAGACATGGAAAACGTGAGCGTGAATGCTTAGTGAGTCCACATGTGTATGTGCTTTAGTGATTTCATTAAAACAATGCTGATGCAGTTTCACAAAACAGTTCATGCAATGTTATAGGAAAATATTTTCTTTTATTATTTTAACAAACCTGATGCCTGAACCTACATGAGGGTTTCGAGCGTGGTTGGGAAGTAAGAGCGAATCAAGACACATCAGCATAACTTCTACACACAAATTTAAAGAAACATGCAATGCCACAGTCAAGCTCCACGGACAAGGTGCGGATTCCAAAACGAGGTCATCGGAATCAAGTTCTGATATCTCGTAGTCAATACCAGCCAAATGCCATACGGGCACTCAATTCCGTAACAACTGCTCTCCCATATCATCGGCTAGACTAGGCTACAGGTTCTTGGGGTACCTACCAGGACTGCCCTTATGCCAACCTTAGTTTCAAGCCCCTCTTAGCTCTCCCCAAGGTAGCTATCCCACCGCAGAGCATGATGCGATGTCAACGTAAATACCGATTAGGCCACACCCTCTAGGTACTACGCCCCTCTTGAAGTGGATCCACCCTCAGAGTCAAAAATCCGTCCACGTCATCGGAAGAGGCCCTAGCATAGGGGACTAGCCACGTACAGTGCAATCCGCTAGTGCGTTCGTTCCCATGATTTTCACCAAACATTAAACCTGGTCAGAATGAGGTTCTCATATGTATTTACAAATTGAAAGGCCTTTTGCCCGGCCGTCATAACAGTTTCAAGTCATAAACATTTTAGAGCACCAAAATTCCTCATCCGCCAGTCATCACATGCTCATGCAAATTTCACAATTATGCTAATGCCAGATCTATATTCATGCATATCAAAACATGTAACTTTTCAAGCTAGAACATTTTCCAACATATAAATATTTTCAGAAAAACCTGCATACAACAAAATTCTTTTTCACCACAATAATAGTCTGTGTTATAAGAAACACCTATATGGAGCACCGCTCCTATGCATTTTTCTAAGGAACACGTAACACATTGTGGAGAACGTCTCCAAAAACATGCTGAGTGATATCGTTCCAAAAATAGTAACATTTTGTGATGGTTCGGAAAAATATATTTATACGTCTCGTAATATTTGAAATAACATAATAAAATTGAGTTTGTTGACTCACCTGGATGCAGATCTGATGCTACGCTCCTACAAAATAATAATATGAAAACACTTAATACCTAGGTACCAAATAAGTAGCCCTATTCTCTAAATGATATCGAAATCATACGAAATAAACTTAGGAGGTGTATATATACCTATTTAATGATATATATTTATAATAATTTTTTAAAAAGATAAAAAATCCTATACCCTTAACAAAAATATATACTTTCCCAAGAAACCATAATTAGCTATATACTAAAATCCATTTAAAACATTTAAATCCTAAAATAAATCAACCTAAACTATGTATATAAGCTTATATTATATATGTATATATATAATATAACCAATAAACAAAAAAAAAAAGAAAAGAACTACCCTTAGTGGCTGCTCCAAGTTGTTCCTATTAAAGAAAGAAAAAAGAAAAACCTCCTAATATATATATATATATATAGCTGCAGAACAGCTAATTACAAAAGAAAAACAAAAACCATGACTTATATATATACATATATATGGCAGTTAGGGGCTGAAAAAAGAAAAGAAAAGAAAAGAAAAGGGTAGGAATTGTGGTGGTGACAGGTGGATATAGGAGGTGGCGGCAAATTTCTTAATTGCGAAGTTTTTTTTTTTTTTAAATCCTTATATGAAAATGTCAAGTACTTAAATTTCTAAACTACACATACTAAGTATTAAAAATGAAATCCACTTAAAGGCACCTATAAACCTTAATAATAAAATCTCAATATAATAAAATTTTACTCTCATTCCTAAATATCTCCAAAATAGCACTAAGTGTCGAAAATACTATACCCCACTAGGTCAGGTCCCAAACCCTACTTTCATAACGCCTGCAATTTTTAGAGTCATGGTAGGTGCTTACTAGGTGGGGTGTTACAATTTACATTGGTTTGAATAAGTTTTCATAAAATATACTGGTTTCCCAAAACTTGTAACAAATAGAACCATTCTAGAAAAAAACATTATCCACTTTTTATATTCCAAAAGAAGTGTTTTTATTCTTTTTCTCCTGTTCTTTCTTCTCCTTTTCCCCTCTTGTTCTTCATTCCTGTCATCATCATTTTCATTTTCTTCTTTGTCAAATTCCCCTTTCGTTGTCGGTAGACTATTGTCACTCTCGAAAAATAAATCCTTGCAGAATAATTTTATTGAAAAATTTATACTCTATTCTCCACTTCGGTCCTAATTATCCGCTTATACTTGAGATTGGGAAGGGGCAATAGGGCTATCCAAAAAAGTTTTTATTTCTTTTTTAAAGATTCCATTTTCTAGGGAAGTTAACCAAGAATGCACATAGCCCACACTTTACCCTTGAACTCGTTCTTCACTTTTTTACTCTTGAACTAAAATCTTTAGCCAAAAAATGGGTTGGCATCACGAAATACGACGAGGCCAACAAATAAAAATTATGTACCGACCACAAATGTGATTTCGAGGACCTAATATATCAATTACTAGCTTTTGATTCCTCAAAAATACCGCCATGCAATTTAGTTCACTCACATTCTACCCATGAACTTATTTCTTGATTTTTTCCCTTGAATGAAAATCTCTTATCAAAAAGTGGCTCAAAGCTAGGGATGTTAATAGTTTTGATATATAGAAAAAAAAAAAAAAACCAGAATCGAAATTTAAGTTTTTGATAGTTTCACTTTGGATAAATAAAGTTTTCTTTCTCTAGATTAAAATTCATTTTGGTTTTCATTTTTGAGCTTTTCTAAAAGGAAAAAATGAATTTTCACCAAACTAATAATTAATTAATATTAAATGTTATCTATTTCAATTAAGTTAGAATTAATTAAGGTTATTTAAAAATTCTAAGACTTAATTTTACATAGATTTTTATATTCTTATAAATATTATTTAAACACTAATAAATTTAATTAAGTTAAGATATAATGAATGTTATTTTAAATTTAAATTTACTACTTTTTCTATTTTTGGTATTTTCCAAATCTATTTATTTTGGCTCGCAAATCATATGTTATATATGTGTACGTGTGCCTGTGAATATATTTATATAAGGGTAAAGTTGCCTATGACTCTTAAACTTTTCTTTTTTCTTTTTTTGGTTTTTTACCATAAACAGAAAAACGGTAAGTCTATGACCTCAAACTATTCAAACCTTAAATTTTAAACCTTCTGTTACTTTTGGATATTAATTCTTGATGGAAAATTAACGTTTAATTTTCACATGACCTTTCTTAGGGGTACTTCATCCCTAATAAAAGAAGAAAAAAAGATGAAGTACATCCACAACTATAATGATCCACCTACACTATCCGTCTATCCATTGGAGTAATGAAAACAGAGCCAATCACAGGCAATCGACCTCCAGCCAAACCTGTCCCCTTGCTTGCTGTAAGGAAGAAACCTATTAGAGCACATCTTCGGCCAAAGCAACCTCATAGTATGTGGGGTATTGACTGTAATTTTCTTTAGGCCAAATTTTGTAATAGAGTACCTAATTTTTCTCATGGCATCAACAAGATTAAATTAGATGGTGTTTTCTTGGATGCTTAGAAGTACATTCCCACCATCATCGCTGCCAATAGACACTCACAAACCCACAGTCATCGCCGTCAAAGCTATCAGTCTCATCCATCTACTTCCCCCCATCTTCACGCGGCGTCCCCTTCTTTTATTAATTCTCTGCGACACTCTCCTACTTTCTTCTTTCGTATCTTCTATGATATCATTGCGCCCCCAGTTCTTTTTCTTTTGCTTTCTCCCGTCAGACTTTTACACTGTATCCACCCATTTTCTTCTTTCCCTTCCACTTCCCTTTCCCATTCCCTTCACCGTCGCACCTTTATCATGGATTAGGGCTTGCTAAATAAAAATCACAATGTTTTTTTTCTTTTATTATTTCCAACATGCACCTAGAATAATCACGTGAAAGTCACACTTTTTTCTCGTTAAATATTAACAACTAAAATTAACAGAAGGGTCAAATATATAAGTTTAAGGGTTGAATTTATACATTTTGAGAGTTCGAGGTCACTTAAACATATTTATTTCAGGGTTGAAAACCCAAAAACGAGAAAGTTTGAGGGTCACTAGCATACTTTACCCTTATAACGATAATAATAATAATTATTATTATTATGGTTACTTGGTTAAAATATTTGGGTGAAAAATGAAATTTCCTTAAGGATTCCATTATATACTCTTGTCATAAATGGAATTAAAGGAGAAGGAAAAGGGAATAATGATTATGTTTTGTGTACTTACATGGGGAAGACATTCTTATTTGAAGAGCATTTTTAAGAAGATTAAATGACCGTCAATAGAAATTATTCACGTCGCTAGCAATCCAAATATCTTGGAATTCATAGCAAGAATGATAAAAAAAATTGTATTTCTATCGCGTTGCACTTGCGTTCTGAAAGTACCTCACATAATATGTATCATAAGCACACTGGATTGTCTAGTACATTCTCTTGTAAACTCTCTAGTATACATACTTGAATAGTAAATTTTCCCTTAGGGTTTATCCATTATTCTTTAGGATTTATAATAATAAAACTACTATAAAATAAGTGTGCTAGAGGGTGTAGTAGAAGATGTACTAGATGATCCTAGCTGTTTGATAAGCCCAATAATATAATTGCAACTTTATGAAGTAATAAATCCTTCTTTAGTAAATTCACAACTAAATCTATAACATTAAAAAGCTTTGATAAATGCACTTTTGCATATTCTAATGTTCTTTTACATTATATATACATTAAAGAACAAAAAAAGGTATGCCTCTTCTTCAATGTTAAGTCTTTGACAATCAACGGAGAAACCATGTAAACTGTAGATGATATTTTTTTTTTTTTTGCTTTCTTTAGTTGTTTAAATATTTTTTAAAAGTTTAGTTGCACTATTATAGAATTAGAAACCATAAAATCTTCCTCCAAAACCTATCCGAATTCCTTGAAGAACTAGATTCCCGTAACCATTTTTCGTGCAATAATATATTCCTGATAACATTCTAAGCTAATTTAACTAAAAAAAATACCATTACAACTATAATTTCATATTGAAGCATTATTTGGTAAACAAGTAACTATCTTGCGCTTAGAGTATTTAAGTTCAAGATAACCTATATAGTATGTAAAACTCCAATATGTTAATGCTATTATTCTCAAACAAAAATTTAGTATAGAGAATAAGGAAGATGATGCAATCAAATATGGAAACTTCTTTCGGTGTCAATGTAAATGTTTCTACAAATTCAAGAATACTTATTTTTAATATAAAAGTTGACCAAATTTTTAATTGTTCTTGATTTCTTTTGAGATATTAATCTTTCTAATTATTCTGATATCATTTAAGATAAGTTTATCTTGATAAGGTAGCGTGTGGACTCTTTTGAATTATATGCATTCCATTATTTATTAAGACCATGGACATGTCTGGAAAAGAAGTAGGGTGTAATATGGGCATATGGCCTATAATGAAATGAAAGACCTACTTAATTGCATGGGAGACTAATTAGTTAAATGTTTGGGTTACTTAATATTGGGTCCAAGTTATTTCATAAGAAAATTGTGGGCCATATTATAAAATTCTTTAAGTTAGGAGTCGCGTTGTTATTTGGGCCAGATCAAGTCAGATTAATCCTAGCCCATTAGATTTTAGAGTTTAGGAGCCTATTATAAACACGTTATGTAAAAATTAAACCTAGAGATCCTAGCCATCACAAACCCTAGTTGCCGCCACCCAAGACTAGTTCTTTCTTTAACTTTTTTTATTTTACAGGTTTCTGAAATCGGAGTTTAACTTGAGATTGATTCCTTTTCATCATCAGTTGTTTGAGGTAAGAATTTGTAAATCTATGTTGTTTTGATGCGAAAGTCTTAAATTACAGAAGATTGTGATTGATTTTTTAAATTATATATTTTTGGTGGTTTAAAAAATTTGATTGAACATTTGTTATATTTAGAGAAATCATTTTTGAAAAAAAAAAGTTTCTAGTCCTAGGTGATTTTGGAAACGGGAAGAAGAAGAAGAAGAAGAAATTTGCTTTTACGTTCCTTTGTCTAAAAACTTCTTTTCTCTTTATTCCTGAACATCGCAGATTTTTGTGTCTGTGACTTTATTCTATATTTGAACTAAGGAAACAAACAAAAAGTCCAAAACTTTAGGGCAAAGAAAAGAAATCAATGGAGAAACCATGTAAACTCTAGTTGAGATTTTGTTTTGTTGATATAGCTAATGAAATATTTTCTCGAAGGTTCTTCCCACCATTGGAAAAATTAGCAACTGTAAAATCTTCTTCCAAAACCCACCTAGATTCTTTGATGAACCAGTTTCTTTTACCCATTTTTTTCAATAATAAAACTTCTGTCCAACACTCTTAGCTGCTTTAGCTAAGGATAACCATTAATTATAATGCAAAACAAAAGTTCTATTTCTTAAAGAAGAAGCGTGTGGTACACTCAAGATTGCTTTTCTATCTCAAACATTGGAAGCCCCTGTTTGTGCATCACATAAGGAGCTATATATACCATAAATTTTCATTATATTTATATGTATTTCTATGTGAGATTTAGTAAAAATTTTATGAATTTCCGTATGCGATTGATATAAACATGGAATGTTTTATATATAGGCCATCTACTTTCATCTTAAATAATGGATTGTTTTTTTCTATTTTTGATTTTTCTTTTGTATGTAGTGTATGATTGAGATATATAATTTTATAGTAATTCTAAATTTACACGTCTTGATTGTCAATAGTTTTATAGGAAAATATAAAATATACCTTGATTATTGTTCATGCATCAATTTTAATTGTTTTTATGCTTTAGAAGCCAAATTGGTTACTTTCTTATTATTGGTATTCTCAGATTTAAAATTTTATTGATTCTTATCTGCATTTCCATCAATTTTTCATGTTCCAAGTTTTTTGGTTTCATTGTTTCCGTGCAGAAATATAAACCTTTATATATAGAAATGTATCTTCTAGACAAGAGATTCTCGCCATTTTGAAGAGTGCCCTAGGGACACAAACTAAGGAGAATTATCGGGTTCCAAAGATATCTCCTATAGCGGTAGCTTTCGTAACTATTGTATGCCAACTCTTTCTAGTGTGGTTTCTGTACGAAAACTAAATGAGAATGAAGGAGTGTTACCTTCATCGACATTAGAGCATGCTCCAGATCTAAACAATAAAGCAAGATCAAGAATTTGTAATCGTCTCTCTTAGGAACAAAAGAAAATGGCGAAGGAATACATGGAAAGTTTTGGTTGGAAAAAAAATAACAAACAAAGATGCAAGGGAAGCTGCAAAAGCATTTTGTGTCACAAATTGCATTGGGAAAAACCAATGAAAATATTGGCTTGAACATCAGAGGAGGGTACGTGTAAGAAAAGGTTTACCGACGAAATGAATATTTCGTAAATTTAAAAGCTATAGTGGTTTGAAAAAGTTATGGTCATTTTAAATGTTTTCCTTCAGGTTATTTCATTGTTGTTGTAATGGATTTTCTTGCTTGAAGGATGACAAATATTGATAATGTACAATTTTTTTGTTTGAAAATAATCATTTTTTTTTTAATTTTAAGTACTAATAGGAAGAATTTATATTCTTTTAACTTTTGCTCTTACCGAGGAAATATTAGTTAATTACAGTTAATGAATAGCATATGATTGATGAGTAGATATCTTTTCTTAATCACATTAAGCTAGCAATTACAGAACGAAGGACTTGCATCATAACGCCTCAATACGTTTTCCAAGAAAGAACTTTTTGCTCTTTTTGTTATTTCCTTCTTACTAACGCAATAATTTTGAATATATGGACAATCAAGAGGTGTAAATTACAATTGCTGTAAGTTATATATCTCACTCATTCATTAAATACAAAAACAATTGATATAGAAAAAAAACGATCCATTATTTAAAACCAAATTGCATGACCTGTATTAAAAACATCCATATTTATATCAATCATATATAGAAATTCATAAAATTTTACTTAAATCATATATATAAATATATGTCTGTGTATGTGTGTATATATATTAATATATATAAATGTGTATATGTGTAGATACAAATGTATTTATATATGTATATATATTACATATTGTTTTATTGAATAGTGTTTTGATTGGGAGATTAGTTAAATGTTTTAGTTGTATGATTTTGTATCCAAGTTATTTTATAAAAAAGACGATGAGGTCAAAATTACAAAATTTGAATAAGTTATGGAGTGGGCCTTGTTATTAGGGATATATCATTTCAGAATAACCCTAGTTCGTTAGAGCTTAGGATTAGCTCATTAGTGTCTTTTATCAACACCTTATGTTGGAATTAAACCTCAAGAATCCAATAAGTTAGAAACCTTGAGTACCGCCACCTATCTCTGCTTCTCTATAATTTTTGTACTTTCTTCAATGATTAATTACAGGGGATCAAGAGAGCTTGTAAGGGAAAAAAATTTGAGAGAAGAAAATAAAAAATCTAGTAAAACTTGTGCTTCCTATTATAAATCAAAGTACTGAGAGTAACTTTACCAACCTAGTAATTAGAAACTTTTGTCACTATCACATTCAATATTACCCTAGACTGGCTTCCATTACCTTTTCTCCCATATCTAAAGATGAGTTGGGATGGGGATTAGTTAGGGGAGTTCGGTTAGGATTGGGGATGAATTTCATCCGCACAAACCAGGATGCACGGGGATAAAGACAAGGTAGCAGTAGTGGGGTTGTCGGTGGGAACAACATCTTGTTTTGGAAAATGTATTTTTCATATTTTACTATGAAAATGCTTCAAAAAGTTAATGATAAATGTCAATCAATAGAGAATCTTTTTAGTATTTGCAGATGGATGAAATCTCGTTCTGTCGCTCAATACAAGTATCCCCAGTGGCTGTAACAAAAGGCTTTCTGCCCTAGTTGTTTTTCTTATTTCACCTTGTTAAGTTTGCTGAGCTTTTTTTGTCTTAGGTCACGCATTAGTCTTATTTATGTATGGTAGACATATTTAGTGGAGTTTGGTATACAATTGTTTTCTAAATTACTGTGAACAAAAATTATTCGAATTGTGTATTTTCTATGAAAATGATAGTTTGAAACATACAGAATTAATTGTTCTAAATTTTAAATGAACACTCATCACTATCCCAACGTATTTAGATTCATTAGCTTTTAAATTAAATTTATGAAGAAGATATTATAATAAAATATTTGAATTTAAGATAACCTAACTTGTTATATTTTTAGTACAATTATTTCTTAATTTGAATGAGTATTTACATTAAAAAATCAAGGAAAAAACTGAAGCAAAATTTAATTTCTAGAAGAAAAATCAAAATTTGAGTTAGTTCCGCTCCCACCCTTCCTCATTATCATTCGTATAATAGATCAACAAAAGTCATGACAAAAGAACTAAATCTAACCAAATCACAACTTGAACACTCTATTTTTCCTCCAATAACAAGTTAACCAAGTTTTTCATCATACAAAAATTTTTATTCGATCAAAAAAACTATGAGATCCTTAAACAGTGCGGTTAAAAAATGACCACACAACAAAACAATAGCAAAAACGCAGCACCTCCAAAATTCTAAGCCTCAAATGACATGGATTTTCAACTATAGAAAACATAAAATTGCAAACCAACAGAACCATTATATCCAAACAAACTATCCACTCAAGAATCTTAATTCCACTTTTGGCCTTCAAAGTGATTTTACCATTTTTCTTGAACTTCCCCAAAAAAAGTTTTCATTTTTCTTCTTCTCTTCCTTCTCCTTTTTCATGCTCTCTTCATGTTCATTCTTGTCATCATCATTATCATCATCATTTTCTTGACCACATTCTCATGTTAGCACTGGCAGGGTAGTAACTCTTAGGGAATCAATCCTTCTAGAGTAGATTTACTGAAATAATTATACCTAATTCTCAAGTTGGACACCAATTCCTTGCTTGGTTTGGAACGAGAAGTAAAGGGATGAGACAAGATTTCATCCCCACATGTTGGAAGACGTTGAGAATGAAATTAGTTATGGGAGTTGGGTTAGAGATAGTAATAAAGTTCATCCCCACAAACGGGGATGAACGAGGATGGAGATGAAATGCATGAGGTCGGAATGGGAAAGGGGACATGGACTTCCTATGGTTGGTCAAAAAAACCATTTTAATAGAACTAAAACAAACAAAGTCTCAACTCGAACTTCAATTTTACCCCATGGACAAGCTAAGCAAGTTGTTCATTGAACAAAAAACATTCTTTTGATTACATTAAAGAACAAATAAATCTACGTTTGTTCTACCATGTTAAATCTTCGATAATAAATAGAGACATAAATAAATTCGAGTTAGTGTTTGAGAATCTTCCACAATCAATAGGTTTGAATTAAGATATAGGGTTTGGAATAAAAAGGCATGACTTGTAGTCTGAGTGAAATGTTGGATCGTAATTAGAAGAAATTTGCTTTTGAATTCCTTATATTTACATTTCTTTTCTCTTCCTTCCTCAAGACGGAAGGTTTTTGTGTTTGTGACCTTATTCTATATTTGAACAATAGAAACAAAAGAGAAGGCCAAAACTTTAGTGAAAAAAAAGAAATCAATGGAGAAACCAAGTAAGCTCTAGTTGAGAATTTTCTTTTGTTGATAAAGCTAATAAAATATTTTCTCGAAGTTTCATCGCACCATTAGAAAAATAAGTAGCTGTAAAATCTTCCTCCAATGACTACCTAAATTCTTTGATGAACCAGTTTCATGTACACAATTTCGTGCATTAAGTTAAACTTCTGTCCGACATTCTAGGCTACTTTAGCTAAGGGATACCATTAATTGTATGCAAAACAAAAGTTTCATTATGTAAAGAAGAATCATGCGGTATACTCAAGATTTCTTTCCTGTCTATAATATAAATAACATTGGAAGCCGCTGTTCTTACGTCACATAAGTAGCTGTATATACCATAATTTTCATTCTATATATACAACTAAGCAAAAATTTTATGAATTTTCGTATATGATAGATATAAATATGGATTTTTTTTAATATAGGTGATGCAAGTTGATTTTAACTAATGGATCATTTTTTTCTATATCATTTTTTGTATTTAGTGAATGATTGAGATATATAACGTACACTAATTCTAAATTTACACTTCTTGATTACCTATACTTTCCATTGGATAACATAAATATATATACCTCGATTGTTGTTGATACATCAACATTAATTGTTTTTAAGCTTTGCAAATGAAATTGGCTACCTTCCTAGTGTTGATGTTTTCAACTTTGATTGATTTTTATCTGCATTTTCATCAGTTTCTAAAGTTTGAAGTTTTTTGTATCATTGTTTCTGTGCAGAAATATAAACCTTTAGAATTAAGAATGTCAAGACTTGCGGCTCACCTAACTTGTACACCCTTAGACTGTAACACACCTATTATAAAAAAACGTATCTTCCAGGCAAGAGATTCTCGCAATTTCGAATAGTGGCCTCGGGAGACAAATTAAGGAGAATTATTGGCTTCCAATGTTAGCTCCTCCGGCGGTTGTTTGCCCAATCTATAGTAGACTAGCATGGATCTTGTATGAAAACTCAATGTCAATTAATGAGTGCTTCCTTCACTGACATTAGGGCATGCTCTAGATCTAAAAAATATAACAAGATCAAGAATTTGTAATCATCTCACTAAGGAACAAAAGAAAAAGGTGAAGGAATACATGGAAAGTTTTGGTTGGAAGGAAATAAGGAATAAAGATGCTAGGAAAGTTGCAAAAGCATTTTGTATCCAAAATGGCATTGGAAAAAATCAATGGAAATATTGGCTTGAACATCCGAGAAGGTACGTGTAAGAAAAAATTACCAAAAATTGAATATTTGGTAAATTTAAAAGCTGTAATGGTTTAAAAATATTATGGTTATTTTAAATGTTTTCTCTAAGGTTATTTCATCATTGTTGTAATTGGTTTTCTTGCTTCAAGGATGAGAAATATGGTATAATGTATAATCTTTTGTTTTAAAAATTTAATTTTTTAATTTTTGCTACTAAAAGGAAGAATTGCTATTCTTTTAACTTTTGATCTTACGAGGAAATATTAGTTAATTAGGATTAATGAATGTGACTTGAATGATAAATAGATATATTTTCTTAATCACATTAAGCTGGCAACTACATAACGAAAGACATCCATCATAACACTTCAATATGCTTTTAAAAGTAGAACTTTTTACCGTTTTTGTCAAGTGCTTTTTAGTATACTAAAAAATTTTGAAAGTATGGACAGTCAAGGGGTGTAAATTTAGAATTACTATAACTCAGATATCTCAATCATTCATTACATACAAAAAAATATGATCTATTATTTAAAATCAAATTGCATGACCATTGATAAAAAAACATGCATATTTATATCAATCATATACAAAAAATCATAAAATTTTTACTTAATAAGTTATATATGCGCGTGTGTATATACACACACATATATGTGTATATATATTGATTTATTGCATAGTGTTCATGAAAAAACTACAAAAGTTTATGATAAATGTTAGTCAGTAAGAAATCTTTTTACTATTTGGGGATGAAAGAAATCTTGCTTTGTCTATCCGTGGAAGTGTCTCAGTGGCTGCAACAAAAGGCTTTGCGCCCTAGTTGATTCTCTTGTTTCACTTGGTTGTTAAGTTCGCGGAGCTTGCTTTGTCTTGGGTCATGTACTAGTCTTCTTTTTGTATACTAGACCTACGTAGTGGGGTTTTGTATGACACTGATTATATCACAACATATTTAGATTCATTAGCTTTCAAATGAAATTATTGTAGAGGATATTAGAATAAAATATTTGAAATTAAGATAACCTTAACTTATTGTCTTTTAAGTACAATTATTTAGTAACTTCGAATGAGTACTTACATTAATAAAATAAAAAAACTGATGCAAAATTTAACTTCGAGATGAAAAATCAAGTGTCTCTAAACTGATTTTTATTTAATATAACCCAAATTTGAGTTGGTCCCCACTACCACCTACCTCTTCGCCATTCCTATGGTCGGTCAACGAAACCCATTTTAATAGAACTAGAACCAACCAAGTCACAAATCGAAATTCAGTTTTGCCCCATGGAAAAAGTAAGCAAGTTTTACATTGAACTAAAACCTTCTTTTGATTAAGAAAAGTATAAAATCCTTAGCTTATTTGGACACCAAGCGGCCACACAACAAAACAATAGCCAATATAAGCCCTCTAGAGTTTCTAAGCCAAAAATATGATTGGTTTCAACTTTTGAACATAAAAATGTGCAAATAACATAACTGTCAAAGAAGAAATAATCACTCAATAATCTCTTAACCATTGATGGCCTTCACAGTGATTTTATCCTTGCCACTGTTGGCAAACAACATGTAGTGCAAGGATAGGGCCAAATCGTATATCAGATTCTTCACATGGTGTCTGATTGACTGCTTGGTTTAGGGATAGGTTGGTGAAAACTTGAATTTTTTTTCTTTTTGTAATCAGTGAAGGTGAAGAAATTTTAAAGAGAAATCAAATAAGTGGGTAAACGGTTGAATTTTAATTAGTGAAGCTGAAGAAAATTAAAGAGAGGGGTAAAACTGAAGAAAAAAATGTACCAGAAACCCAATTAGGAGAAACTAACCTTAGTTACTCTCAATTTTTGTATATATATACATACATGTATATATGTATAGATGTATATGTATATATATGTGTATATATACATATCTATATATATATATATGCATATATACATATATATAAATCGTTGTAGAAACTAATTACAAGCACATAAGCTATTTACTATTACAAGCCAAAAACAGAAGCAAAAACAGCAGAAGAAACAAAAACTATTCTACTACACAGCCTTCCTGTCCAATAAAAAAAGAAAGCCAATAAAAACACTTTAAGGTTGTAAAATAATAAACAGTTAATAGTAATAATCGAAAATAAGAGAAACAAGGAGAAATACTTACCGGCGCCACGGACAACGACAGCTGTTGGGAACGATGACCAACTGAGAAAGAAAAGGACGCCGAGCAGCAGTTGAGTTGTACATACTGCATCGAGGCGTTACTGGTAAGTGATGGAATGATCAGAACCCTCAGATCTGAACCTCAGCAGTGACAAGAGTCACCGGTACCACATCCTCTCTCTCACTCTCTCTCTCTCTCTATCTCTCTTTCTTGCGGTTCTCTCTCAAACGCACCAAGTAAAAGCTCAAAAGATGATCCATAGAAGACAATGGCAGTGACAATGTCACAGGAAGCTGACAAATGGAGGAGAGCAGCGATAGAAGCCGCGGAGAAGAAAGGTAGGAGAAAAGTCAGGAAAACCAACAGTCAAGAAACAGAGAAAGAAGACATAAAAGAAAAGGAGAAGAATGACTCCCAAGAGAAGAGAAATGGTTGCACTGGAAACGAGAGAGAGAGAAGGAACAAATGGGAGTGATACCAATGGGTAGCCCGGGTGGCCCGGCCTGGTCTGGCCCGGTATCTCTTGACCCAGTTAAATGGGCACCTATTCTCTAGCTGAGGCCCAAGTCATGGTAAAAGATGGGCTGGAAAATGAAAATATTGGGAAGACTCAAGGCCCAAAAAGCCTACAATCTCCACCTCGAACAATATTTTCCAACCATTGTTTGAACTTACCGTGAATCAAACTGCATCCAAGTGAAGGAAATCCCTACAAAACATAAACTTGTTAGTGTTTACAATTTTACTACTAAAATCTGCAGGATTATTATCAGTGCTAATCTTGTCTATGTCAATTAAAGCACTAGAAACCTTTTCTCTAATAAGATGGTATCTGAAATCTATATGTTTGGTTCGTTCATGATAAACAGGATTTTTACATAAATGTAAACAACTTTGATTATCAGTATATATATAATAGCTTTTGAATGAAAAACTTGTAATTCCTTCAATAACCCTTGAAGCCGGATGGCTTCTTTGATCGCTTCCGTTGTGGTGATATACTCAGCCTCAGTAGTTGATAAGGCAACTACCGGCTGCAGTTGGGATTTCCACGAGATGCAATTACCCTCCAGGGTAAAGAAGTAGAACAAGGTAGATTTCCTACCATCCTTATCACATGCGAAATCCGAATCAACAAATCCAATTAATTCAAAATCAGACTAATTGTGATAATGTAAACCCCGATCTAAAGTTTCGTTAAGATAACGCAATAGCCACTTGAGAGCAGCCTGATGATCTCTTCCAGGATTACACATGAATCTGTTGAGAAGATTTATAGAAAAAGCAATGTCAGGACGGGTAGATATCATTGAGTACATAACCGAGCCTATGACCATTCTTAAGGAATATTAGTCATATCACTTTTCTCACTTTCGGTTTTAGGACATGTTTTGTCAGAAAGTTTGAAGTGGCTCGCTAGAGGAGTTATAACAAGCTTACACAGGAGCATAGAAAATTTGGATATGATTTTCTGAAGGAAAGGCTTTTGAGATAGAAAAAGAGAACGTTAAGATCTATCTCTCGAAATACTCATCCCACGAATTTTGGATGCAATACCTAAATCCTTTATATCGAATTCAGATTTCAACAAAGATTTCAGATCATCGATTTTAGCTTTATGTTAGCAAGCGATTAGCATATCATCCATATAAAGCAATAAATAGATAGCAGAATCAATATTAGTACCAGAAAATTAAAGACAACTATCATAGTTGCTTTTAGAAAAACCAATTTTTAACATAAACGAGTCAACCCTCTTATACCATTGCCAGGGTGATTGTTTAAGTCCGTATAAGGACTGTTTCAAAAGACACTACATGTGTTCTTTACCTTTAACCTCAAAACCTAGTGGTTGACGCATATATATAGTCTCTTCGAGATCATCATGTAATAAAGCGGTTTTAATATCAAGTTGTTCAAGATTAAGATCATAAAACGCAATAAAAGCAAGAATAATCCTAATCGTTGAGAAAAATTACATTAAAATCAATGTCCTCAACTTGTGAAAAACCTTTTGCAACAAACCTGGCCTTGAACCTAAGAGATTCTTTAGTAGACTCAAGTTTTTTTATTTTAAAAATCTATTTGCAATCAACTAACTTTTGTTTTGAGGGTTTTGGAACAAGAATCCAAGTTTTATTTTTGTTTAAGGAAGATATTTCCTCATCCATAGCTCGTAACCATAAAACACGATTGGGGCTTTTCAAAACCTCAGAAAAATAGAACGATTCTTTTTCTTCCACATAAGATGCAATAGCAAATGCATATGAAACAATGTAGGAGTAACCATACAGAGGATGATCCTTAGGTACCTTACGAACTCTATCCCTTGCATGTTGGTAATCTCTAAGAGCTTGAACCTGAGCCTCAGGATGTTCTACCTTCTCATCAGAAATTTCTAAAATAAGATGAAGGGTTTTAGGAATACTAGGAGGACCAGGTGTACAACTGGACGGAACAAGAAGCTCAGAATTTGTTTCAGGTTCCGGTAGAGGTTCTACGGAAGGTTTAGAGGTGACCTCCACCTCCACAGAAATACTACTAAGAGTGGGAACACTTGGCGGACTATTGGAGATGGGCTTATCCCTAATACAAGGCATCTCTAACTCATTGAAGATAACATCCCTACTGATAACAACCCTCATCCCTGGTTCACCCTTTAACCAAACTCTATAACCCTTCACTCCACTAGGATATCCTATGAACACTCCCTTTCTAGAATTGGGATCTAGCTTGCCCTTCCTCTGATGTACAAAAGCTGCACATCCAAAAACTCTCAGGTTGGAAAGGTTAGGTGGTCTTCCAGACCAGAGTTCCATAGGACTCTTAAAGTTTATCGCTGTAGACGGGGATCTATTGATGAGGTATACTGCTGTACTAACAGATTCCCCAAGAAAGGATTTGGACACCAGAAGAAACAAGAAGACATCTAACGTTATCCATAATGGTACGATTACTCCTTTTGGCAACTCCATTTTGCTATGATTTATGTCTAACCGTTCTGTGGTGTAGAATGCCATGCGATGCAGATAAATCAGAAAACTTCCGATTACAAAATTCAAGACCATTAACGGTCCTGGTAGTTTTTAGTTTTTTTCGAGAATGATTTTCTACAAAACATTCCCATTCACAAAACTTTTCAAAAGTTTGATCTTTAGTTTTTAAAAGAAAAACCCAAACATGCCTTGAAAAATAATCAATAATCGACAAGAAATAAACATTACCACCGTAAGTTAAAACTTTACTACCTTACTAGAGTACTAAGAGTAAATTTACTACTCGCGAAGTCAGAAACTCTTGTCACTCCCACCTTCTATATTACCATAGATTAGCATCCATCACCTTTTTTTTTTAATATCTTGAGATGGGTAGGAATGGGCTTAATTATGGGAGTTAGCTTGGGATTGGAGATGAATTTTATCCCCACAACAAGGATGCAAGGGCATGAAGACAAGGTAAGGGTGGTGGGGATATCGGCGGGGACTTCAACATATTTTGGAAAATTGTTTTCCGTGAAATAACTGCAAAAGTTGGTGATAAATGTTAATTGATAAGAAATCATTTCACTATTTGAAAATTAAAGAAATCTCGTTTCGTTGCGCTGTAGACATGTCCCCGATGGGAAGAAAAATGAAGTTTCTCTAAACCAAAATTTATTAGATATAACCGAAATTTTAGTTAGTCCCCACTCCCAACTGCCTCCTTGCCATGCCTATGGTCAGTCAACGAAACTTATTTAATAGAACTAAAATCAACCAAGTCACAACTTGAAATTTGTTTTACCCCACAGACAAACTAAGCAAATTTTTCATTGAACAAAAACTTCTTTTGATTAAGAAAACTTTGAAATCCTTAGCTCATTTTGCCACCAAACAGCCACAAAATAAAATGACAACTAACACAAACCATCCACAAAATTCTGAGCCGGAAATAAGATGGGTTTCAATTTTTGAACATAATAACGTGCAAACAATAGTACCGTCATAGCAAAAAGAAAGTCACTCCAGAATGTCATTCCTAGTTATGGCATTCACAGTGATTTTATCCTTGCTGCTGCTGGTAAACAAAATGCAGTGCAAGGATTACACTAGAAGTTAAAGGATGGGGAAAAATCGTATCTCTGATTCTTCACGAGGTCTCTAATTCACTGCTTAGTTTGTGGATAGGGGTTAAAGTACGCGGCCATAAATTATTGAAGAGGAATCAATAAGGTGGGTGAAAGTTGAAGTTTTTTTTTTTAATCAGTGAAGTTGAAGAAAATTTTAAATGAAATCAATTAGGTGGTTAAAACGTCGAATTTTTTTTTAATTAGTGAAGCTGACAAAATTAAAAGAGAATTTAATTATGTTGGGTGAAACTGAAGAAAAATAATGTATCACAAACCAAACTTTTGGACTAAGAGTTTCCGCAAATTTTTGAACCACACTTTTTTTTAATGCACTGAAATAACCTATGACTTCCGAACTTAACAATGATGTGCACGCAAACTTTTCATTAATGATAAGTTTGCCATTCTTCATCGAATGTAGTAATTCCTTGCCAATTTAAACTTTTTATCAATCAAGAAAAATTGTACTTATTAAAACCTTCATTTCAAAATTTCCATTTCATTAAAAAATTTAATAACTTTCTCGTGAAATAAAGAGGGAATTTCAAACTTACCAGGAAGATTAATCTATGCTCAAACATTTCTGAGGCGTAGTTGCTCTATCGGCTCAAGTTAAGTGGCAAATATTTAACTTCTTATTTAGTTTTCCCTAAACAATGGTTTGTTCTTATATTAATAAATATCAGTATCTACCATTTAATTCGAACTATATAAAGTATGCAGTAGATTTCACGAATTACCTTTGTCGGCCTAGTAATTGCGACATTTGATGGATATGAGACAGGAGGAGGGCTACCTGTCGAAAATATTTAGGATTTCATATTAAAGTGAATTTGAAGTAAAACAAATAACCTTTATGAAATTTAAAATACGTAATGTATTAAGTAAATTGCAAGACAGTAACAATGTCATAGAATTCTTGGCACTGGTCAAATGTTCTTCTCTAATGCTAGCCTATGCCTTCCCACCCCAACCACTCTTCCCAAATTCTGTCAACTTTATTAAACTTCTTAGCTTATTCTATTAGTAATTTTGAACTACGTCGACATCTAGAACCGTCATCAACCACTTCTGCATATGCTGCTCTTCAATTCCCTTTTTCCATAATTGGTGGAGGTGTTTCTTTTCCCTTCTTTTGTGTTACAAAAAAAATCTTCCAAAACTATCTCCTTAAACATTGATGACATACTCCACGAAAAGGCCTATTATGTCATTATTCCTTATATCTTTTGCATTGAATAACATCCACGCATTGTCTCCCAACGGGGGAGCCAATATCCCCTTAAGATCTCATTACCTCACGGCTTCTTCATGATCACTACCCACTTCACCTTCAACTTCCATATCCTCATCCTCTATCACAATCTCATCTATTTTTTATTCACGGCAACTTTATTTCCAAATGCTTCTAACCTTCTGCACATTTCTTCCATCATCAGTTTCCATTTATCTTCAAGCTTTTTTCAATTTTTCCAAGAATTTCATTCTTAAACAATTCATGACATCTCTGTCATAAAATAATCTATTAACTC
Organism: Catharanthus roseus; assembly: GCA_028651295.1. NCBI lineage: Eukaryota > Viridiplantae > Streptophyta > Magnoliopsida > Gentianales > Apocynaceae > Catharanthus > Catharanthus roseus. The sequence continues at coordinate 164,212 of JAPQWS010000125.1, read as the reverse complement.
CAGACTCTTCTGCATAGTGCCAATGCAGGTTTCTTAGGATAATTCATAACAAATTTGCAATGACAAGCTTTTGAAGCTTCTTTACCTTCATTTTTGTTTGTTTTTAGAGTTCTCTCTCTTTCTCTCACTCACTCGCTCTCTCCCTCCATCTCTCTCTATATATATAGGGTTTTTTATGTATGTTCTTATGGTATATGTTAATTGATTACTTAGATTGATAATCTATGGAAGTCAATTGACCATTTTCAATTCCTTCTTTGATTGACTTAGGAGTTTTTGTTCTTAGAGTTTATTAGTCCAGGTTTTCTAATTTGTGTAATTTGAGTTTTAGGGCCAAGTTTTTCTAAGGTTCTTGCTATCAAGTTGTGAAGAGTTCCTCCTCTCACTATTGGGTTTATATGGCTTAGTTTCTCATAGGTTCTTTAGTGGAGTGTTAGAACTACAAAATCCTCAACAGAAGTTCTTCATTAAGGAGGTGATCTTCGGAAGGTGATAGATTCTATTTGCAATCAAATTAGGAATTCATATCACCAAAACTTATTCATTTATTACGAACCCATAACTTATTCATTTGTTATGACATGCATTTCTTTTAGCTTTTCAAAATAAAATTACATGTATTAACTATAAATATAATTATAATTTGTCCTATACCCACTTATAGCTTAATTTTATGTAATTTACAGTAGTTTCACTAAACTATCACATAAGTCACTAGCTTCTGAAATTTACCCAATAACTTACTTTTTTGTTGTGGTAAACATTTATTTTAAGTTTCAAAATAAAAATATTTGTATTAATTACAAATATACTTGTAATTTTTCTCTAAACACATTAATTTCTTAATTTTATGTAATTTACAATAGTTTATGTAAATTTGAACATAATTCACTATTTTTTAAAAATCACCCCATAATTCATTCATTTTTTATAATATACATTTATTTTAGTTTCTTGATAAAATTACTTATACTAATGATAAATATATTTATAATTTTTGTCTAAACCCTCTAATTTCGGTATTTTGTGTAATTTACATGAGTTCAACGAAGCTTTCCCAGAACTCACTAGTTTCCATAACATGTTCAATTGTTATTGATATACATTTATTTTAGTTTTTCCAAATAAGATTACTTACATTAATTACAAATATATTTATAATTTGTATATACACCCACTAATTTTTTTATTTTACGTGTACATGAGTTTCATTAACTTTCCACAAAATTCAATAGTTTTTCAAAATGACCCTATAACTTATTCATTTTTCCAATATACACTTGTTTTAATTTTTCGAAATAAATTGCTAATAATAATTATAAATGTACAGATAATTTGTCTCTAAACCCTTTCTTAGTTTTATGCAATATAGTATAGTTTCTCTAAATGTCACATAGTATACAAGTTTCTCGAAATGACCCCATCATTTATTCATTTGTTATAAAAAAATATTTATTTTAGTTTTTCAAATTCTAATTACTTATTGTAATTATAAATATATATAATTTTTCTCCATGCCCACTAACTTTTTTATTTTAGGTAATTTACATTTGTTGAACTAAGTTTTCATAAAATTCACCAGTTTCTCAAAACTTGCAACAAATAGAACCATTATAGCAACAAACATTATCCACTCTAGAATCCAATTTCCATTTATGACCTTCAGAGTCATTTTGCCTTTTTTTTAGACAACCCAAAAGAAGGGTTTTTATTCTTGTTCTTCTGTTCCTTCTTCTCCTTTTCTCCATGTTCTTCTTCATTCCTATCATCATTATTATCATCAACTTCTTTGCCGAATTCCACTTTTGTCGTCGTTAGACTATCATCTCCCTCAGAAAATAAATCTTTCTAGGGTAATTTTATTGAGAAATTTATACTGAATTCTCAATTTATGTTCCTTATTCCTCCTTAGACATGAGATTTGCAAGGCAGGGATAGGACTATCCAAAAATTTTTCACTACTTTTTTTAAAGATAGCATTTATTAAGGAGGTTAACTAAGAATGCCCCATCCTATTTTCCAAATCCGTACTCTGCCCTTGAACTCATTCTTCATTTTTTTACTCCTAAAACTAAAATCTTTTGTCAAAACATGGCTCGCCACCATAAAATGTTACGGAACCAACCAAAAAACAATTATTTGCCAACCACATGGGGAATTTTGAGGGGAAAAAAATCTATTTTTGGACTTTGGTTCCTCAAAAAATACCACCATGCAATTTACGTAGCTCACATTCTACCCATGATCTTATTTCTTGAATTTTCTCTCTTGAATGAAAATCACTTATCAGAAGTGGCCCAAAGCTAGGGATGTTATTAGTTTTGACAAATAAATAAGAAAAACAACCGGAACCAAAATTTAAGGTACGAACAATTTCTTTTTTAATAAATAAAGCTTTTTTTCTTCAAAATAAAATTCGCTTTGGTTTTCACTTTTGAGCTTCTCCAAAAGGAAAAATGGAATTTTCTCCAAACTAATAAATAATTATTCTTAATTGTTATAAATTTAAATTAAGTTAGACTTAATTAAAGTTGTCTAAAAATTTAAAGACTTAAGTTTACACATACTTTTTATATTTTCATAAATTTTTTAAAATATTAATAATATAATTAAGTCAAGACATAATACATATTATTTTTAAATTTAAATTTATTACTTTTTATATATATTTTGGCTTTCTCCAAATCAAATTAAATTGGCTCACAAGTCATATCATATATATGTGTGTGTGCGTGTGTGTCTGTGTGCACGTATATATATGAGGGTAAAGTGTGCTCGTGACTCTTAAACTTTTTCCCTTTTTTTTTTGTTTTTTTGACCCTGAATAAGTAAACGATAAGTCAGTGACCTTAAGCTATTCAAACGTTCAATTTTAACCCTGCTGCTTCTTTTGGGCATAATTCTTGATGCAAAGAAACATGTAACTTTCACATTACGTTTCCTAAGGGCATCTTTGTTCGAAGAAAAGAAAAAAAAGATGAAGTACATCCACAGCTACCATCATCCAACTACACCATGGGTCTATCCACCAAAGTAAGGAAAACTGAGGCAATCACAGGCAATCAACTACCAGCCAAACCTGTCCCCTTATTTGCTATAAGAAATAGATCATTTAAAGCCACCACCAACCGTCGACCAAACCAACCTGAACCAAAACCAAAAATGTAAAATATTACAATTACTTACCTTTAATTTCTTGTAAATATGGAGATAAATGCAAAGTAAACAAAAACAAAAACTCTTCAATCTCAAAATCAGTACAACTTTTAGATGATAATCGTATATTTGGATACCCCAATTTCTTCATGACAAGAACTACAGAATTGAGCATTTGATCTAATGAGTTGGTATGTCTCAAACCAGAATTCAGATCCGTCTAAGTGATATTTCATGATTCCAAAAAAGCATAGCAAAATGAAGGAAAACATCTATGAAGAAAAATAACTTTGAGTAATTTAGAAATGTACACAATGGTTTCATTACTTCCTCTACAATATTAGATCTAAGTTTGAAATGTTTAAGATTTTAAGTGAATTTAAGTAAAGAAAATAACCTTTATGAAATTTAAAATACATAATGTATTAAATAAGTTGCAAGACAATAACACCGTCAAAGAATTCTTGCCACTAGTCGAATGTTCCTCTCTTATGCCAGCTTATGCCTTCCCCCCAAAACCACTCTTCCCAAATTGTTTCTTCCCCATTTTTTGAACTTGAGACTTCTGGACAACTTTGGTCAAATTCTCAGTTGATTCAATTAGTAATAATGAACAACGTCGACGTTTAGAATTGTTACCAACCACTTTTGCATCTGTTGCTGCCCAATTCGCTTTTTCCATAATTGGGGAAGGTATTTGTTTTCCCTTCTTTTGTGTTCCAAAAAAACTCCTCCCAAACTATCTCCTTCTTGAAAAATGATGACATACTCCATGGTAGAGTGTACTATGTCATTATTACTTATATGTTCTGCATAGAAAAACACCCATGTTATTGTCTCCTACCGGGGATCGAATATCCCCTGAAGATCCATTGCCTCACGGTTTCTTCATAATCACAACCCACTTCACCTTCCACTTCCACTTTGACATCCTCATCCTCTATCATAATCTCATATGCTTTTGATTTTACGGCAACTATATCCCAAATGCTTCTAACCTTCTAAGCATTTCTTCCATCATCAGTTTTTGTTTATCTTCAAACATTTTTTAATTTTTGGCCATTTCATTCGTAAACCTTTCATGACATCTTTGTCATAAAATAATCTATTAACTACAGTGTATTATGCATAGCTGCAAATGTAGGTTTCTTAGGATGATTCACAATTGATCTTCAATGGCAAGTTTTTTAGGCTTCTTTCAGCCTTCGTTTTCGTTTGTTTTTTGTGTTTTCTCTCTCTCTCTTTCTCTCTCTATATATATGTGTAGGGTTTATCTTACGTATGCTCTTATGGCATATGTTAATATGGATAAACTCACAGTATATTCGGTGATTCAAATATTACAAAAATCAAATTCAATCACCTATGGAAAATTTTCAGTAGCAATAATCACTTAGAATTATTTACCTTAATTGTATCAATAAAAATCCTAATATTCTCTCTGCTCCGCCCCAAGAAAAAAAGTACCCGGGATAGTTTGTAGTATTTCTTTTTATAATATATTTTTCCTTTACGATTTACCTTTCCTCCTTAGGATTTATTTTTTATTCGGTAGGTTTTATTAGACATATTGTATTAATAAAAACTACCAAATAAAAGATAATTATCTTAAGGGAAAAAAATAAAAACCCAAGGAAAAAGTATATTATAAAAGGAAGGGGTAGCGGTAGAGAGAATTAAAGATTCTTCTTGCGACCATTAAGGTAAATGAATAGAAATGATTATTAATTATTGTAAAATTTCATAGTTTATTTATTGAGACTTTTATACATATGTTTTACCTAATATAGTTTGAGTTTATCAATAGTAACATTACGCAACCCCATATATATGTGTATATATATGTGTATATATGTATATATGTATGAAAATTTTATAATGACCTAGATTTCTCTACCTTAACTGTATAAATCAGAATATTTAATATTCTTTCTTACCCCCATCCCAAAAAAGAGAGCACCTTGGATTGTCTATAACTTTTCCTTTCATAATATATTTTTCCTTTAGGATTTATCTTTCCTCCTTAGGGTTTATGTTTTTTATTTGATATATTGTATTAATAAAACCTACCAAATAAAAGATAAAATCAAAGGAAAAAAATAAACCCTAGATTCTTTACTTTTTTGGGAGGATGGGAAGGATTATGGGGAAGGGGAAGGGGTACGGGTAGAGAGATTGTTAATATTGGAATAATTAAGGTAAATAAATATAGATGATTAGTAATTATTACAAACATTTCATATTTATTTAATGTGTTTTAAGTTATTTTTTCTTTTACCAAATATATTGTGAGTTTATCCGTATTAACATGTGCCATGGGAACAGACGTTAGACAAATCTTATATATGTATATATATATATGTGTGTATGTCTAGAGTAGTGATAGGTGCCTCTTTGTAGAAGTGATTAATCGCCTCAAATGAGAACATTTTAGTAAATTTAACAAAAATGGAGATGCAAATTTGTATAATGGTCCTTCGTGTACTTTTACGACTTAAAGTTGATAATTTTAAAAGGAACTCTCTGTATAATTCGTTATGTGAAAAAAGGAAAACTTTGTGTCATTTCAAAAAACAACTTTATCATCTTCCATCAAGTCATCTTTCACTTCTGGTAAAACAGTGAAAATGCTAAGGTAATCAAGTTAGTAGGTGAGCTAGCTAATTGAGGTAGATAAGTTAGAACATTCATACACTTGTTAGTGTTGGCTAGCAAAAAGGTGTCTGTGCATCAGCCTTCTTTCTTTTTTGAAAAATTTTTTATTTCTTTTTCCAAACAAGGTGGCGAATGGCTGCTTACCTGTTTTTTTTTTTTTTTTTTTTGAAGGAAAAACAAGTTGATTGTGAGTTGATGCTCTTTCTTTCTTTCATTTTTCAAAATGTTTTTACCAAACAAGGTAGTGACTGGCGTGCTGACCTAATGTTTTTTTTTAATCTTTTATTTTAACAAAATAATAGGCAGATATTTCAATGAGAAAATGCGATGTTTTTTTTTTTTGTCATTTTAAAAATTCTAATTCATTCTTTCATCTATTCAAACAAACCGAAATGGCTTGTTGTACACTGGTTAGGATCTTTTGAAAAACCACACAAGATGTCTTGAACTTGAAAGAGACTATCATCTAATAAAACGCTTGGCGAGCATTTTTTTTCTTGGGAATGACCCTATATGATATGAATTCAACAAAAAATTATTCAAAAATTTGCGTAGGAGCAACTAGAAGATCGAAGACATCATGGGTAACTCCGGGTTTAATCGGACGGCTTGGAGACTTCAAAGACTGATAAAATTTATAACAAGCTACCCGAAATTAAACTAGAAGCTCCTAGCCATCGAAGAAGATGAAAGAACAAAGGAGGGAATAAAACAGAACCTACCGGCGATGGTAGGTTCCCGCCCTACCATTCCCAGTATTCCTCTGCACAAAGGGAATTTTGAGAAGACAACTTACCAACGACAGTATGCTCCCACCCTACCGTCCCCGGTAAGTCTTAGGAGAAACAATCAAGACTTCAAGACTACCCTTCAATTTTAGTCAAAATAAATTAATTTTTAGTTAATTATTGGTTTCTTGATTTGCATGATTGTAATTAACTTTTATTAGAAGGTTCATTAGACAATTTTAATACTTATTAGGTTTTCTCTACAAATACCTAATTATGCCTCCTCTTGTAAAAAACTAAGTTGAATATTGATGATATGAATTTAGAGTTTCCACCAATCATTTCAAGGGTTCTTCAACCTATATTAGTTAGGTTCTAAGGGCTTTCTTCCTTAGTTTGTGAGCAATTGATTACTTAGATTGATAGTGTAGGCCAGTAGGGCTAGTGTTCACGCATTTTCTCTTCTCACCCTAAATTCTTTAATCCCTGTGATAAATCGGACTGAGCCTCACAACCCAATAACATAAGTTTATGTCTAATCCAAGATGCCGGGTGGGCGAGGCTGGTAAACAGCCAAATCCTCATGACTCTTCCTAGGTAACTTGGCTTTTGTTTCTATGAAGAAGTCTTCCAGGTATCAGGATATTCTGTTGTTGAATGATCCATCAAAATGACGGTTCTGCTGTTTGAATGAGTCTACCTTAGAAACTCTATAAATACTCTTGTCCTTGTCTTGTTGCTAACAGATGAGACATGACTGTTTATTCTGTGTGAAGCGTTCTTTTTTCTCTCTTCTTTTTCTATGCAGATTCTTGTTTCTGTTCGTTCTCAGTGAATCCTTCTGTTACTACCGCTGTTCGTCACTATTTCTTGTTGACCACGTGCCTTTGTAGTTTGTGAAGGAGAGAACCGAAAGTGAGAGATTAGGTTGTTGTTGTATGAGGATCATCCATTGCTGAGGGTTTGATCGAGATTCTGACATACAGAGAAAAACCAATCATCTGGTTTTTTCTCCTTCTCATCTGTTTTGATCGTCCGAATATCTCTATTCCCTTCTTTCACAAAAATAGGTCGTCCATTTTCTTCTGTGTTGGCGTCCGTTTATTATAACTGGATGTTCGGTTTTGGTTTCGGTCGTCCGGTTTTATCTTGTGGCAAAAGTCGAACGTCCAATTTTTGCCAGGCTGATCCTGTTTTTTTTATCTGTTTTGTAGGTACTTGAAAAAGAAATGGTAGTGTTTTTTTTCAGACTATCTCATCCAATTTCGAAGAGCTTTTATTAAGAGTTGTTATCCGGTTCCATCATCCAAATTTTTTTTGTAATACATTAGTAGTTTCTTGTTCTTCCACTCTTTTACTGTTGTAATAGTTTTCTGTAGAGGTTTTATCTAATGTAACAGGGCTGATCACCAGAGAAACTATTCCTATCTGTGGTATCAGAGCTCAGGCTCTTCCCAATAGTGGTATCAGCGCCAGAAGAAAATTCGATCTTTCTGGTGTCTGGTGTTTGTTACATTCCACGAGTGATGCAGACGTCATCCAAAACCTCCCGATTGCTTTCCAGACTCACGCGAACTTTTGAGTTCCGTGAATCTGGCATAGGTCACTATTACAGTTTTTCCTTTCCTTTCTTGCAAAGCTTATTGTCTAGACATATATATATCTGCTCATTGTATCTCTAATTACGAATCAAATTTTTGTGATTTTTATTTTTCTTACCCTTTACTATCTGATTGATCTATTGTGAATTTATTATCTGCCTATTGCTTGTTTTTCTAGCTGTATTATTTTCCAGGCTTTGTTCGTGACAAAACTTTTTCTAAAATCTTTTATTTTTCGCACATTACTCTTATTTGCTACTATTTAACATGTCTATTCCAAAACTTTAAACAAACAAGTTCGATGGCAAATCTGATTTTGTAATGTGGTGTATAAAAATGAAAGCTATTTTAGTCCAAAATAAGATTGCACCCACTATTTCCTCTCCTAACAAGTATCCGGAATCTTGGACAGGAGATATGCTAGTTGAAAAACTTGGTGATGCATATAGCTGGCTCACCTTGCATTTGAAAGATAATGTTTTGTGAGAAATAAATGAAATATAAAATACTTATGAAATCTGGATAAAACTTGAAAAACTTTACTTGGGAAAGTCTTTATCAAAGAAAATCTATTTAAAGGAACAACTCTTTGGCTTCAAAATGTACTGGTCAAAATCCCTTTATGAAAACATGGATGATTTAAACAAAATTGTTTTAGAGCTCAAAAACATTGAAGAAAACATTTCTGATAAAACCATGTTGTGGCATCATCGGATTAGCCACATTAGTGAAAAAGATTTGCATTACTTACAGAAGCAAAATCTTATAAACGGTAATGAAATCACTTCTTCAGATTTTTTTGATCATTGTGCTCCTGGCAAACAACATAAACTCAGTTTTTCTGCAGGCACACACCAATCCTTTGCTGTTCTTGATTATGTGCACTATGATCTTTGGGGTCCCGAAAAGGCAACCACTTTTGGTGGCAATGTTTATTTCCTTTCTATTGTTTATGATTTTTCTCGGCATGTTTGGGTGTTTCTCTTGAAAACCAAAGATCAAACTTTTCAAAAGTATAATAAATGGAAACATTTTGCCGAAACGTGAACTGAAAAGAAGCTAAATGTTTTAGGAACAAATAATAGTTTGGAATTTTGTAACAAACATTTTCATGATTTGTGTGCTTTGCATGGCATTGTTCATCATAGAATAGTTAGGCTCAACCCACAACAAAACGGGGTAACTGAGAGGATGAATCAATTCATTATGGATAAAGTTAGGTGTCTTTTGGTATCATCTAGGGTTCCTAAATAATTTTTTTGAGAGGCTGCTGGTACAGCAGTTTAGCTTATAAGTAGGTCCCCTTCCACAGCTATAAACTTTAAGACTCCTGTAGAATTGTTATCAGACTAACAAGCAAACCTTTTGAACCTTAGAGTGTTTGGGTGTACTGCCTTTGCATAAGAACCTTAGGTCCAAGAAGGGAGTGTTTATAGGCTATCCTAGTGGGGTGAAGGGTTACAGAGTGTAGCTTAGAGGTAAACCAGGTGCAAGGATAGTCGTGAGTAGAGACGTAGTCTTTAACGAGCTGGACATGTCCTATCTCATAACTAAAACCAAACCCAAGAGTTCTTCTGCTATACTCATAGTTGAGAACACTCCTGTGGAGGTGGAGGTCACCTCTGAACCTTTTCATGAGCATACACTAGAACCCGAGCTGGAACCTGAAACCAATGAGGAGTCTAGTATTCTTGAACCTGATGAGCCAATTTTACGTGATTCTGATAATGATGAGGATCATCCAGAAGCACAAGCACAAGCCCTTAGAGATTACCAACTACTAAAGGATAGAGGTAGAAGAGCGATAAGGAAACCTCTTAGGTATGCTTACTCATACATTGTTTCCTATGCTTTTACTGCTGCATCTTTTGTCGAAGAGAAAGAACCTATTTGTTTTTCTGATGTTTTAAAGAGTCCTAATTGCTCTTTGTAGATGCATGCTATAGATGAAGAAATAACTTCTTTGCATAAGAACAAAACTTAGGTGCTTGTGCCTAAACCACCAAAACAAAGTTGATTGATTGTAAATGGATTTTCAAAGTTAAAGGACCTGAATATGTTAATGAACCTCCAAGGTTCAAGGCTACATTGGTTGCGAAAGATTTTTTTCAAGTTGAAGGTATTGGTTTCAATGAAATCTTTTCTCCTATTGTTAATTATAAAACTATTAGAATTATGCTTGCTGTTGTTACCTTCTTTGATCTTGAGCTTGAACAATCGGATGTTAAAACTTCCTTTTTGCATGGTGAACTTGATGAAACCATTTACATGGGCCAACCACCTAGTTTTGAAGTGAAAGGTAAGGAGCATCTAGCTTGTCTGTTGAAGAAGTCCCTGTATGGGCTTAAACAATCACCTAGACAGTGGTATAAAAGGTTTGACACTTTTATGCTTAAAACTGGTTTTGTTAAAAGTAATTATGATAGTTTCTTGTATTTTTCTTGTGATAATATTTATAATGCCATTTATCGATTCTTTATGTTGATGATATGCTTATTGCCTACAAGCACATAGATAAGATTATGTTCTTGGAATCTTTATTGAAGTCAGAGTTTGAGATGAAGGATCTTGGATCTAGCTCTAGAATTTTAGGCATGAACATTGATAGGGTTAGAGCTGACCGTTCTTTTTTATCTCCCAAAAGTCTTTCTTGCAGAAATTTTTTTCCAAATTTTCTATGAATTTGTGTAAGTCTATTTGTACCCCCCTTGCAAGTCATTTTCAGCTTTCTTCCAAAAACTGTTCGAAAACTGAAAATGAGAAGAAAGATGTGGCTAACATCCCTTATTAGAACGGCTATAGGATTTGTCATGTATTCCATGATTTCTACCCATCCTAATATTGCTTAGTTCATCAGCATTTTAAGCCATTTTATGTCTAATCCAGGTAGGGATCATTGGGCCGCTCTTAAGTGGCTATGGAGGTACATTAATGGGATGCTTGATAGAGGCTTGCAGTATAATAACTGGTCTGAACATTTTGAGTTGGTTGGCTATCTTGACTCTGATTTTGCAGGTGGTAGAGAAGGTAGAAAGTCTACTTCTTATTTTCTTTACCCTTGAAGGTAACTGTGTTTCATGGAAATATAGTTTCAGCTTGTAGTCACTTTTTCGACTAAGGAGGGTGAATATATCACCACCACGGAGGCAATTAAAGAAGCCATCTAGCTTCAGCAGCTTTTATCCGAAATGCATCTTTAACATTCTGAAGCTATCTTATTTACTGATAGTCAGAGTTGTATACATTTGTGTAAAAATCCTGTTTATCATGAAAGGACTAAACATATAGATGTTAAGTATCATTTCATTCGTGAAAGGGTTTCAAATGGTATTGTGGATATAGACAAAATTAGCATCAAAGATAATCCTGCTGATTTTGGTACTAAAGTAGTGACGACTGAAAAGTTTGTCTTGTGTAGAGACCTTCTACATATTGTTGTAGGTTGATTACTGTAGATGAGAAGTTCATTAAAATGAGTTCAAGAGTGAGCTTGTAGACCAATTGGGCTAGTGTTCACACATTTTCTCTTCTCAGTCCAAGTTTTTTAATCCCTATGATGAGTTGGACTGAGCCTAACAACCCAATAGGATAAGTTTGTGGCTAATCAAGGATACTCGGCAGGCAGGGCTGGTAAACACCCCAATCCTCATGAGTCTTCCCAGGTGACTTGGCTTTTGCTTCTCTGAAGAAGTCTTCCAGGTATCAGGATGTTCTGTTGTTGAACGATCCTTCCAGATGACTGTTTTGTTGTTTGAATGAGTCTACCTTAGAAACTCTTTAAATACTCCTATCTTTGTCTTGTTTCTAACAGATGAGACATGACTATTTACTCTGTGCGAAGCCTTCTTCTTTTCTCTCTTCTTCTTCTAGCAGAATCTTGTTTCTGTTTGTTCTCTATGAATTCCTGTGTTACTGCCGCTGTTAGTCAACATTTTTGGTTGACCACGTGCCTAGTTAGTTTGTGAAGGAAAGAATCGAAAGTGACAGATTAGATTATTGTTGTGTGAGGCTCATCTATTGCTTAGGGTTTGATCGAGATTCTGACATACAGTCCAGTTTTTCTCCTTCTCATCCGTTTTGATTGTCTGAATATCTCTATTCCCTTTTTTCACAAAATTCAGCCGTCCATTTTCTTCTGTGTTGGCATCCGTTTTTTATAACCGGACGTTCGGTTTTGGTTTCGGTCATCCGGTTTTGTCTTGTGGTAAAAATCGGACATCGTATTTTTGCCAGGCTCATCCTGTTTTTGTTTATCTATTTTGCAGGTATTTAATGAACAAACGGTAGTCTGTTTTTCTGAATTTTTCATACAATTTTGAAGAGCTTTGATTAAGAGCTGCTATTCGGTTCCATCATCCAACTTTTTTTGTAATAGATTAGTAGTTTCTAGTTCTTCAGCTCTTTTACTGTTGTAATAGTTTTTTGTAGAGGTTTTATGTTAATGTAACAGGGCTAATCACCAGAGCAACTATTCCTATCAGTGGTATCAGAGCTTAGGCACTTCCCAACATGTAGTATATGGAAGTCAAAAGATCATTTTCAATTTTTGCTTTGATTGATTCTAGGAGTTCTTGTCTTTTGAGTTGATTAATCTAGGTCTTCTAATTTGTGTAGTTTTTGTTTTGGGGTCATAGTTTCCCTAAGGTTCTCGCTATGAAGTTTGGAAGAGTTCCTCTTCTTATATTGGGTTTATATGGCTTAGCTTCTCATAGGTTCTTTAGTGGAGTGCTAGAACTACAAAATCTTCATAGAAGTTCTGCATCTGCATCAAGGAGGTGATCTATGAAAGGTGATGGATTCAATTTGCAATCAAATTGGGAATTCACATCACCATAACTTATGAATTTCTTATGACTCCATAACTTATTTATTTGTTATGACATGCGTTAATTTTAGTTTTTCAAAATATAATTACCTATATTAACTCTAAATATACTTCTAATTTGTTTCTATACGCACTCATTTCTTAATTTTATGTACTTACATAGTTTCCTTAAATTTTCACGTAATTCACTATTTTCTGAAATGATCTCATAACTTATTCATTTGTTATGATATATATATATATTTATTTTAGTTTTTCCAAATAAAACTACTTAGATTGGTATAAAATATTTATAATTTTTGTAAACCCTCTAATTTTTATATTTTATGTAATTTACATGAGTTTAGCTAAGTTTTTAGAAAATTTCCCAATTTCTCATAATGAAACTATAACTTACTCATTTGTTACGATATACATTTATTTTAGTTTCTTAGATAAAATTACTTATATTAATTATAAATATAATCAAAGTTTGTCTCTAAACCAACTAATTTCTTGATTTTGTATAATTTACATGAGTTTCATTAGATTCTTACATGAGTGACAGGTGGGTATAGGAGGTGGCGGCAAATTTCTTAATTGCGAAGTTTTTTTTTAAATCCTTATATGAAAATGTCAATTACCTAAATTTCTAAAATACACACACTAACTATTAAAAAAAAAATCCACTTAAACGAACCTATGAACTTTAATAATAAAATCTCAATATAATAAAATTTTACTCTCATTCCTAAATATCTCAAAAATGCCACTAAGTGTCGAAAATACTATACTCCACTCGATCAGGTCCCAAACCCTACTTTCATAACGCCTGCAATTTTTAGAGTCATGCTAGATGGTCACTAGGTAGGGTGTTACATTCTACCCACCTTAAAAGAAATTTCGTCCTCGAAAATTAATAGTGATGTACCTATAAGTTCTAAATACTTCTTCTTAAAGTATTCCTTAGTCTCCCAGGTTGCCTATTGAATTCCATGATGTCTCTAGACAACCTAACATATTGGAATCTGTCTCTCGCATAACTCTTTTATGCTTCGCTCTACAATCTCAATTGGTTTTTCTTCATATGACGGGTCGGTTCGTAACCTCGATTTGTCATCGTTAAGAATATATCAAGTATATGATAGTACTTCTTCAATTGTGATACATGAAATAAGTCATATATGCCACATCAGTTCACTGGGCAAGGCTAGCCGATGCTACTTTACCTATCAATAACTTCAAACGGTCTAATATATCGAGAGCATAATTTTCCTTTCTTCAGATATCTACTTTTTTTGCGACAAGGTGTAAGTTTTAAGAAAACTCGAGTTCTCATACAAAACTCCAGATTTCTCCTTCGGTTATCGGCATAGCTCCTCTGTCTACTATTAACTGTCCGAAGCCGATCTTGAAATATCCTAACTTGTTTCTGTATCTCCTCCAACTTTATCATCAAGTCTCTTTGTCTCCAATAGGATCGAACTCCGACCTCATCCCAGTACAAGTGTGTTCTGCATCTCCTACCATATAATGCTTCAAATGGTGCCATTTCTATTGAAGAGTGATAGCTATTATTATAAGCACACTCAGCAAAAGAAAAGTTGTCAACCCAGTTATTGCCAAAGTCCAAGGCGTAAGCTCTTAGCATATCCTCTAGGGTTTTAATTGTCCTTTCAGCCTGTCCATCGGTTTGGGGGTGTGTTGTGGCGCTATAACTTAGATTGGTCCCCATAGCTGCCTGGAACTTAGGCCAAAACCTTGAGGTAAACCTAGGGTCTCTATCGAATACAATATCAACGGGCACCCTATGAAGTCGAACAATCTCATCCACATAAATCTGCGCCAACTTGTCCAAAGGGTATGTTATATTAATAGCAATAAAATGAGCCACTTTTGTTAAGCGATCAACAATCACCCAGATAGCATCCTTATACCCCTTGGTCCGGGGCAATCTTGTGACAAAGTCTATTGTCACATGTTCCCATTTCCATTTAGGAATAGGTAGCGGTTGTAGTAGTCCTGCTGATTTTTTATGTTCCGCCTTAACCCTTTGACATGTAAGACAGGCTGCTACATACTCTGCAATCTCTCTCTTCATTCCATTCCACCAAAACTTTTGCTTTAAGTGTTTGTATGTCTTGTTCTCTCCAAGATGCATTGAATACTTACTTCTGTGGGCTTCCTCTAGAACCTTACGCTTAAGTTCAGTATCCTTGGATACACACAACCGATTCTGAAAGTACAGGCTCCCATCAGCTTCTAATGCTCGAAAATCTTCAAATTTCTCAGCTTCCACACGGTTTTTGAACTCCTGGAACTCCCTATTATTCTTTTGGGCGCTTCTAATATCCTGTTGTAGAGTGGATGTTAAGCTAAGACTTGATATCTTTGCTTTTCTAGTCAATGCATCTGCCACCATATTCGCCTTTCCTGGATGATAGTTAATTAGGTATTGATATTCCTTCAGCAGTTCCATCTAGCGATGTTGTCTCATGTTCAAATCCTTCTGAGAAAACAGATACTCCAAGCTCTTATGATCAGTGAATATCTAGTACTTAGCCCTATACAGGTAGTGTCGCCACTTCTTAAGTGCAAACACGATGGTTTCTAACTCCAAATCGTGTGTTGGATAATTCTGTTCATGATCCTTCAACTTCCTCAAAATATCTACGACAACCTTCCTGTCTTGCATCAACACAGCTCTTGACCTTCACCTGAAGCATTTGTATACAGTGAAAATTCCATGTTTGGATCAGGTAAAGTTAACACTAGTGCCGAGGTCAATCGGTTCTTCAATTATCCAAAACTCCTCTCACACTTCTCCATCCACTCAAGCTTGGTTGGTTTTCTGGTTAATTGTGTTAGAGGTCCAGCAATCCTAGAAAAGTCTTTTATGAATCTCTGATAGTATCTCGCTATACCCAAGAAACTACGTACTTTGTTTGGTGTTTTGGGTTGCGCCCAATGGGTCACTGCTTCTACTTTCACCGGGTCTACCGAGATTCCTTCCTTGGTGATAACATGTCCTAGGAAAATGACTTGACTCATCCAGAACTCGCATTTACTAAATTTAGCATACAACTTATGCTCCCGTAGAGTTTGCAACACTTTTCGAAGATTTTGTTCATGAGTTTCAGGATTGGGTGAATAAACAAGTATATCCTCAGTAAAAATCACCACGAACTTATCCAAGTAAGAACTAAAGACTTTATGCATCAAGTCCATAAATGTCGCAGGTGCATTAGTCAATCTAAACGCCATAACCACAAACTCATCGTGCCCATATCGTGTATTGAAAGTCGTCATCGAAAATATCCTTTTCTCTTATCCTGGCTTGATAATATCCCTATCTCAGGTCCAATTTGGAAAAACATCCCGCTCCTCGGAGTTGGTCGAAAACTCATCAATGAGGGGTAGTGTGTATTTATTCTTGACTATCACACTATTCAATCCTCTGTAATCTATACACATCCTGAGGGTTCCATCCTTCTTCTTTACAAACGAAACTAGCACACCCAACGAGATGTACTTGGAGGGATATATCCTTGCTGCAACAGTTCTTGTACTTGCTTTTTCAACTCTTTTAACTCCTCCTATACCATCCGCTATGGGGGTTCGAGATATTGGTCTAGCACCGGGTACTAACTCTGTCATGAAATCCATTTCTCGATCTGGGGACAACGTCAATAACTCCTCAGGAAAAACATCTATAAACTCCTTCACCACGGGTACTATCTCTAATTTTACTTCTTCCTTAGGCTTGTTGAGTAAATATGTTAGGTACTTTTGACATCATTTCCATAACAACTTCCTGGCTTTCACGCCAGACAAAAAGGGATTTTCCCATTTCGTTCGCTTCCCTTGAAATACAAGGATTGACATACTCGGTCGGCTAAGCTTAACCAACTTCCGTCGACAATCTATTTGAGCATAGGGTTTAGACAACCGTACATCCCAAGTATCACGCCGTACCCCTCAAATGGAAAGGCAATCAAGTTACCAGATAGAAGCACATTCTCAACATAGATGTCATAATCTACGTACTTACCTGAGCTGTCTTACTCACGTCTATAGGAGTGCTAAATATCAACTGATAACACATGACAACAGAAGGTACATGAATATGTTTTATGAAATATAAACTCACAAAAGAATACATAGCTCCAGGATCAATAAGTATTCTTGCTAGTTGAGAAAAGATTTGACCGTACCTTCAACTACTTCTGCTTCAGTGTCTACGACTGTCCATCCAATACGAGATTGAAATATCGGCTCAGCCTCTATTTTTTATTCTATCTTAGGCTCGACTTCCCATTCTGAAGATGCGGCCGCCAGTTTCTTTTGAAGATATCTAGTAACTCCCTTATCATTGAATCAACTTCTCGCTAGACTAGTTACACAAGTACGTTAGATATCCTAACTCTAAAGATTAGAAAAATTGACTGACTAGACTTAACTAAATTCCGCGCACAAAAATAGTCATTGGTGCATAGGGTAGAGCATGTATACAAAATCTGCCATTGATGTATCATCCATAACATAATTTGTGAACACGATCCTAAGCTCTTTCAGATTATATAGAGCCATTAAATAATCACACTTACAAAACTAGATTTATACTTAGCATATATGTACAGTGTAAACTAACAAATGCAAGTACACCAGCTCAGTTTAGGTATATCTTCTTCCTAAAGACTATGGTCTAATACTGAGCATATCAAATGTACTCTGGATGTAATTCATAGAAAACATACGGAAAGATCTCAACATGATGTGAACCGGTTAGACATGCAAGAACATCAAGGAGTTGTGACAAGAGCCAAGGCAAAACAACTAAAGAGTCACAAAGATCAACTTGAGCAAGAGAAGTTTCAAGGCTTAAATTTTGATGTCTAAGACATTATGGGGCTTAAATTTTGATGTCCAAGACTTTATGGGGCAATATCCTAAATTTTTGAATAAGTTAGAAATTGAAAATTCACCTTGGTAGATGGTTGAAAGCCCTTTTGTTGGAATCCGTAGGCAAAAACAAAGTAAAATAAAACTACGGAAATCCACCAACAGGATCTGCACATACTAGAAAAACCGATTGGATAGAAATTACCTCAATGTTTTTGATTGTTCGTTGTGGAGGTGCTGCTTTGTACGCTTCGCCCTCTACTGGTATCCACGTGACGAACTCTCCTGCAAGCGATCGGGATGCTAGCCCCTTCTGTGTTCTGAAAACTGTTCAGAACTGATCCTGACTATCTGGTAATCAGTCGTATTTTGGAGAGAGGAGGCTAGATACTATATCGCCGTTCTAGGGTTTAGGGTTTTGTTTTTCTTTAATCAGATAAAGGACCGCCACCAAGAAAACGTTAACATAACCTTTTATAGGTGTCAATATCAAAACCCTAACTGTCATCTAATGATAGTTTAATCTCGTTCGTCTATTCCTATAATCATCCAACGGTTGGATGAGTAATATTAAGTAATTAATTTCATTTATTCGATTAAATAAAATTAATTACTTATTAACGTACCAGAAAATACAATATGGAATCTGATTCCCCTTTTGTATACGTTCAACGAATCTGGACACAATCTAGATTCATTGAACGTGGACATTATGCTCACAAGATCGTCTATGCGTGTGACCCTGTAGGTTCACTTAACGTTGGCAGTGAATGAAAAAATGTCCTAGACATTTATTCACAAAACATAAGCGGCCTCTAGCAAGACATTATACTTACGCAAGTTAAGTAAATGTATTAATAACCTAGCATCAGATTTCATATTTAGTCCTTTTGTCACACGATGTCCTAATTAAGTATAAGGCATGGATCAAGTCATCCTTATAAAACTTAATTAACCATTTACTTGATCACCAGCAGACTGTTCCAACAAATAATATTAGTAACACCTTATTAATACTTATTTGAGCATGGCCATGCATATTTTCCAGTCTTCCTTATCAAGGGGCCCATGGATATCTCTCTCTAAAAAGAGAGGGACAAATCCCTTTCACTATCTCCAATATTCAAGCCATGACGAGAAAATAAGCCAACCAATAATCATAATGATCACCTAATTAAAAGTGATGTTTGACTATGTCAAAACATATTTTTCTCCCCATGCAAGAAACATTAGAAACATTAGGTCGAAGGACACCAAATATAAAACTGAGAAGAAATACTTATAACTTAAACCCATGCGATATTTCTTCTTCACTTTGGGTCATGTCCAATATAATATTCTCAATATGTATTTATGAATTGATTTTATATCTCATATTCATGATCAGTAAAACTTGACCATCAATCAACTTCACACTAGTTTACAAGATGTAATAAACTAGGGACAAATAAGAATAGTATTTTATTAGCTATAAGGGTTTTACTATCAAGTCACATAATTGATGACCAAGAGCATAAAATACAATTCAAAAATACATGCTTCATAAATCATAAATGTGAGTCAATTGGTCTTAGGGCATATACTAACACCTTTTGCCCAAGCTGAAAAACTGCCTCCTATTTTTGGCAATATGTTGGCTAGTGCTCTAGAATAGTCCAAATGCAATTAAAACACCTCTATTGTCTTATTAAGTGTATGTATAGGTTATATCTATCCTTTGGGATGAAAATATGAGAGGGAAAAATTCGTATTTTCTCCCTCAGGTCTCTATAAATATGTAGTCTTCCATTTTTAAGAAGCTAATCAAGAAATTTTTCAAGACAAAGGTTCTTCTCTTAGTATTCTTAGTTCTTAGCTTAGTTTTTCTATCTTCTTCAAGGGTGAACATCCTTGAAAGAAAAATCACTTTGAAGGCTTGTTGAAAGTTCCAACAGCTTCAATGTTGATCATAAAAAATTCCATCATACTAGTTACTACACTCTTGTAGAAAACTAGTCTTGAGGTCATTTTCTTGTTTCATTGAGGTCTAAGGTTCAAAATACCTTAGGTTTCTTGAACTTTGAAGAAAAGATTTTGTTTAAACCTTCTTGAGGTATTGGATTTAATATATCCAAGGTTGCTAGAAGTTTAACATTTTGAAGTCCTTTCAAAGGCACTTTCTCTCTTCTACTTGTTACACTTGTTTTGTTTGTCCTCTCGCTCACTATTGGATGAAATTTTATGCACTTGAAGATCGTTCCACATCATTTGGTATCAAAGCCACCTTCAAGTTAGTGTTTTTGAGATATCTTACATACAAAAAAAAAAAAAAGAGAGAAAAGAGACAAGATTGCTGGAAAATGGCATCACAAAAATAGAATGCTTGAACGACCTGAAATATGACTAGAACTTTGCAATATTTTTACATCGAGTTATACTACATGGACCTGGGAAACAAATGAAACGAGTATCATCTAATTTGGACTTAATTTGGTATCTCAAAATAGTCAAAACTTGAAGGTGTACCTGGCTTTTCCGCAGGCAAAAATTCTGAAATGATCTGAGCATATCTTCTTTCTTACTAATCCTTTTTCTATGATTCTTGAGCCTAAACTCAAGATTTTTGAGTGAGGATTCTTTCTAGACAAACCTCATTCAATTTAAACTTGTGGTTCAATACCAGTTTTCAAAACAAGCCGAATATGTCATCTACTCTGCTTGCTGGAAACTTTTGTTGTGTATTCTTTTGTGGTCTTGAAGTATCCTAGCTTTGTGTTTGTATTTGTGGTCAAATTTCTGTCCTTTTTCAGTATTTATTTCTTCATTTGGTCAATCTACCATTATTGATTCAAATGCTCTTGGAAATGTTGTTGAACTTCCTTAAAATGAATGTATGACTCAATATCATTTTCCTTGCTTCTCATATTTTTTAACTAGTTTTTGTTTGTGATATTTTTTTTCGTTGTTTTAAACTTGAGTAGAGGTGTTAAATCTATGTTAAGAACTCATAGAACTCTTTGAGACTTGAACCTTTAGAAAAAGGTAAGAGTTGTGAGAATATCCTCAAAAAAAGCCAAAGAGAGTTTTGTGAGGTAAACACTATCAAGATGTCAACCCAAGCTCAAGCACCAACTCCGTTTGGAGAAGAGTCTAGCAACTCCCAACATGATGACCATTTGAGGCTCATAATGCAAGAGTTACAATCTCTAAGAGATGAGATGAGGAATATTAGAAGGGATGTCACTAATCTCTCTTATCAACAAAGGGAGGTTAGTCCTCATGGTAGTCTCAATGCTACTACCCCAAGGAGCAATGGTCCATTCAACTGCTCTAGGACAACCGAGTTCCACCAACCTCCACATTTTGATGAAGAACTTCATCCACCTCCTTATGGTGGTAGAAGAGGCGGTTTTGAAGGAAGAGCCATGCCTAGACACTTTGAAGAAGTTCCAAGACCACAAGCTAGGCATGGAGAGCCATTATATGATGATCATGAACATGTTCCATTTGTTGCCAACCGTGGAAGAGACCAAGGTGACCAAACCTTGGACCGAATGAAGTAGAAGCTCCCTAGTTTTAAGGGTGAGAATGACCCTAACATTTTCTTAGATTGGGAGAGGCAAGTAGAAAACATGTTTATGTTGAAAATTTGTAATGAATTCTTAAAAGCTAGACTTGTAATAGCCAAATTTTCCTGCTATGCTTTACATTGGTGGGAAAGGGTAGTAAACCAAAGAGTTAGAAGTGGTCGACCACCGGGTAATACTTGGAGAGAGATAAAAGCTTTGATGAGGGAAAGATTTGTGCCTGAACACTACTATAGAGAGCTTCATTATAAGCTTATGACTTTAAAACAAGGTGCAAAAAGTGTAGAAGAGTATAGACAGGAGCTTGAGCTCTACATCTTGAGGTTGAACCTGGAAGAAGACAAGGATGCTTCAATGGCTAGGTTCCTTAGTGGCCTCAATGGAAGATAGCCAACCAACTTGAGTTGTATCCATATACAACTTATGAAGACATGTGCCACCTTGCCAACAATATCGAATCACAAAGGAAAACAAGTTGGATGATGCAATCCTCATTTCCCAACCAAAGACAAGTTGCAACAACAAAACCGCCTACTTCCAACTTCAAGCCATGGCTGAAAAAGGAGGAGGCTTCTAGAGATACTTTCCAACCTCCAACCAAACCAAAGATGGAAGAGAGAGGTAAAATCATTTCTAACCCTCCTAAGTGCTTTAAATGTAATGGTGTAGGACACTATGCAAGTAGTTGTCCGACAAAGAGAGCTTTGATCTTTAGGGAGGATTTGAACGGTTGCATTGAGAAGGAGGAGGATGAAAGTGGCAAATGTGTTGAGGGTGAAGAAAATGGTAAGGATGATGAACATGTTGATTTGAACCCTTTGGAAAGTGATGACAATGTCTTGAGCTTAGTTACTATAAGAGCACTAAGTGCTCAAGCTTTTGATGATAACATGATTGAACAAAGAGAAAACACCTTCCATTCTAAATGTAAATTTGAGGGAAGGATTGCCAACCTTATCATTGATAGTGGTAGTTGTGTAAATGTGGCCAGTGCTTGTCTTGTTGAGAAGATGAAACTACCTACTACAAAACATGATAAACCCTACAAAATCCATTGGCTAAATAATAGTGGAGAAATTAAAGTGTTGAGACAAGTAGTGGTACCAATAGAAATGGGAGCTTACAAAGATGAGATACTATGTGATGTGGTGCCCATGCAAGCATGCCATCTTTTCTTGGGAGCACCTTGGCAATTCAATTGAAAGTCCCTCCACAATGGAGAGAAAAATACTTATTATTTTGTTAAGGATGGAATAACATTCACTATGAATCCTCTTACATCTCAACAAGTGAGAGATGAACAAAAAAAGATGAGAGAGAAAGAGAGGGCCGAACGTGAGCTCAAAAGAAAAAAAATTGAGGAGGGAAAGAGAGTTAACGAAAAAGAAAAGAGTGAAGAAAGAGTGATGAAAAACAAGAGTGAAAAGAAAAAGAGTGACCAAGAAAAAGAGAGTGAGATGAAAGAAAAGAATTGTTTCTTTGCAAAACCTAGTGAGGTGATTGGAGCAATTGAAAGAAAAGAAGTGGTGTTGCTCTTGTATTGTAGGGAATCTTTTACTTCATCTAAAGAACACTCACCCTCTTTTTCAAGTGAAATTTTGTAGGTCATTGAAGATTACAAAGAAATATTTCCTGATGAGATGCCCGGAGGTCTTCCACCAATTAGAGGAATCGAATACCAAATCGATTTTATACCTAGGGCGGTCTTGCCAAACCGACCGGCCTATAGGAGACCACCGGAAGAGACTAACGAGCTAAAAAGGCAAGTTGAGGATCTAATTTTAAGAAGGTATGTGCGTGAGTCCATGAGTCCTTGTGCGGTTCCGGTTTTACTTGTTCCAAAAAAGGATATATATTTATAATAATTCTTTAAAAAGATAAAAAATCCTAAGCCCTTAACAAAAAATATATACTTTCCCAAGAAACCATAATTAACTATATACTAAAATCCATTTAAAACATTTAAATCCTAAAATGAATCAACCTAAACTATATATATAAGCTTATACTATATATGTATATATATAATATAACTAATAAACAAAAAAAAAAAAAAAGAAAAGAACTAACCTTAATGGCTGCTCCAAGTTGTTCCTATTAAAGAAAGAAAAAAGAAAAACCTCCTAATATATATATATATATATAGCTGCCGAATGACTAATTAGAAAAGAAAAACAAAAACCATAAGTTATATATATACAGCGGTTAGGGGCTGAAAAAAAAAGAAAAGAAAAGAAAAGGAAAGGAATTGTGGTGGTGACAGGTGGGTATAGGAGGTGGTGCCAAATTTCTTAATTGCGAAGAGCTTTTTTTTTTTTTTTTTAAATACTAATATGAAAATTTCAAGTACTTAAATTTCTAAAATACACATACTAAGTATTAAAAATAATCCACTTAAAGGCACCTATAAACCTTAATCGTAAAATTTGAATATAATAAAATTTTACTCTCATTCCTAAATATCTCCAAAATACCACTAACTGTCGAAAATACTATACTCCACTAGGTCAGGTCCCAAACCCTACTTTCATAACGCCTGCAATTTTCAGAGTCATGGTAGGTGCTTACTAGGTGGGGTGTTACAATTTACATTGGTTTGAATAAGTTTTCATAAAATATACTAGTTTCCCAAAACTTGTAACAAATAGAACCATTCTTGAAAAAAGTATTATCCACTCTTTATATTCCATAAGAAGTGTTTTTATTCTTTTTCTCCCGTTCCTTCTTCTCCTTTTCCCCTCTTGTTCTTCGTTCCTGTCATCGTCATTTTAATCATCTTCTTTGTCGAATTCCCCTTCCGTCATCGGTAGACTATTATCTCTCTCAGAAAATAAACCCTTGCAGAGTAATTTTATTGAAAAAATTATACTCCATTCTCCACTTCGGTCCTAATTCTCTTCTTATACTTGAGATTGGAAAGGGGCAATAGGGCCATCCAAAAAAGTTTTTATTTCTTTTTTAAAGATTCCATTTTTTAGGGAAGTTAACCAAAAATGCCCCTAGCCTAACCCACACTTTGCCCTTGAGCTCGTTCTTCACTTTTTTAACTTGAACTAAAATCTTTAGCCAAAAGTTGGGTTGCCATCACAAAATGCGATGAAGCCAACAAATAAAAAATTATGTGCCGACCACACATGTCATTTGGAGGGCCAAAAATATCAATTACTCGCTTTCGATTCCTCAAAAATACCGCCGTGCAATCTAGTACACTCACATTCTACCCATGAACTTATTTCTTGATTTTTTCCCTTGAACGAAAATCTCTTATCAAAAAGTGGCTCAAAGCTAGGGATGTTAATAGTTTTGATAAATTAAAAAAAAAAAAAAAAAACAACTGGACCTGAAATTTAAGCTATTGATAGTTTCATTTTGGACAAATAAAGTTTTCTTTCTCCAGATAAAAATTCATTTTGGTTTTCATTTTTGATCTTCTCCGAAAGGAAAAAATGAATTTTCTCCAAACTAATAATTAATTAATATTAAATGTTATCTATTTCAATTAAGTTAGAATTAATTAAGGTGATTTAAAAATTGAAAGACTTAATTTTACGTAGATTTTTATATTCTTATAAATTTTATTTAAACACAAATAATATAATTAAGTTAAGATATAATGAATATTATTTTTAAATTTGAATTTACTACTTTTTACATTTTTGGTATTTTCCAAATCTAATTATTTTGGCTCGCAAATCATATGTTATATATGTGTGCATGTGTGTGCCTATGAATATATGTATATAAGGGTAAAGTCGCCTATGACTCTTAAACTTTTCTTTTTTTTAGGTTTTTTACCATAAACCGAAAAACAGTAAGTCTGTGACCTCAAACTATTTAAACGTTCAATTTTAAACCTTCTGTTACTTTTAGATGTTAATTCTTGATGGAAAATGAACATTTAAGTTTCACATGACCTTTCTTAGGGGTACTTCATCCCTAAGAAAAGAAGAAAAAAAGATGAAGTACATCCCCAACAATTGTGATCCACCTACAATATCCGTCTATCCATTGGAGTAATGAAAACAGAGGCAATCAACCTCCAGCCAAACCTATCCCCTTGTTTGCTGTAAGGAAGAAACCTATTAGAGCAACCACCCACCTTCCGCCAAAGCATCCTCATTAAACAACAAAAATGTAAAATATTACAATTACTCACCTTTAAATTCTTGTAAATATACCCTCAATTGCAAAGAAAATAGAAACAAAATTTTTTAATCTCAAAATCATTACAACTTTTAGATGAAAATTGAATATTTTGATACCCCAATTTCTTCGCGATAAAAACTATAGAATCAAGCAGTTTATCCAATAAATTGGAATACTTCAAACTCGAATTTTGATACGTCTAAGTGAGATTTCATGATTCAAACAAAGCTTAAGAAAAATAAGGGAAAACAACTATGAAGAAAAATGGTTTTTAGTGATTTAGAAATTTCAACAATGCTTTCATGACTTCCTCTGCAATAATAGATCTAAATGTGCCATTAGAAGGTGGGAAAGAAGATTCCAAGACGATCATAGTATGTGGGGTATTGACTTTAATTTTCTTTGGGCCAAATTTTGTAACAGAGTACCTAATTTTTCTCATGGCATCAACATGATTAAATTAGATGGTTTTTCTTCGATGCTTAGAAGTACATTCGCACCATCATCGCTGCCAATAGACGCTCACAAACCCACAGTCATCACTGTCAAAGCTAGCAGTCTCATTCACCTACTTCCCCCCCATCTTCACGCGGCGTCCCCTTCTTTTATTACGTCTCTGCAACACTCTCCTACTTTCTTCTTTCCCATCTTCAGTGATATCATTGTGCCCCCGATTCTTCTTCTTTTGCTTTCTCCCGTCAGACTTTTACACCTCGTCCCCCCATTTTCTTCTTTCCCTTGCACTTCCCTTTCCTATTCCCTTCACCGTCGCACCTTTATCATGGATTAGGGCTTGCTAAATAAAAATCACAGTGTTTTTTTCTTTTATTAGTTTCAACATGCCCCTAGAATAATCACATGAAAGTTACACTTTTTTCTCGTTAAATATTAATGACTAAAATTAACATAAGGGTCCAATATATAAGTTTAAGGGTTGAATTTATACGATTCGAAAGTTTGAGGTCACATACTTAAACGTATTTATTTCAGGGTCGAAACTAAAAAACGAGAAAGTTTGAGGGTCACTAGCATACTTTACCCATATAATAATAATAATTATGGGTGAAAAATGAACCTTAAGGATTCCATTACATACTCTTGTCATAAATGGAATTAAAGGAGAAGAAAGAGAGAATAATGATTATGTATTGTCTACTTACATGAGGAAGACATTCTTATTTGAAGAGCATTTTGAAAAAGATTAAATGACCGTCAATAGAAATTATTCACGTTGCTAGCAAGAAATTAAATGACTGTCAATGGATTTCATAGCAAGAATGATAAAAAAAAATTGTATTCCTATCTCGTTGTACTTGCTTCTGAAAGTACCTCACATAATATATATCATAAACACACTGGATTGTCTAGTACATTTTCTTGTAAACTCTATAGTATACATACTTGAATAGTAAATTTTCCCTTAGGGTTTATCTATTATTCTTTAGGATTTATAATAATAAAATTACTATAAAATGAGTGTGCTAGAGGGCGTACTAGAAGATGTACTAGATCATCCTAGTTGTTTCATAAGCCCAATAATATAATTGCAACTTTATGAACTAACAAATCTTTCTTCTTAGTTAATTCACAAGTAAATCTATAAAATTAAAAAGATTTATTGCCTTAAAAAGCTTTGATAAATGCACTTTTTCATATTCGAATGTTCTTTTCACATTTTATACAAGAACAAAAGAAAGTATGCCTCTTCTTCAATGTTAAGTCTTTGACAATCAACGAAGAAACCATGTAAACTGTGGATAAGATTTTTTTTTCTTTTCTTTAGTTGTTTAAATATTTTTTAAAAGTTTAGTTGTACCATTATAGAATTAGAAACCATAAATCTTCTTCCAAAACCTATCCAAATTCCTTGAAGAACTAGATTCCCGTAACCATTTTTCGTGCAATAATATATTCTTGATAACATTCTAAGCTAATTTAACTAAAAAAAATACCATTACAACTATAATTTCATACCGAAGCATTATTTGGTAAACAAGAAACCATCTTCCGCTTTGAGTATTTAAGTTCAAGACAACCTATATGGTATGTAAAACTCCAATACGTTAATGCTATAATTCTCAAACAAAAAATTAGTACAGAGAATAACGAAGATGATGCAATCAGATATGGAAACTTCTTTCGGTCTCAATGTAAATATTTCTACAAATTCAAGAATACTTATTTTTAGTGTAAAAGTTTACCAAATTTTTGTTTGTTCTTTATTTCTTTTGAGATATTAATCTTTCTAATTATTCTTATATCATTTAAGATAAGTTTATCTTGATAAGGTAGCGTGTGGACTCTTTTGAATTATATGCATTCTATTAATTATTAAGACCATGGACATGTCTCGAACAGAAGTAGGGTGCAATATGGGCATATGGGCTAGAATGAAATGAAAGACCTACTTAATTAATTGGGAATCTAATTAGTTAAATGTTTTGGCTATTTAATATTGAGTCCAAGTTATTTCATAAGAAAATTGTGGGCCATATTATAAAATTCTTTAAGTTAGGAGTGGGCATTATTATTTGGGCCAGATCAAGTCAGATTAATCCTAGCCCATTAGATTTTAGAGTTTACGGGCCTATTATAAACACGTTATGTAAAAATCAAACCTAGAGATCCTAGCCATCACAAACCCTAGCTGCCGCCACCCTAGACTAGTTCTTTCTTTAACTTTTTTTATTTTACAGGTTTCTGAAATTGGAGTTTAACTTGAGATTGATTCATTTTCATCATCAGTTGTTTGAGGTAAGAATTTGTAAATCTATGTTGTTTTGACGCGAAAGTCTTAAATTACAGAAGATTGTGATTGATGTTTTAAATTATATGTTTTTGCTGGTTTAAAAAATTTGATTGAACATTTGTTATATTTAGAGAAATCATTTTTGAAAAAAAAAAAACTTTCTAGTCCTAGGTGATTTTGGAAAAGGGAAGAAGAAGAAGAAGAAGAAGAAGAAGAAAAAATTTGCTTTTGTGTTCCTTTGTATAAAAACTTCTTTTCTCTTTATTCCTGAACATCGCAGATTTTTGTTTCTGTGACATTATTGTATATTTGAACAAGGGAAACAAACAGAAAGACCAAAACTTCAGGGTAAGGAAAAGAAATCAATAGAGAAACCATGTAAACTGTCGTTGAGATTTTGTTTTGTTGATATAGCTAATGAAATATTTTGTCGAAGTTTCATCGCACCATTGGAAAAATTAGCAACAGTAAAATCTTCTTCTAAAACTTACCCAGATTCTTTGATGAACCAGTTTCTTCTACCCATTTTGTTTCAATAATAAAACTTCTGTCCAACATTCTTAGCTGCTTTAGCTAAGGAAAACCATTAATTATAATGCAAAACAAAAGTTTTATTTTGTAAAGAAGAAGCATGTGGTACACTCAAGATTGCTTTTCTATCTCAAACATTGGAAGCAGCTGTTTGTGCATCACATAAGTAGCTATATATACCATAATTTTTCATTACAATTACATGTATTTCTATGTGAGATTTAGTAAAAATTTTATGAATTTCTGTGTGTGATTGATATAAGTATGGAATGTTTTAAATATTGGCCATCTAGTTTCATTTTAAATAATGGATTGTTTTTTTCTATTTCATTTTCTTTTGTATGTAGTGTATGATTGAGATATATAACTTTATCGTAATTCTAAATTTACATGCCTTGATTGTCAATAGTTTTATAGGAAAATATAAAATATACCTTGATTATTGTTGATGCATCAATATTAATTGTTTTTATGCCTTAGAAGCAAAATTGGCTACTTTCCTATTATTAGTGTTCTTAGATTTAAAATTTTACTGATTCTTATCTGCATTTCCATCAATTTTTCATGCTACAAGTTTTTTGGTTTCATTGTTTCTGTGCAGAAATATAAACCTTTACTTATAAGAATGTCAAGACTTGCGGCTCATCAAACTACAACACCCTCAAATCGTAACCCACCAAAGATAAAAAATGTATCTTCTAGACAAGAGATTCTCTCCATTTTGAAGAGTGGCCTAGGGACACAAACTAAGGAGAATTATCGGGTTCCAATGATATCTCCTATAGCGGTAGCTTTCCCAACCTATAGTATGCCAACTCTTTCTAGTGTGGTTTCTGTACGAAAACTAAATGAGAATGAAGGAGTGTTACCTTCACCGACATTAAAGCATGCTCCAGATCTAAACAATATAGCAAGATCAAGAATTTTTAATCGTCTCTCTCAGGAAGAAAAGAAAAAGGAGAAGGAATACATGGAAAGTTTTGGTTGGAAAGAAATAAGGAATAAATATGCCAGGGAAGCGGCAAAAGCATTTTGCATTGAAAATGGCATTGGGAAAAACCAGTGGAAATATTGGCTTGAACATCAGAGGAGGGTATGTGTAAGAAAAGGTTTACCGACGAAATGAATATTTCGTAAATTTAAAGGCTATAGTGGTTTGAAAAAATTATGGTCATTTTAAATGTTTCCTTCAGGTTATTTCATTGTTTTTGTAATTGATTTTCTTGCTTCGAGGATGACAAATATTGATAATGTACAATTTTTTTGTTTGAAAATATTCATTTTTTTATAAATTTTAAGTACTAATAGGAAGAATTGATATTCTTTTAACTTTTGCTCTTACCGAGGAAATATTAGTTAACTACAGTTAATGAATAGCATACGATTGATGAATAGATATCTTTCTTAATCACATTAAGTTAGCAATTAAATAACGAAGGACTTCCACCATAACGCTTCTCTATGTTTTCCAAGAAAGAACTTTTTGCTGTTTTTGTTATCTCCTTCTTACTATCGTAATAATTTTGAATGTATGGACAATCAAGAGGTGTAAATTACAATTACTATAAGTTATATATCTCATTCATTCATTAAATACAAAAAAAAAATGATATAGAAAAAAAAGATCCATTATTTAAAACCAAATTGCAAGACCGGTATTAAAAACATCCATATTTATATCAATCATATACAGAAATTCATAAAATCTTTACTTAAATCATATATATAAATATGTGTATGTATATATGTATGAATATATGTGTATATATGTATATATAAATGTATTTATATATATATATATGTATACATATACATATTGTTTTATTGAATAGTGTTTTGATTCGGAGATTAATTAAATGTTTTAGTTGTATGATTTTGTACCCAAGTTATTTTATAAAAAATGATAAGGTCCGAATTACAAAATTGAATAAGTTATGGAGTGGGCCTTGTTATTAGGGATATAACATTTCAGAATAACCCTAGTTCATTAGAGCTTAGGATTAGCTCATTAGTGTCTTTTATCAACACCTTATGTTGGAATTAAACCTCAAGAATCCTATAAATCAGAAACCTTGAGTACCGCCACCTATCTCTGCTTCTCTGTAATTTTAGTACTTTCTTCAATGATTAATTACAGGGGATCAAGAGAAGCTTTTAAGGGAAAAAATTTTGAGGGAAAAAAATAAAAAGTCCAGTAAAACTTGTGCTTCCTAAGATAAATCAAAATACTAAGAATAAGTTTACCACCCTAGTAATTAGAAACTTTTGTCACTGTCACCTTCAACATTACCCTAGACTAGCTTCCATTACCTTTTTTCCCATATCTAGAGATGAGTTGGGATGGGGATTAGTAAGGGGAGTTCGGTTGGGATTGGGGATGAATTTCATCCGCACAAACTAGGATGCATGGGGATAAAAACAAGGTGGGGGTAGTGGGGTTGTCGATAGGAACCACATCTTGTTTTGGAAAATGTATTTTTCATATTTTACTATGAAAACGCTTCAAAAAGTTAATGATAAATGTCAATCAATAAAGAATCTTTTTACTATTTGTGGATGGATGAAATCTCATTCTGTCGCTCAATAGAAGTATCCCTGGTGACTGTAACAAAAGGCTTTGTGCCCTAGTTGTTTTTCTTGTTTCACCTTGTTAAGTTTGCTGAGGTTTTTTTTGTCTTAGGTCACGCATTACTCTTATTTATGTATGCTAGATATATTTAGTGGAGTTTGGTATATAATTGTTTTCCAAATTAGTCTAAACAAAAATTATTCAAATTGTGTATTTTCTATGAAAATAACAGTTTGAAACATACAAAATTAATAGCTCTAAATTTTAAATGAACACTCATCACTATCACAACATACTTAGATTCATTAGCTTTTAAATGAAATTTATGAAGAAGATATTATAATCAAATATTTGAATTTAAGATAACCTTAACTTGTTATATTTTTAGTACAATTATTTCTTAATTTCAAATGAGTATTTACACTAAAAAAGCTGAAGCAAAATTTAATTTCAAGAAGAAAAATCAAGTTTCTCTAAGCAAAAATTTATTAAATATAACCAAAATTTGAGTTAGTTCGGTTCCCACCCTTCCTCATTGTCATTCCTATAATAGATCAACAAAAGCCATGACAAAAAAACTAAATCTAACCAAATCACAACTTGAACACTCTGTTTTTCCTTCATTAACAAGTTAACTAAGTTTTTCATCATACAAAAATTTTTATTCGATCAAAAAAACTTTGAGATCCTTAAACAGTGTGGTTAAAAAATGACCACACAACAAAACATTAGCAAAAACACGCACCTCCGAAATTCTAAGCCTCAAATGATATAGGTTTTCGACTATAGAAAACATAGACTTGCAAACCAACAGAACCATTATATCCAAACAAACTATCTACTCAAGAATCTTATTTCCACTTTGGCCTTCAAAGTGATTTTACCATTCTTCTTGAACTTCTCCGAAAAAAGTTTTCATTTTTCTTCTTCTCTTTCTTATCATTTTTCATGCTCTCTTCATGTTCATTCTTGTCATCATCATTATCATCATCATCTTCTTGACACATTCTCATGTTGCCACTGGGAGAGTAGCAACTCTTAGGGAATTAACCTTCTAGAGTAGATTTACTGAAATAATTAACCTAATTCTCAAGTTGGATACCAATTCCTTGCTTGGATTTGGGAACGGGAAGTAAGAGGATGAGACAAGATTTCATCCCCACATGTCGGAAGATGTTGAGAATGAAATTAGTTATAGGAGTTGGGTTCGAGATAGTAATAAAGTTCATCCCTACAAACGGGGATGAACGAGGATGGAGATGAAATGCATGAGGTTGGAATGGGAAAGGGGACATGGACTTCCTATGGTTGGTCAAGAAACTCTTTTTAATAGAACTAAAATAAACGAAGTCGCAACTCGAACTTCAATTTTACATCGTGGACGAACTAAGCAAGTTGGTCGTTGAACAAAAAACATTCTTTTGATTACATTAAAGAACAAATAAATCTACGTTTCTTCTACCATGTTAAATCTTCGACAATAATAGAGACATAAATAAATTAGATTCAGTGTTCGAGAATTTTCCACAATCAATAGGTTTGAATCAAGATATAAGGTTTGGAATAAAAAGGCATGACTTGTAGTCTGAGTGAAATTTGGATCGTAATTAGAAGAAATTTGCTTTTGAATTCCTTAGTATGACAATTTGTTAATTATTATTTGCATTTCTTTTCTTTTTCTTCCTCAACATGGAAGGTTTTTGTGTTTGTGACCTTATTCTATATTTGAACAACAAAAACAAAAGAGAAGACCAAAACTTTAGTGCAGAAAAAGAAATCAATGGAGAAACCAAGTAAGCTCTAGTTGAGATTTTTCTTTTGTTGATAAAGCTAATAAAATATTTTCTCGAAGTTTCATCACACCATTAGAAAAATAAGCAGCTGTAAAATCTTCCTCCAATGACTACCTAGATTCTTTGATGAACCAGTTTCATTTACACATTTTCGTGCATTAAATTAAACTTCTGTCCGACATTCTAAGCTACTTTAACTAAGGGATTCCATTAATTATATGCAAAACAAAAGTTTCATTATGTAAAAAAGAAGCATGCGGTACACTCAAGATTTCTTTCCTGTCTATAAAATAAATAACATTGGACGCAGCTGTTCGTGCATCACATAAGTAGCTGTATATACCATAATTTTCATTCTATATATATGATTAAGCAAAAATTTTCTGAATTTTCGTATATGATAGATATAAATATGGATTTGTTTTTAATATAGGTGATGCAAGTTGATTTTAAAAAATGGATCATTTTTTTCGATATCAGTTTTCATATTTAGTGAATGATTGAGATATGTAACTTATAGAATTCTAAATTTACACCTCTTGATTACCTATACTTTCCATTGGATAACATAAATATATATACCTCGATTATTGTTGATACATCAACATTAATTGTTTTAAAGTTTAGCAA
Source organism: Catharanthus roseus (assembly GCA_028651295.1). Taxonomy (NCBI): domain Eukaryota; kingdom Viridiplantae; phylum Streptophyta; class Magnoliopsida; order Gentianales; family Apocynaceae; genus Catharanthus; species Catharanthus roseus. The sequence goes on along the minus strand of JAPQWS010000125.1, from coordinate 130,382 downwards.
ATGAAATTGGCTACTTTCCAAGTGTTGATGTTTTCAACTTTGATTCTTATCTGCATTTTCATCAATTTTTAATGTTTGAAGTTTTTTATATCATTGTTTCTGTGTAGAAATATAAACATTTACAATTAACAATGTCAAGACTTGAGGCTCACCTAATTAGTACACCCTTAGACTGTAACGCACCTATTATAAAAAAATGTATCTTCTAGGCAAGAGATTCTCGCCATTTCGAAGAGTGGCCTTGGGAGACAAATTAAGTAGAATTATTGGCTTCCAATGTTAGATCCTCTGGCGGTTGTTTGCCCAACCTATAGTATACTAGCATGGATCCTATATGAAAACTCAATGTGAATTAAGGAGTGTTGCCTTCACCGACATTAGAGCATGTTTAGATCTAAAAAATATAACAAGATCAAGAATTTGTAATCTCTCTCTAAGGAACAAAAGAAAAAGGCAAAGGAATACATGGAAAGTCCCGGTTGGAAGGAAATAAGGAATAAAGATGCTAGGAAAGTTAGAAAAGCATTTTCTATCAAAAATGGCATTGGAAAAAATCAACGGAAGCATTGGCTTGAACATCGAAGAAGGGTATGTGTAAGAAAAACTACCAAAAATTGAATATTTGGTAAGTTTAAAAGCTGTAATGGTTTTAAAAAAATATGGTTATTTTAAATGTTTTCGATAAGGTTATTTCATGGTTGTTGTAATTGGTTTTCTTGCTTAAAGGATGAGAAATATGGTATAATGTACAATCTTTTGTTTTAAATATTTAATTTTTTAATTTTTGTTACTGAAAGGAAGAATTGCTATTCTTTTAAATTTTGATCTTACAAGGAAATATTAGTTAACTAGGATTAATAAATATGACTTGAATGATAAGTATATATTTTCCTAATCACATTAAGCTAGAAACTACATAACGAAAGACTTCTATCATAACACTTCAATATGCTTTTAAAAGTAGAACTTTTTACCCTTTTTGTCAAGTCCTTTTTAGTATGCTCAAAAATTTTGAAAGTATGGACAGTCAAGGGATGTAAATTTAGAATTACTATAACTTAGATATCTCAATCATTCATTACATACCAAAAAATGATACACAAAAAAATATTATATATTATTTAAAATTAAATTACATGACCTATAATAAAAAACATGCATATTTGTATCAATCATAAATAGAAATTCATAAAATTTTTACTTAATAAGATATATGTATATATGCGCGTGTGTTTATATAGACACACACACACACACATATATGTGTATATATATTGATTTATTGCGTAGTGTTCATGAAAAAACTACAAAAGTTGATGATAAATGTTAGTCAATAAGAAATCTTTTTACTATTTGGGGATGAAAGAAATCTCGCTTTGTCTCTCCGTGGAAGTGTCTCAGTGGCTGTGACAAAAGGCTTTGTGCCCTAGTTGATTCTCTTGTTTCAGTTGGTTGTTAAGTTCGCTGAGGTTGTTTTGTCTTGGGTCATGTATTAGTCTTTTTTTTTTATGCTATACCTATGTAGTGGGGTTTTGTATGACACTGATTATATCACAACATATTAAGATTCATTAGCTTTCAAATGAAATTATTGTAGAAGATATTAGAATAAAATATTTGAATTTAAGATAACCTTAACTTATTGTCTTTTAAGTACAATTATTTACTAATTTCGAATGAGTACTTCCATTAAAAAAATAAAAAAACTGATGCAAAATTTAATTTGCAGATGAAATATCAAGTTTCTCTTAACTGAAGTTTATTATATATAACCCAAATTTGAGTCGGTCCTTGCTACCACCTGCCTCCTCACCGTTCCTATGGTCGGTCAACGAAACCCATTTTAATAGAACTAGAACCAACCAAGTCATAAATCGAAATTCAGCTTTAACCCATGGACAAAGTAAGCAAGTTTTACATTGAACAAAAACCTTCTTTTGATTAAGCAAACTATGAAATCCTTAGCTGATTTGGACACCAAGCAGCCACACAACAAAGCAATAGCCAATATAAGCCATCTAGAGTTTCTGAGCCGAAAATATGATGGGCTTCAACTTTTGAACATAAAAATGTGCAAATAACATAACTGTCAAAGAAGAAAAAATCACTCAATAATCTCTTTACCAATTTATGGCCTTCACAGTGATTTTATCCTTGTTACTACTAGAAAACAACATGTAGTTCAAGGATAGGGCCAAATTGTATCTCAGATTCTTCACATGGTGTCTGATTGACTGCTTTGTTTAGGGATAGGCTTATCCCTAATCCAGGGCATCTCTAACTCATCGAAGATAACATCCCTACTGATAACAACCCTCATCCCTGGTTCACCCTTTAACCAAACTCTATAACCCTTCACTCTACTAGGATGTCCTATGAACACTCCATTTCTAGACCTAGGATCTAGCTTGCGTTCCTTCTGATGTACAAAAGCTGCACATCCAAAAACTCTCAGATTGGAAAGGTTAGGTGGTCTACCAGACCAGAGTTCTACAGGAGTCCTCAAGTTTATAGTTGTAAATGGGGATCTATTGATGAGGTATACTGATGTACTAACAGCTTCCCCCCAGAAAGGTTTGGGACACCAGAAAAAACAAGGAAACATCTAACCTTATCCATAATGGTACGGTTCATCCTTTTGGCAACTCCATTTTGCTGTGGGTTATGTTTAACCGTTCTATGGTGTAGAATGCCATGCGATGCACACAAATCGGAAAACTTGCGGTTACAAAATTCAAGACCATTATTGGTCCTGATAGTTTTTAATTTATTTCGAGAATGATTTTCAACAAAATGTTTCCACTCACAAAACTTTTCAAAAGTTTGATCTTCGATTTTTGAAAGAAAAACCCAAATATGCCTTGAAAAATCATCAACAATCGACAAGAAATAAGCATTACTACCTTGAATTGGAACCTTTTCAGGTCCCCACAGATTGCAATGCACATAATAAAGTATAGCAAATGACTTGTGTGTGCTGATAGAAAAATTGATTTTGTGTTCTTTTCCCAAAGCACAATGGTCACAAAAATCCAAATAATCAATTTTGTCACCAAACAAAAGATTTTGTTTTTGTAAGTAATAAAGTCCCTTTTCACTAATGTGGCCAATCCTCCGATGCCACAACATAGTTTTCTCAGGAACAGTTTTTTAAATCAACGCAGTGGAGTTACAAATCGTTTTACCAAGAAGAATGTATAAGGTTTCTCTGTTAAAACCTTTCAGCATGACTACGTTTCCTTTGCAAACACATAAAATACCGTTTTTAGATTTAAAAGAAAAGCCCAAAGAGTCCAAAAAACAAAGAGAGAGAAGATTCCAACGTAAGTCGGGCACGTATCTCACCTCAGTGAGTTTCCTAGTCACACCATCATGCATTTTGATTAAAACATTACCAATACCTTTAATATCCCAAACTTGATTATTTCCAATAAAAAATTTTCCTTGATTTAATGGTTTGATATCAGAAAACCAGTGTTTATTAGGTGTCATGTGAAAAGAAAAACCAGAATCGAGAACCCAATGATCAACAACTTCAGAACATTAAGGAGAAAGAGACACACACAAACCCTCTGAAAACGTAGAATTACGATCTGAATCAAAATCGTGGATTTTGTCAATTTTATTACTCCCTTTACCATGTTTACGTTGCTTTACATCTTTAATATGTTTAAAACACTTGTTTCTCATATGGCCCTCTTTGCCACAATAAAAGCACTTTACTTTGTTTTTCTCTCATTATTTGGATCGCCCTTTACTTTTAAAATGGTGACTAGGAGGTTCCCTCTGGTCAACTCTTCCTCGCACAAAAAGATTTTCGCCGTGAGATTTATTTTCTTTTTTTAAAACCAAATCCATAGATTTCAAAGCATTTTTAACATCGAAAAGAGATAAACCATCTCTGCCATATTTAATAGCAGATTTAACATCGTTAAAAGATTCAGGTAAGGCATATAATAAAATGACTACAATATTTTCATCAGAGATGCTTTCTCCAACATTTTGAATTTCCAAAACAATTTTATTTAAATCATCCATATTTTCTGAAAGTGTTTTTGACCCGCTCATTTGAAAATCAAAAAGCTGCTCTTTTAAATAAATTTTATTTGAAAGTGATTTTCCCAAATATAGTTTTTCTAGTTTTGTCCAAATTTCAAAAGCATTGTCTTTTTCGTCAATTTCTCGTAAAACATTATTAGTTAAATGCAAGGTGAGGCAACTGTGAGCATCACCTAGTTTTTATGAAAGAGCTTCACCCTTCCAAGATTCCGGATACTTTTTAGGGCTACAGATAGCGGGTGCAATTTTATTTTGTACCAAAACTACTTTCATTTTCCTCCGCCACATTACAAAGTCAGATTTGCCTTAAAACTTATCAGTTTCAATTTTTGGAACTGACATGTTTTGAAGGCAAATAAGTGTTATTAAATGACTAGGAAAAATGAAAGATTTGAGAAAAAGCTTTGAGTGAAAAAGAATTAAACTGCCCGGATTTTTTGAAAAATAGAAAAATACAATTTTAAAGAAAAACGACGTTGGCTTGTTTTAGTGTACTTGATTTGTTCAGCTCTTTTTAAAAAAAAATAGTGCAACAATGTGAGGCACGAAACCCAAGAAACAAACAATATGACGGAAATAACGAGAAACACGGCAACAATAAAACTGTCTAGCCAAAAATAGAAAAAAGACAAAGAATAGAAGGAATAAAAACTTTTGAAAAACAACAAAAACGCGCCAAAACACGGATACTTGAAATCTCACGGGTTCAAACCATGCTTGGGATTTATAGTTTTTGAAAAATAGGAAAAACAACAGAAAAACGCACCAGCACCATAACAGTAACAGGAGCAATACGAAAAAATGTAAACAGCACAACTGAACAGTAACACAATTCAATAAGAAAAGCAGTAATAGAAATCACAATAGGCGGCATGCTAAGAAACAGAGAAATAGACAACAGACAAAACGGCGGCAAGCCGAAAAACGAAACAGATAACTGGCAGCAATCCAGAAACAACCAGAAATAGTAGCAATAATCGGCGGCAAGCCGAAAAAGAAAAAGAACGTAAAAATAGTAAAATAACTGAAAAAGAGAGAGAGTGAAAGAGAAACTTCACTGGCCAGATCTAAGAAACTCAAAAGTTCCCTCAGATCTAGAATCGTCGATAGTTGCCAGTGTCAGTGAGACAAACTGAGGCTCTGATATCACTTGTTGTAGAAACTAATTACTTTTACCGAAACTATTTACTATTACAAGCAAAAAACGGAAGCAAAAACAGCGGAAGAAACAAAAACTATTCTATTACAGAACCTTCCTCTCTAATAAAAAAAGAAAGCCAATAAAAACGCTTTAGGCTGTAAAACAATAAACAGTTAATAGTAATAATCGAAAATAAGCAAAACAAGGAGAAACAATTACCGTTGCCGCGGACAACGACCACCGGCGGGAATGGTGACGAATCAAGAAAGGAAAGCATGCCAAGCAGCGGTTGAGTTGTACAGACCGCATCGAGGTGTTGTCGATAAGTGACGGGATGATCGGAACCCTCAGATCCGAACCTCAACAGTAACAAAAGTCAGTGATGCCACACCCTCTCTCTCTCTCTCTCTCTCTCTCTCTCTATCTCTCTTTCTTGCATCTCTCTCTCAAATTCACCAAGTAAAAGATTAGAAGATGATCCTAGGAAGCTGATGGCAGTGACAACATCGCAGGAAGCTGACGGATGTAGGAGAGCCGCGACAGAAGCCACGGAGAAGAAAGGTAGCAGACAAGTCGGGAAAACCAACAGTCAAGAAGTAGAGAAAGAAGACGTAAAACAAAAGGAGAAGAATGATTCTCAAGAGAAGAGAAACGGCTGCACTGGAAACAAGGGAGAGAGAGGGATTAAATGGGAGAGATACCAATGGGCAGCCCGGGTGGCCTGGCCCGGTCTGCCCCGGCATCTCTTGACCCAGTCAAATGGACACCTATTCTTCAGCTGAGGCCCAAGTCATCATTTGATCAAAGATGAGCTGGAAAATGAAAATATTGGGAAGACTCAAGGCCCAAAAAACCAACATAAACAATTGCAATTTTGTAATGCACATTAACAATACACTCAAATCGTAATGCATTAATTATAAAACACGTAACTTCTAGGGAAGAGATTCTCAACATTTTGAAGAGTGGCATGAGTATACAAACTAAGAAGAATAATGCGGTTCCAATGATATCTCCTTTGGTGGTAGTTTACCCAACCTCTAGTATGCTGACTCTTTCTGGCGTGGTTCCTATACAAAAACTAAATGAGAATGAAGGAGTGTTTCCCTCATCGAGATTAGAGCATGCTCTGCATCTAAACAATGTAGCAGGATAATGAATTTTTAATTATCTCTCCAAGGAGCAAAAGGAAATGGCAGAGGAATTCTTGGAAAGTTTTTGTTAAAAAGAAATAAGGAATACAGATGCCAGGGAAGCTGCACAAGCATTTTGCATCGGAAATAGCATTGGGAAAAACCAATGGATATACTGGTTTCAACATTAGAGGATTGTACGTGTAAGAAAAGATTTACCGACAAAATGAATATTTAGTAAATTTAAAAGCTATAGTGGTTTTAAAAAGAAATTTTAGACATTTTAAATTTTTTCAGTTCAGTCATTTTTCTTTTGTTCTAATTGAATTTCTTGCTTCAGGGGTAATAAATATGTGATAATTTGTAATTTTTTGTTTTAAAATTTCAGTTTTTATGTAATTTTAGTTATTGAAAGGAAAATTTGCTATTCTTTTAACTTTTGATCTTACTAAGGGAAATATTAGTTAATTAGGATTAATAAATATCAATAGAAGGATGGCTAGATATATTTTCTTAATCACATTAAGTTAGCAATTACATAACGAAGGACTTCCATCCTAACATTTCAATATGCTTTTAAAAGTAGAACTTTTTACCATTTTTGTTAAGTCCTTTTTACTATCAAAATAATTATGAAAGTATGGACAATCAAGACGTGTAAATTTAGGATTAATATATGTTCTATACCTCAATCATTAGCTGCATACAAAAAATAGCGTAGAAAAATGATTCATTATTTAAAATAAAATTGCATGACTCGTAATTAAAACATCTATATTTATATCAACTATATATGGAAATTCGTAAAATTTTAACTAAATCATATATATCCGTTTTTGTGTGTATATCAATCGTATATACACCCACATACATATATATATAGAGAGATGTATACATATCATATAATTATATAAACATAGATATATATATATGTAAATGTATATATATATAAGTTTAAGGGTTATATTATTTATATATATATAAGTTTAAGGATCATATATATATATATATAAGTTTAAGGATCATATATATATAAGTTTAAGGGTTAAATTTATTCGTTTGGAAAGTTCGAGGTCACGGACTTAACGTTTTTATTTTAGGGTCGAAAACCCAAAAAAGAGAAATTTTAAGGGTCACTAGCATATTTTACCCTTTAATAATTATAATAATAATAGTTACTTGGTTAAAATATTTGGGTGAAAAAGTAAATTTCCTTAAGGATTCCATTATATACTCTTGTCATAAATGGAATAAAAGGAAAAGAAATAGGGAATAGTGATTATGTTTTGTCTCCTTAAATGAGGAAGACATTCTTATTTGAAGAGCATTTTGAAGAAGATTAAATGGCCATCAATAGAAATTATTCACGTTGCTAGCAAACCAAATATCTTGGATTTCATTGAAAGAATGATAAAAAAAATTGTAATCCTATCTCGTTGTACTTGCGTTCTGAAAGTACCTCATACAATATATGTGTAGGACCTATTTACTATTACAACGACTATTTACTATTACAAATTATCAGAATAAAGTAGCGAAAATAAAGCCTAACTCTATTACAAAAAATTTAATCATCTTCCTCTTCTCAACTGATCGGTTATGGCCGATCAAGAGTGCAAAAATTTGCAGAAACAATTGTTAGTAAAATAAAGGAAATAACCGAAAAAAGGGAACGAACAACTTAGCACGGGCGCGGGTTGGTTCCGCCGGCGAAAAGGAAAATGCACCGAGACCCAGACGGCGCCGAGCAGTGGTGAACGATTGCGAACCGTGTCGAGCCACCAGAGGCAAGAGAACGGTACAATCGGAGTCCCTCAGATAATGGAGCCTTAAACAAGGAAAGAATCATCGGTGCCACTCTCGTCTCTATCCCTTTCGACTCTCTCTTAAAGCTTACCGGAAAGATGATCAGGTAACAAGAAAAAGACCAATAGACACCATCGTTCAAAGTAACAGTAACGGCATAACAGAAGACCAGCGGTCGGAGGAGAGACATTATGCAGCAGGCCACGTGAAGAAAGGAGGAGAAGAAGAGACCAAGACGGACACCAACAGGTAGATTAGAAAAGAAGAAAAAAATAAAAGAGAGAGTTGGGTGCTTAATTACCGAGGAGGAGGAGAAGTTAAACAGGTCAAGTCACAATGGCAGCCCAGGTTGGCCCGGCCCGGCACGGCCTGGCATCTCTGACCTAGTCAAAATAAAACACCTATTCTTCTGCTGAGGCCCGTAGGTCATCATTCGGAAGAAGGAATATGGGCTGGAAAAATGAGAAAATATTGGGAAGAAAATAGGCTCAAAAGCCTACAATCTCCACCTCGAACAACATTTTTCCAACCTTCAAATGACTCAATAAGAGTCAGACTGCGTCCAAGTGAAGGAAATCCCTGCAAAACAAAAATTTGTCAGAGCTTACAATTTTGGTACAAAAATCTGCGGGATTATTATCAGTAATAATCTTATCTTTGTCAACTAAACCATTAAATATTCTTTTTCCTAATAAAATGATATTTGACATCTGTATACTTTGTCAATTCGTGATAAACAAGATTTTTGGATAAACGTAAACAGCTCTGACTATCATTATAAATAATAGCTTTTGAATGTAAAATGTGTAATTCAGTCAATAATCCTTGAAGCCAAATGGCTTCATTTATGGCTTCCGTTGCCGCGATGTATTCAGCCTCGGTAGTTGTTAAGGCAATTACTGGCTGTAGTTGAGTTTTCCACGAGACATAATTACCCGCTAGGGTAAAGAACCAGGATGAGGTAGATTTTCTACCATCCTTATCACCTGCAAAATTGGAATCAACATAACCAATTAGTTCAAAGACATCAGACCAATTATGATAGTGTAAGCCCCTATCTAAAGTTCCATTGAAGTAATGCGGCAACCACTTGAGAGCATCCCAATGATCCCTATCCGAGTTAGACATGAATCTGCTGAGTAGGCTTATAGAAAAAGCAATGTCTGGTCGGGTAGATATCATTGAGTATATAACCGACCCTATGGCCATTCTGTAGGGGATATTAGCCATGTCTCTTTCCTCACTCTTGGTTGTCGGACAAGTTTTGTCTGAAAATTTGAAATGGCTCAAAGTGGGGTTATAATGGGCTTACACAGATGCATTGGAAATTTAGAGACAATTTTCTGAAGAAAGGGTTTTTGAGATAGGAAAAGTGAACGATCAGACCTATCTCTAATAATACTCATCCCAAGAATTCTGGATGCAAACCCTAAATCCTTCATGTTGAATTCAGATTTTACTAAGGATTTCATATCATCAATCTTAGCTTTATTTAAGCAAGCAATTAACATATCATCTATATAAAACAATAAATAAATAGCACTATCAACCATTATTACTAGAGAAATAAAGACAACTATCATAGTTGCTTTTAAAGAAACCAACTTTTAACATTAAAGAATCAAACCTCTTGTACCATTGCCTGGGTGATTGTTTAAGTCCGTATAAGGACTTTTTCAAAAGACACGCCATGTGATGTTTACCTTTAACCTCTAAACCTGGTGGTTGACGCATATATATAGTCTCTTCGAGATTACAATGGAAGAAGGCGGTTTTAACATCAAGTTGTTCGAGATTGAGATCATAAAAAGCAACAAGAAAATAATCCTAATCGTTTTGTATTTAATGACAGGAGAAAATATTGATTAAAATAAATGTCCTCAACTTGTGAAAAACCTTTTGCAACCAGCCTGGTCTTGATTCTTTGAGGTTCGTTAGCAGACTCAAGCTCTGTAATTTTAAGAATCCATTTGCAATCAACTAATTTTTGTTTTGAGAGTTTTGGAACAAGAATCCAAGTTTATTTTTTATTTAAAGAAGGCATTTCATCATCCATAGCACGTAACAATAAAGAGGGATTAGGGCTTTTCAAAACATCAGAAAAACACAATGGTTCCTTCTCTTCTACATAAGATGCAACAACAAATGCATATGAAACTATGTAAGAATAACCATATCTAGAGTGTTCCTTAGGCACTCATCTAACCCTATCTCTCGCAAGCTGGTAATCTTTAAGGCTGGAGCTTGAGCCTCTGGATGCTGTTCCTCCTCATCAAAACCTTCTAACACAGGGTCAAGGGTTTCAGGAATACTTGGAGGATCGGGTATACTGCTGGATGGTGTAACTAACTCTTCGTTGGTTTCAGGCTCCTGAGTGGACTCTAGAGAGGGTTCAGAGGTGACCTCTACCTCCACAGGTATACTACCTATTGTGGGAACACTAGGTGGACTATCATAGACAGGTTTATCCTTAAGACAGGGCATATCTAACTCGTTGAAGATGACATCTCTACTATAACTATACTAACTTCCGGTTCACCCTCTAGCAACACTTTATAACATTTCACCCCACTAGGATATCCTATGAACACTCCCTTTCTAGATATAGGGTCTAGCTTACCCTCCTTTTGATGCGCAAAAACCGCACACCCAAAAACTCTAAGGTTGGACGGGTTAGGGGGTTTACCGTCCCAATGTTCTATAAGAGTCCTAAAGTTTATGGCTGTAGAAGGGGATCTATTAATGATGTAGACACTGTATTTATAGCAACCCCCAAAAAAGGTTTTCGGACGCATACCATAAGACATCTAACCTTATCCATTATGGTATGGTTCATCTTCTCAGCTACTCCATTCTATTGGGGGTTATATCTAACTGTCTTATGATGTAAGATGCCATACGATGCACACAAATCAGCGAATTTCTTGATACAAAACTCAAGACTGTTGTTAGTCCTGATTATTTTTAGTTTATTTCTAGGTTGATTTTCGGCAAGGCGTTTCCACTCACAAAACTTTTCAAAAGTTTGATCTTTTTTTTTAAAAGAAAAACCCAAACATGCTTCAAAAAATCATCAACAATAGATAAGAAATAAACATTGCCACCATAAGTTGGAACCTTTTCAGGTCCCCACAGATCACAATGCACATAATCAAGTATAGTAGAAAACTTGTGTGTGCTAGTTGAAAATTTTATTTTGTGTTGTTTTCCCAAAACACAATGGTCACAAAAATCTAAAAATCAATTTTGTCACCACGTGAAAGATTTTATTTCTGCAAGTAATACAGTCCCTTCTCACTAATGTGGTCAATCTGCTGATGCCACAACATAGTTTTCTTGGGAACAGTTTTTGAAACCAAAGCAGTTGAATTACAAACTGTTTTTCCAATAAGAATGTGTAAACTTTACATTTTAAAACCTTTTAGCATGACTAGGTTTCCTTTGTAAATTCGTAAAATACTATTTTTAGATTTGAAAGAAAGACCAAGTGAATGTAAATAACCAAGAAAGATAAGATTCCGACGCAAGTCTGGAACCCATTTCACCTCAATGAGTTTTCTAGTCACACCGTCATGCATTTTGATGAAAATATTTCCAATGCCTTTAACATCACAAAATTAATTGTTTCCCGTGTAAACCTTTCCTTGACTTAAGCACTTAAAATCTGAAAACCAGTGTTTGTTGGGTGTCATGTGAAAAGTACAGCCGGAATCAAGAATCCAATGATCAACAACTTTAAAATAAGAAGGGGAAAGGGAAACACGCCAAATCTCTGAAAACATTGAATTACCATATGAATCAAAATCATGGGTTTTGTCAATTTTATTACTCCCTTTACCATGTTTACGTTGTTTTTCATCTTTAATCCACTTAAATCACTTATTTTTCATATGACCCTCCTTGCCACAGTAAAAACATTTCACTTTATTCTTTTCTCAGGATTTGGACCTCCCTTTACTTTTAGACTTATGACTAAGAAGTTCTCTCCGATCAACTCTTCCTCGTACGTAAAGGTTTTCTCTGTTTGATTTATTTTCCTTTTGTAAATCTAAATCTTTCGATTTCAAAGCGTCTTTAACACCAGAAAGAGATAAACCATCTCTACCATATTTAATGGCAGATTTTACATCATTCTAAGAATAAGGTAAGGCATTTAATAAATAACAGCAATATTTTATCTGAGATTTTCTCTCTAACGTTTTGAAGATCCAAAACGATTTTATTTAAATCATCCATATTTTCTATAAGCATTTTTGACTCACTCATTTTAAAACCAAAAAGTTGTTCTTTTAAATAAATTTTATTTGAAAGATATTTTCCCAATTATAGTTTTTCTAGTTTAGTCCATATTTTGAAAGCATTGTCAGTTTCGTCGATTTCTCATAAACCACTGTCGGTTAAATGGAAGGAGAGGTAACTGTGCGAATCACCAAGATTTTCATTAAGAATTTCACCCCTCCAAGATTCCGAATACTTTTCGGGCCTACAATTAGCGGGTGTAGTTTTATTTTTACTAAAACTGCTTTCAATTTCCTCCACTACATTACAAAGTCAGATTTGCCTTCAAACTTGTCGGCTTCAATTTTTTGAATCGACATATTTTAAAGGCGAATAAGGGTAAGTTAATGGCTAGGAAAAATGAAAGATTTGAAAAAAATTGATTTTATCAATAAAATACCCGAAATTTTTTCTTATTAATTTTTTAATGAAAAACGGCACAAAAAAAAGTGTGAGACACGGATCCCAATAAACACGTAATGCAATCAGTAGCAATGTATAACAAAAAAAGAGAAATAAATGGCAGAAGCAATAATACCATAAAACAAAGCAGATAAAGACAAACAGAGGGAATGAAACAAAAGTAATAAACAAATATTTCTCAAAAAGCTGAAAAATGCGCCAAGGCACAATACTTGTAATCTCACGGACTCAAGCCAGGCTTGAGATTTGTATATTTTTCAGAAACAAAAACCGAAGGATAAAAAACAGAACAGAAAGATGAATCGGCAACAGGAAAAAAAAATGGGTACCAACAGCTAGAATCATGAGGCCGTTCACAAAAATAATAACAGCACGAACTGTAACACAGTCCGAGAGAAAGCAACAGTAATAGTAAAGCAGTATTCCACCAGAAATAGAAACTCCACCAAGCAACAAGGAAAAATAATCAGGAAAAATAAAAATAGAAGTCAGGCAATACTTCACTGGTCGGACCTAAGGAACTCAACAGTTCCCTCAGATTTGGAATTCCCGAATGGTCGCCAGCACTGCTAAAGAGCACTAGAAAGTTGCAGTCATTTCTGGGCTCTGAAACCACTTGCAGGACCTATTTACGATTACAACGACTATTTACTATTACAAATTATCAGAATAAAGTAGCAAAAATAAAGCCTGACACTATTAAAATAAAATGTAATTTTCTTCCTCTTCTCAACCGATCGGTAATGGACGATCGAGAGCACCAAAATTTGCACAAACAATTGTTAGTAAAATAAAGGAAATAACTAGAAAAAGGGAATGAACAACTTACCACCGCCGCAGTTTGGTTCTACCGGCAGAAAGAAAAAGACAACGAGACCGAGACGGCGCCGAGCAGTGATTAACGATTGCGAACAGCGTCGAGGCGCCGGTAGCAAGAGAATGGTACAATCGGAGTCCCTCAGATCATAGAGCATCAAACAAGGAAAGAATCACCGGTGCCACTACCCTCTCTATCCCTTTCGGCTCTCGCTCAAAGCTTACCAGAAAAATGATCGGGTAACAAGAAAAAGACCACGAGACGCTGTCGTTCACAGTAACAGTGACAGCTTCACAGAAGACTAGCGGTCGGAACAGAGCAACGGACGTGGCAAGCTACGGTGAAGAAAGAGGGAGAAGAAGAGACCAAGACAGACACAAACAGGCTGAGCAGAGAAGAAGAGAAAAATAAAAGAGAGAGTTAGCTACTCCATTACAGAGGAGGAGGAGAAGTTAAATCGGTCAAGTCACAACGAGCAGCCCGGTTTGGCCCGGCCCAGTCTGGCATCTTTGACCCAGTCAAAGCAAAACACCTATTCTCCTATTGAGGCCCATAGGTCATCATTGTGAGAAAGAAATATGGCGTGGAAAAGTGAGAAAAATATTGGGAAGAAAATAGGCCCAAAAAGCCTACAATATGTCATAAGCGCACTAGATTGTCCAGTACATTCTCTTGTACAATCTCTAATATACATACTTAAATAGTAAATTTCCCTCAGGGTTTATCTAAAAACACAACGAGACCGAGACGGCGCCGAGCAGTGGTTAACGATTGCGAACAGCGTCGAGGCGCCGGTAGCAAGAGAATGGTACAATCGGAGTCCCTCAGATCATAGAGCCTCAAACAAGGAAAGAATCACCGGTGCCAGTCCCCTCTCTATCCCTTTCGGCTCTCGCTCAAAGCTTACCAGAAAAATGATCGGGTAACAAGAAAAAGACCACCAGACGCTGTCGTTCACAGTAACAGTGACAGCTTCACAGAAGACTAGCGGTCGGAACAGAGCAACGGACGTGGCAAGCTACGGTGAAGAAAGAGGGAGAAGAAGAGACCAAGACAGACACAAACAGGCTGAGCAGAGAAGAAGAGAAAAATAAAAGAGAGAGTTAGCTACTCCATTACTGAGGAGGAGGAGAAGTTAAATCGGTCAAGTCACAACGAGCAGCCCGGTTTGGCCCGGCCCAGTCTGGCATCTTTGACCCAGTCAAAGCAAAACACCTATTCTCCTATTGAGGCCCATGGGTCATCATTGTGAGAAAGAAATATGGCGTGGAAAAGTGAGAAAAATATTGGGAAGAAAATAGGCCCAAAAAGCCTACAATATGTCATAAGCGCACTAGATTGTCCAGTACATTCTCTTGTACAATCTGTAATATACATACTTAAATAGTAAATTTCCCTCAGGGTTTATCTAAAAAGACAACGAGACCAAGACGGCTCCGAGCAGTGGTTAACGATTGCGAACAGCGTCGAGGCGCCGGTAGCAAGAGAATGGTACAATCGGAGTCCCTCAGATCATAGAGCCTCAAACAAGGAAAGAATCACCGGTGCCAGTCCCCTCTCTATCCCTTTCGGCTCTCGCTCAAAGCTTACCAGAAAAATGATCGGGTAACAAGAAAAAGACCACCAGACGCTGTCGTTCACAGTAACAGTGACAGCTTCACAGAAGACTAGCGGTCGGAACAGAGCAACGGACGTGGCAAGCTACGGTGAAGAAAGAGGGAGAAGAAGAGACCAAGACGGACACCAACAGGCTGAGCAGAGAAGAAGAGAAAAATAAAAGAGAGAGTTGGCTACTCCATTACTGAGGAGGAGGAGAAGTTAAATCGGTCAAGTCACAACGAGCAGCCCGGTTTGGCCCGGCCCAGTCTGGCATCTTTGACCCAGTCAAAGCAAAACACCTATTCTTCTATTGAGGCCCATGGGTCATCATTGTGAGAAAGAAATATGGCGTGGAAAAGTGAGAAAAATATTGGGAAGAAAATAGGCCCAAAAAGCCTACAATGTGTCATATGCGCACAAGATTGTCGAGTACATTCTCTTGTACAATCTCTAATATACATACTTAAACAGCAAATTTCCCTCAGGGTTTATCTAAAAAAGACAACGAGACCGAGACGGCGAGCAGTGGTTAACGATTGCGAACAGCGTCGAGGCGCCGGTAGCAAGAGAATGGTACAATCGGAGTCTCTCAGATCATAGAGCCTCAAACAAGGAAAGAATCACCGGTGCCACTTCCCTCTCTATCCCTTTCGGCTCTCGCTCAAAGCTTACCAGAAAAATGATCGGGTAACAAGAAAAAGACCACCAGACGCTGTCGTTCACGATGAATGATGATGGCTTCCACGGAAGACCAGCTGGTCGGAGGAGAGCAACGGACGTAGCAAGCTGAGGTGAAGAAAGAGGGAGAAGATGAGACCAAGACGGACACCAACAAGCTGAGCAGAGAAGAAGAGAAAAATAAAAGAGAGAGTTGGCTACTCAATTACTGAGGAGGAGGAGAAGTTAAATCGGTCAAGTCACAACGAGCAGCCCGGTTTGGCCCGGCCTAGTCGACATCTTTGACCCTAGTCAAAGCAAAACACCTATTCTTCTATTGAAGCCCATGGGTCATCATTGTGAGAAAGAAATATGGCGTGGAAAAGTGAGAAAAATATTGGGAAGAAAATAGGCCCAAAAAGCCTACAATGTGTCATATGCGCACAAGATTGTCGAGTACATTCTCTTGTACAATCTCTAATATACATACTTAAACAGCAAATTTCCCTCAGGGTTTATCTAAAAAAGACAACGAGACCGAGACGGCGAGCAGTGGTTAACGATTGCGAACAGCGTCGAGGCGCCGGTAGCAAGAGAATGGTACAATCGGAGTCTCTCAGATCATAGAGCCTCAAACAAGGAAAGAATCACCGGTGCCACTTCCCTCTCTATCCCTTTCGGCTCTTGCTCAAAGCTTACCAGAAAAATGATCGGGTAACAAGAAAAAGACCACCAGACGCTGTCGTTCACAGTAACAGTGACAGCTTCACAGAAGACCAGCGGTCGGAGGAGAGCAACGGACGTAGCAAGCTGAGGTGAAGAAAGAGGGAGAAGAAGAGACCACGACGGACACCAACAGGCTGAGCAGAGAAGAAGAGAAAAATAAAAGAGAGAGTTGGCTACTCCATTACTGAGGAGGAGGAGAAGTTAAATCGGTCAAGTCACAACGAGCAGCCCGGTTTGGCCCGGCCCAGTCTGGCATCTTTAACCCAGTCAAAGCAAAACACCTATTCTTCTATTGAGGCCCATGGGTCATCATTGTGAGAAAGAAATATGGCGTGGAAAAGTGAGAAAAATATTGGGAAGAAAATAAGCCCAAAAAAGCCTACAATATGTCATAAGCGCACTAGATTTTCTAGTACATTCTCTTGTACAATCTCTAATATACATACTGAAATAGTAAATTTCCCTCAAGGTTTATCTAAAAAGACAACGAGACCAAGACGGCTCCGAGCAGTGGTTAACGATTGCGAACAGCGTCGAGGCACCGGTAGCAAGAGAATGGTACAATCGGAGTCCCTCAGATCATAGAGCCTCAAACAAGGAAAGAATCACCGCTGCCACTTCCCTCTCTATCCCTTTCGGCTCTCGCTCAAAGCTTACCAGAAAAATGATCGGGTAACAAGAAAAAGACCACCAGACGCTGTCGTTCACAGTAACAGTGACAGCTTCACAGAAGACCAGCGGTCGGAGGAGAGCAACGGACGTAGCAAGCTGAGGTGAAGAAAGAGGGAGAAGAAGAGACCAAGACGGACACCAACAGGCTGAGCAGAGAAGAAGAGAAAAATAAAAGAGAGAGTTGGCTACTCAATTACTGAGGAGGAGGAGAAGTTAAATCTGTTAAGTCACAACGAGCAGCCCGGTTTGGCCCGGCCTAGTCTGACATCTTTGACCTAGTCAAAGCAAAACACCTATTCTTCTATTGAAGCCCATGGGTCATCATTGTGAGAAAGAAATATGGCGTGGAAAAGTGAGAAAAATATTGGGAAGAAAATAGGCCCAAAAACCTTACAATGTGTCATAAGCGCACTAGATTGTCGAGTACATTCTCTTGTACAATCTCTAATATACATACTCAAACACTAAATTTCCCTCAGGGTTTATCTAAAAAGACAACGAGACCGAGACGGCGCCGAGCAGTGGTTAACGATTGCGAACAGCGTCGAGGCGCCGGTAGCAAGAGAATGGTACAATCGGAGTCCCTCAGATCATAGAGCCTCAAACAAGGAAAGAATCACCGCTGCCACTTCCCTCTCTATCCCTTTCGGCTCTCGCTCAAAGCTTACCAGAAAAATTATCGGGTAACAAGAAAAAGACCACCAGACGCTGTCGTTCATAATAACAGTGACAGCTTCACAGAAGACCAGCGGTCGGAGGAGAGCAACGGACGTAGCAAGCTGAGGTGAAGAAAGAGGGAGAAGAAGAGACCACGACGGACACCAACAGGCTGAGCAGAGAAGAAGAGAAAAATAAAAGAGAGAGTTGGCTACTCAATTACTGAGGAGGAGGAGAAGTTAAATCTGTTAAGTCACAACGAGCAGCCCGGTTTGGCCCGGCCTAGTCTGACATCTTTGACCTAGTCAAAGCAAAACACCTATTCTTCTATTGAAGCCCATGGGTCATCATTGTGAGAAAGAAATATGGCGTGGAAAAGTGAGAAAAATATTGGGAAGAAAATAAGCCCAAAAAGCCTACAATATGTCATAAGCGCACTAGATTGTCTAGTACATTCTCTTGTACAATCTCTAATATACATACTTAAATAGTAAATTTCCCTCAAGGTTTATCTAAAAAGACAACGAGACCGAGACGGCGCCGAGCAGTGGTTAACGATTGCGAACTGCGTCGAGGGGCCGGTAGCAAGAGAATGGTACAATCGGAGTCCCTCAGATCATAGAGCCTCAAACAAGGAAAGAATCACCGCTGCCACTTCCCTCTCTATCCCTTTCGGCTCTCGCTCAAAGCTTACCAGAAAAATTATCGGGTAACAAGAAAAAGACCAGCAAGCTGAGGTGAAGAAAGAGGGAGAAGAAGAGACCAAGACGGACACCAACAGGCTGAGCAGAGAAGAAGAGAAATAATAAAAGAGAGAGTTGGCTACTCAATTACTGAGGAGGAGGAGAAGTTAAATCTGTTAAGTCACAACGAGCAGCCCGGTTTGGCCCGACCTAGTCTGACATCTTTGACCTAGTCAAAGCAAAACACCTATTCTTCTATTGAAGCCCATGGGTCATCATTGTGAGAAAGAAATATGGCGTGGAAAAGTGAGAAAAATATTGGGAAGAAAATAAGCCCAAAAAGCCTACAATATGTCATAAGCGCACTAGATTGTCTAGTACATTCTCTTGTACAATCTCTAATATACATACTTAAATAGTAAATTTCCCTCAAGGTTTATCTAAAAAGACAACGAGACCGAGACGGCGCCGAGCAGTGGTTAACGATTGCGAACAGCGTCGAGGCGCCGGTAGCAAGAGAATGGTACAATCGGAGTCCCTCAGATCATAGAGCCTCAAACAAGGAAAGAATCACCGCTGCCACTTCCCTCTCTATCCCTTTCGGCTCTCGCTCAAAGCTTACCAGAAAAATTATCGGGTAACAAGAAAAAGACCAGCAAGCTGAGGTGAAGAAAGAGGGAGAAGAAGAGACCAAGACGGACACCAACAGGCTGAGCAGAGAAGAAGAGAAAAATAAAAGAGAGAGTTGGCTACTCAATTACTGAGGAGGAGGAGAAGTTAAATCTGTTAAGTCACAACGAGCAGCCCGGTTTGGCCCGACCTAGTCTGACATCTTTGACCTAGTCAAAGCAAAACACCTATTCTTCTATTGAAGCCCATGGGTCATCATTGTGAGAAAGAAATATGGCGTGGAAAAGTGAGAAAAATATTGGGAAGAAAATAAGCCCAAAAAGCCTACAATATGTCATAAGCGCACTAGATTGTCTAGTACATTCTCTTGTACAATCTCTAATATACATACTTAAATAGTAAATTTTCCTCAAGGTTTATCTAAAAAGACAACGAGACCAAGACGGCGTCGAGCAGTGGTTAACGATTGCGAACAGCGTCGAGGCACCGGTAGCAAGAGAATGGTACAATCGGAGTCCCTCAGATCATAGAGCCTCAAACAAGGAAAGAATCACCGGTGCCACTTCCCTCTCTATCCCTTTCGGCTCTTGCTCAAAGCTTACCAGAAAAATGATCGGGTAACAAGAAAAAGACCACCAGACGCTGTCGTTCACAGTAACAGTGACAGCTTCACAGAAGACCAGCGGTCAGAAGAGAGCAACGGACATAGCAAGCTGCGGTGAAGAAAGTGGGAAAAGAAGAGACCAAGACGGACACCAACAGGCTGAGCAGAGAAGAAGCGAAAAATAAAAGAGAGAGTTGGCTACTCAATTACTGAGGAGGAGGAGAAGTTAAATCTGTTAAGTCACAACGAGCAGCCCGGTTTGGCCCGACCTAGTCTGACATCTTTGACCTAGTCAAAGCAAAACACCTATTCTTCTATTGAAGCCCATGGGTCATCATTGTGAGAAAGAAATATGGCGTGGAAAAGTGAGAAAAATATTGGGAAGAAAATAAGCCCAAAAAGCCTACAATATGTCACAAGCGCACTAGATTGTCTAGTACATTCTCTTGTACAATCTCTAATATACATACTTAAATAGTAAATTTCCCTCAAGGTTTATCTAAAAAGACAACGAGACCGAGACGGCGCCGAGCAGTGGTTAACGATTGCGAACAGCATCGAGGCGCCGGTAGTAAGAGAATGGTACAATCGGAGTCCCACAGATCATAGAGCCTCAAACAAGGAAAGAATCACCGGTGCCACTCCCCTCTCTATCCCTTTCGGCTCTCGCTCAAAGCTTACCAGAAAAATGATCGGGAAACAAGAAAAAGACCACCAGACGCTGTCGTTCACAGTAACAGTGACAGCTTCACAGAAGACCAGCGGTCGGAGGAGAGCAACGGACGTAGCAAGCTGAGGTGAAGAAAGAGGGAGAAGAAGAGACCAAGACGGACACCAACAGGTCTGAGCAGAGAAGAAGAGAAAAATAAAAGAGAGAGTTGGCTACTCAATTACTGAGGAGGAGGAGAAGTTAAATCGGTCAAGTCACAACGAGCCGCCCGGTTTGGCCCGGCCTAGTCTGGCATCTTTGACCCAGTCAAAGCAAAACATCTATTGTTCTATTGAGGCCCATGGGTCATCATTGTGAGAAAGAAATATGGCGTGGAAAAGTGAGAAAAATATTGGGAAGAAACTAGGCCCAAAAAGCCTACAATATGTCATAAGTGCACTAGATTGTCCAGTACATTCTCTTGTACAATCTCTAATATACATACTTAAATAGTAAATTTCCCTCAAGGTTTATCTAAAAAGACAACGAGACCGAGACGGCGCCGAGCAGTGGTTAACGATTGCGAACAGCGTCGAGGCGCCGGTAGTAAGAGAATGGTACAATCGGAGTCCCTCAGATCATAGAGCCTCACACAAGGAAAGAATCACCGGTGCCACTCCCCTCTCTATCCCTTTCGGCTCTCGCTCAAAGCTTACCAAAAAAATGATCGGGTAACAAGAAAAAAGACCACCGGGACAGCTGTCGTTCACGATACTGATGGCGAGCTTCACAGAAGACCAGCGGTCAGAGGAGAGCAACGGACATAGCAAGCTGCGGTGAAGAAAGTGGGAAAAGAAGAGACCAAGACGGACACCAACAGGCTGAGCAGAGAAGAAGCGAAAAATAAAAGAGAGAGTTGGCTACTCAATTACTGAGGAGGAGGAGTTAAATCGGTCAAGTCACAACGAGCCGCCCAGTTTGGCCCGGCCTAGTCTGGCATCTTTGACCCAGTCAAAGCAAAACAACTATTCTTCTATTGAGGCCCATGGGTCATCATTGTGAGAAAGAAATATGGCGTGGAAAAGTGAGAAAAATATTGGGAAGAAAATAAGCCCAAAAAGCCTACAATATATCATAAGCGCACTAGATTGTCTAGTACATTCTCTTGTACAATCTCTAATATACATACTTAAATAGTAAATTTCCCTCAAGGTTTATCTAAAAAGACAACGAGACCGAGACGGCGCCGAGCAGTGGTTAACGATTGCGAACAGCGTCGAGGCGCCGGTAGTAAGAGAATGGTACAATCGGAGTCCCTCAGATCATAGAGCCTCACACAAGGAAAGAATCACCGGTGCCACTCCCCTCTCTATCCCTTTCGGCTCTCGCTCAAAGCTTACCAAAAAAATGATCGGGTAACAAGAAAAAGACCACCAGACGCTGTCGTTCACAGTAACAGTGACAGCTTCACAGAAGACCAGCGGTCAGAAGAGAGCAACGGACATAGCAAGCTGCGGTGAAGAAAGTGGGAAAAGAAGAGACCAAGACGGACACCAACAGGCTGAGCAGAGAAGAAGCGAAAAATAAAAGAGAGAGTTGGCTACTCAATTACTGAGGAGGAGGAGTTAAATCGGTCAAGTCACAACGAGCCGCCCAGTTTGGCCCGGCCTAGTCCGGCATCTTTGACCCTGATCAAAGCAAAACAACTATTCTTCTATTGAGGCCCATGGGTCATCATTGTGAGAAAGAAATATGGCGTGGAAAAGTGAGAAAAATATTGGGAAGAAAATAGGCCCAAAAAGCCTACAGTATGTCATAAGTGCACTAGATTGTCTAGTACATTCTCTTGTACAATCTCTAATATACATACTTAAATAGTAAATTTCCCTCAAGGTTTATCTAAAAAGACAACGAGACCGAGACGGCGCCGAGCAGTGGTTAACGATTGCGAACAGCGTCGAGGCGCCGGTAGTAAGAGAATGGTACAATCGGAGTCCCACAGATCATAGAGCCTCAAACAAGGAAAGAATCACCGGTGCCACTCCCCTCTCTATCCCTTTCGGCTCTCGCTCAAAGCTTACCAGAAAAATGATCGGGTAACAAGAAAAAGACCACCAGACGCTGTCGTACATAGTAACAGTGACAGCTTCACAGAAGACCAGCGGTCGGAGGAGAGCAACGGACGTAGCAAGCTTAGGTGAGGAAAGAGGGAGAAGAAGAGACCAAGACGGACACCAACAGGCTGAGCAGAGAAGAAGAGAAAAATAAAAGAGAGAGTTGGCTACTCAATTACTGAGGAGGAGGAGAAGTTAAATCTGTTAAGTCACAACGAGCAGCCCGGTTTGTCCCGGCCTAGTCTGACATCTTTGACCTAGTCAAAACAAAACACCTATTCTTCTATTGAAGCCCATGGGTCATCATTGTGAGAAAGAAATATGGCGTGGAAAAGTGAGAAAAATATTGGGAAGAAAATAAGCCCAAAAAGCCTACAATATATCATAAGCGCACTAGATTGTCTAGTACATTCTCTTGTACAATCTCTAATATACATACTTAAATAGTAAATTTCCCTCAAGGTTTATCTAAAAAGACAACGAGACCAAGACGGCGCCGAGCAGTGGTTAACGATTGCGAACAGCGTCGAGGCGCCGGTAGCAAGAGAATGGTACAATCGGAGTCCCTCAGATCATAGAGCCCCAAACAAGGAAAGAATCACCGGTGCCACTTCCCTCTCTATCCCTTTCGGCTCTCACTCAAAGCTTACCAGAAAAATGATCGGGTAACAAGAAAAAGACCACCAGACGCTGTCGTTCACAGTAACAGTGACAGCTTCACAGAAGACCAACGGTCGGAGGAGAGCAACGGACGTAGCAAGCTGAGGTGAAGAAAGAGGGAGAAGAAGAGACCAAGACGGACACCAACAGGCTGAGCAGAGAAGAAGAGAAAAATAAAAGAGAGAGTTGGCTACTCAATTACTGAGGAGGAGGAGAAGTTAAATCGGTCAAGTCACAACGAGCAGCCTGGTTTGGCCCGGCCTAGTCTGGCATCTTTGACCCAGTCAAAGCAAAACACCTATTCTTCTATTGAGGCCCATGGGTCATCATTGTGAGAAAGAAATATGGCGTGCAAAAGTGAGAAAAATATTGGGAAGAAACTAGGCCCAAAAAGCCTACAATATGTCATAAGTGCACTAGATTGTCTAGTACATTCTCTTGTACAATCTCTAATATACATACTTAAATAGTAAATTTCCCTCAAGGTTTATCTAAAAAGACAACTAGACCGAGACGGCGCCGAGCAGTGGTTAACGATTGCGAACAGCGTCGAGGCGCCGGTAGTAAGAGAATGGTACAATCGGAGTCCCTCAGATCATAGAGCCTCAAACAAGGAAAGAATCACCGGTGCCACTCCCCTCTCTATCCCTTTCGGCTGTCGCTCAAAGCTTACCAAAAAAATGATCGGGTAACAAGAAAAAGACCACCAGACGCTGTCGTTCACAGTAACAGTGACAGCTTCACAGAAGACCAGCGGTCAGAGGAGAGTAACGGACATAGCAAGCTGCGGTGAAGAAAGTGGGAAAAGAAGAGACCAAGACGGACACCAACAGGCTGAGCAGAGAAGAAGAGAGAAATAAAAGAGAGAGTTGGCTACTCAATTACTGAGGAGGAGGAGAAGTTAAATCGGTCAAGTCACAACGAGCAGCCCGGTTTGGCCCGGCCCAGTCTGGCATCTTTGACCCAGTCAAAACAAAACACCTATTGTTCTGTTGAGGTCCATGGGTCATCATTGTGAGAAAGAAATATGGCCTGGAAAAGTGAGAAATTGGGAAGAAAATAGGCCCAAAAAGCCTACAATATGTCATAAGCGCACTAGATTGTCTGGTACATTCTCTTGTACAATCTCTAATATACATACTTAAATAGTAAATTTCCCTCATGGTTTATCTAATATTCTTTAGGATTCATGGTAATAAACTTACTATAAAATAAGTGTACTAGAGGGTGTACTAGAAAATGTATTAGAGGATCCTTAGCTGTTTCATAAGCCCAATAATATCATTGCAACTTTATGTAGTAACAAATCTTTCTTCTAAGTTAATTTCACAACTAAATATATAATATTAAAAAGATTTATAACCTTAAAAAGCTTTGATAAATGTACTTTTGCACATTCTAATGTTCTTTTCTCATTATATATACATTAAAGAACAAAAAAAAGTATGCCTCTTCTACAACGTTTGGTCTTTGACAATCAACGGAGCAACCATGTAAATTGTGGATCAGGTTTTTTCTTTTCTTTAGTTGTTTAAATATTTTTTAAAAGTTTAGTTGCACCATTATAGAATTAGAAACCATAAATCTTCCTCCAAAACCAATCTGAATTCCTTAAAGAACTAGATTCCCGTAACCATTTTTCTTGCAATAATATACTTCTTGATAACATTCTAATCTAATTTAACAAAAGAAATACCATTACAACTATAATTTCATATCGAAGCATTATTTGGCAAAGAAGCAACCATCTTGCGCTTAGAGTATTTAAGTTCAAGACAACCTATATAGTATCTAAAACTCCAACATGCTAATGCTATATTTCTCAAACAAAAAGTTAGCATAGAGAATAAGGAAGATGATGCACTCAGATATGGAAACTTCTTTCGGTCTCAATTTAAATGTTTATACGAATTCAAGAATACTAATTTTTAATATAAAAGTTGCCCAAATTTTTGCTTGTTCTTTATTATTTTTGAGATATTAATCTTTCTGATATCATTTAAGATAAGTGTATCTTGATAAGGTAGGGTGGGGACTCTATCGAATTATATGCCTTCCATTAATTATTAGGACTATGGACATGTCTGGAATAGAAGTAGGTTGCAATATGTGCGTCTGGGCTAGAATGAAACGGAAGACCTACCTAATTACATGGGAGACTGATTAGTTAAATGTTTTGGTTATTTAATATTGGGTCCAAGTTATTCCATAAGAAAATTGTGGGCCATATTATAGAATTCTTTAAGTTACGAGGCATTGTTATTTGGCCTAGACCAAGTCAGATTAATCTTAGCCCATTAGATTTTAGAGTTTAGGGCCCTATTATAAACACGTTATGTAATAATTAAACCTAGAGATCCTAGACATCAGAAACCTTAGCTGTCGCCACCCTAGAATAGAGTTTACATATGAGATTAATTCATTTTGATCATGAGTTGTTTGAGGTAAGAATTTGTAAATCTATGTTGTTTTGACACAAAAGTTTTAAATTAGAGAAGATTGTGATTGATGTTTTAAATTACATGTTTTTGGTGTTTTAAAAAATTTGATTGAACATTTGTTATATTTAGGGAAATCATTTTGGGAAAAAAAAAGTTTCTAGTCCTAGGTGATTTTGGAAATGAAAAAGAAGAAGAATAAGAAGAAATTTGCTTTTGAGTTCGTTTGTATAAAAACTTCTTTTCTATTCATTCCTCAACATGGCAGATTTTTGTGTCTCTGTTTTATTCTATATTTGGACAAGGGAAACAAACAAAAAGACCAAAACTTAATGGCGAAGAAAAGAAATCAATGGAGAAACCATGTAAACTCTAGTTGAGATTTTCTTTTGTTGATGTAGCTAATGAAATATTTTCTTGAAGTTTGGTCGCACCATTGGAAAAGGTAGCAACCGTAAAATCTTCTTCCAAAACCTACCTGGATTCTTTAATGAGCCAGTTTCTTGTACCCATTTTTTTTCAATAATTAAACTTCCGTCCAACATTCTTAGCTGCTTTAGCAAAGGAAAATCATTAATTATAATGCAAAACAAAGTTTTATTTTGTAAAGAAGAATGATGTGGTACACTCAAGATTGCTTTTCTATCTCAAACATTAGAAGCAACTGTTTGTGCATCACATAAGTAGCTATATATACCATAATTTTTCATTATATTTATATGTATTTCTATGTGAGATTTAGTAAAAATTTTATGAATTTCCATATGTGATTGATATAAATATAGGCCATCCAATTTAATTTATTTTGTATGTAGTGAATGATTGAGATATATAACTTATGGTAGTTCTTAATTTACACCTCTTGATTGTCAATATTTTTATAGGAAAATATAAAATATACCTTGATTATTGTTGATGCATCAGTATTAATTGTTTTTATGTTTTAGAAATAAATTGCCTACTTTCCTATTGTTGGTGTTCCTAGATTTCAAATTTTGTTGATTCTTGTATGCATTTCCATCAATTTTTCATGTTCCAGGTTTTTTGGTTTCATTGTTTCTGTCCAGAAATATAAACCTTTACGTTTAAGAATGTCAAGACTACAGCTCACCAAACTACAACATCCACAAATCATAACGCACCAAAGATAAAAAAAGTATCTTCAAGGCAAGAGATTCTCACCATTTTTAAGAGTGGCCTTGGGACACAAACTTAGGAGAATTATCGAGTTCCAATGATATCTCCTGTAGCAGTAGCTTGCCCAACCTGTAGTATGCCAACCCTTTCTAGTGTGGTTCCCATACGAAAACTAAATGAGAATGAAGGAGTGTTGCCTGCACCGGCATTAGAGCATGCTCTAGATCTACAGAATACAGCAAGATCAAGAATTTGTAATAGTCTCTCTCAGGAACAAAAGAAAAAGGCGAAGGAATGCATGGAAAGTTTTGGTTAGAAAGTAATAAGGAATAAAGATGCTAGGCAAGCTGCAAAAGCATTTTGCATCGAAAATGGCATTGCGAAAAACCAATGGAAATACTGTCTTGAACATCAGAGGAGGGTACATGTAAGAAAAGGTTTACCGACAAAATGAATATTTCGTAAATTTAAAAGCTGTAGTGTTTAAAAAAACTAATGGTCATTTTAAATGTTTTCCTTTAGGTTATTTCATTGTTGTTGTAATTGATTTTCTTGCTTCAAGGATGACGAATATTGATAATGTACAATCTTTTCGTTTGAAAATATTCATTTTTTTTTAAATTTTAAGTACTGATAGGAAGAATTGCTATTCTTTTAACTTTTTCTCTTACTGAGGAAATATTAGTTAATTAAAATTAATAAATATCATATGATTAATGAGTAGATATGTTTTCTTAATCACTTTAAGTTAGCAATTACGTAACGAAGATCCTCCACCATAATGCTTTACTATGTTTTTGAAAAAAGAACTTTTTTCGTTTTTGTTAAGTCCTTCTCACTATCATTATAATTTTGAATGAATGGAAAATCAAGAGGTGTAAGTTTAGAATGACTATAAGTTATATATCTCATTCATTCATTATATACAAAAAAATGATATAGAAAAAAATGATCCGTTATTTAAAATCAAATTGCATGACCTGTATTAAAAACATCCACATTTATATCAATCATATACAGAAGTTCATAAAATGTTAACTTAAATCATACATATATAAATATGT
Source organism: Catharanthus roseus (assembly GCA_028651295.1). NCBI lineage: Eukaryota > Viridiplantae > Streptophyta > Magnoliopsida > Gentianales > Apocynaceae > Catharanthus > Catharanthus roseus. Next base: position 102,435 of record JAPQWS010000125.1, on the reverse strand, counting down.
GTGTGTATGCGTGTACACATATGAATACATATAAATGTGTATATATATAAATGTATTTATATATGTATATATATTTATGCATATATATTGTTTTAATGTACAATGTTTTGATTGGGAGATTAGTTAAATGTTGTGGTCATATGATTTTGTATCCAAGTTATTTTATAAAAAAATGATAAGGTCCAAACTACAAAATTGAAAAATAAGTTATGGAGTGGGCGTTGTTCGTTAGAGCTTAGGATTAGCTCATTAGTGTCTTTTATAAACACCTTATGTTGGAATTAAACCTCAAGAATCCTAGAAATCAGAAACCTTGAGTACCGCCACCTATTTCTACTTCTCTATAATTTTAGTACTTTCTTCAATGACTAATTACAAGGCATCAAGAAAAGCTTGTAAGCGAGAAAAATTTGAGAGAAAGAAATAAAAAATCGAGTAAAACTTGTACTTCCTAAGATAAATCAAAGTACTAAGAGTAAGTTTACCACTCTAGTAATTAGAAACTCTTGTCCATGTAACCTTCAATATTGCCCTAGACTAGCTTCCATAACCTTTTTTCCTATCTCTAGAGATGAATTGGGATTGGGAATAGTAAGGGTAGTTCAGTTGGGATTGGGGATGAATTTTATCCGCACATACTAGGATGCCGGAGATTAAGACAAGGTAGGGGTAGTGGGGTGGTCGGCGGGAACCTAATTGTGTTTTGGAAAATTTGTTTTTCATATTTTACTATGAAAATGCTTCAAAAAGTTAATGATAAATTTCAATCAATAAAGAATCTTTTTACTATTTGTGGATGGATAAAATCTCGTTATGTCGCTCCATAGAAGTATCCCCGGTGGCTGTGACAAAAGGCTTTGTGCCCTAGTTGTTTCTCTTGTTTCACATTGTTGTTAAGTTTGCTAAGCTTTTTTTTGTCTTGGGTCATGTATTAGTCTTATTTGTTTATGCTAAACATATTTAGTAGAGTTTAGTATACAATTGTTTTCCAAATTAGTGTGAACCGAAATTATTCAAATTGTATATTTTCTATGAAATAATGGTTTGAAACATACAAAATTAATAGTTTTAAATTTTAAATGAACACTCATCACTTTCCAAACATAGTTAGATTAATTAGCTTTTAAGTTAAATTTATAAAGAAGATATTATAATCAAATATTTGAATTTAAGATAACCTTAACTTATTATATTTTTAGTACATTTATTTCTTAATGTCCAATGAGTATTTATATTTTTAAAAGTCAAAGAAAAATATTGAAGCAAAATTGAATTTGGAGAAGAAAATCAATTTTCTCTAAACAAAAATTTTATTAAATATAACCAAAATTTGAGTTAGTCCCGTTCCCACCCTGCCCCATTGTCATTCCTATAATAGATCAACAAAAACCATGACAAAAGAACTAAATCTAACCAAATCACAACTTGAACACTCAATTGTTCCCTCATTAAAAAGTTAAGCAAGTTTTTCATCAGTCAAAAATTTTTATTCCATCAAGAAAACTATGAGATCCTTAAACAATGTGGTTAAAAAATGACCACACAACAAAACAGTTGCAAAAACACAGTGCTTCCGAAATTCTAAGCCTCAAATGACATGGGTTTTCGACTATGGAAAAAATAAACTTGCAAACCAACAATTATATCCAAACAAACTATCCACCCAAGAATCATGTTTCCATTTTTGGTCTTCAAAGTGATTTTACCATTCTTCTTGAACTTCCCCAATTTCATTTTTCTTCTTCTCTTCCTTCTCCTTTTTCATGTTCATTCCTGTCATCATCATCTTCTTGACCACATTCTCATGTCCCCACTGGCAGAGTAGCAACTCCTAGGGAATCAATCCTTCTAGAGTAGATTTACTGAAATAATTATACCTAATTCTCAAGTTGGACACTAATTCCCTGCTTTGATTTGGGAACGGGAAGTAAGGGGAAGAGACAGGATTTTCTCCCCACATGTCGGAAGATGTTGAGAATGAACTTAGTTACGGGAGTTGGGTTAGAGATGGTAATAAAGTTTATCGCCACAAACGGGGATGAACGAGGATGGAGATGAAATACATGAGGTCAGAATGGGAAAGAGGACACGGAATTCAAATGGTCGGTCAACAAATCCATTTTAATAGAACTAAAATAAAATAGGTCACAATAAGAACTTCAATTTCACCCCATGGAAAAACTAAGCAAGTTTTTCGTTGAACATAAATCATTCTTTTAATTACATTAAAGAACAAATAAATCTATGTTTCTTCTACCATGTAAAATTTTTGACAATAAATAGAGAGATAAATAAATTACAGTCAGTGTTCGAGAATCTTTGACAATAAATAGGTTTGAATCAAGATATAAGGTTTTAAATAAAAAGGCATGATTTGTAGTTGGAGTGAAATGTTGGATTGTAATTAGAAGAAATTTGCTTTTGAATTACTTAGTATAACAACTTGTTAATAATTATTTACATTTCTTTTCTCTTCCTTCCTCAACATGGAAGGTTTTTGTGTTTGTGACCTTATTTTATATTTGAACAACGGAAACAAAAGAGAAGACCAAAACTTTAGTGCAAGAAAAGAAATTAAGGGAGAAACTAATTAAACTCTAGTTGAGATTTTCTTTTGTTGGTAAAGCTAAAAAAATATTTTCTTGAAGTTTCGTTGCACTATTGGAAAAATTAGCAACTGTAAAATCTTCCTCCAAAACATACCTAGGTTCCTTGATGAACTAGTTTTATGTACCCTTTTTCATGCATTAATTAAACTTCTGTCCAACATTCTATGTAGCTTTCGCTAAGGAATATCATTAATTATAATGCAAAACCAAAGTTTCATTTTGTAAAGAAGCATGTGGTATACTCAAGATTTCTTTTCTATCTCTAACATAAATAATATTGGAAGCAACTTTTTGTGCATCACATAAGTAACTGTACATAGCATAATTTTCATTATATATATTTGATTAAATAAAAATTTTATGAATTTCTGTATTTGATAGACATACATATGAATGCTTTTTTAATATAGGTCGTGCAATTTGATTTTAAATAATGGATCAATTTTTTCAGTATCATTTTTTCGTATTTAATGAATGATAGAGATATATAACTTATAGTATTTCTAAATTTACACCTCTTGATTGCCTAAACTTTTGATAGGATAATATAAATATACATACCTTCATTATTGTTGATGCCTCAACATTAATTGTGTTTATGTTTTGCAAAAGAAATTGATTACTTTCATATTGTTGATGTTCTTAGATATCAAAGATGATAGATTCTTATCTAGATTTTCATCAATTTTTCATGTTCGGAGTTTTATTGTTTAAAAATATTTTTTTCGTATAGAAATGTAAACCTTAACAATTCGAAATGTCAAGACTTGCAACTCACGTAACTACACACTCAATACACCGATTATAAAATATGTATATTTTAGGCAAGAGATTCTCTCCAATTTGAAGAGTGGCCTATTGACACAAACTAGATATAATAATTAGGTTCAAGTGACATGTCCTTCGCGGTTGTTTGCCCCACCTATAGTATGCTAATTCTTTCTAGCGTGGTTCTTGTACGAAAGCTAACGGAGAATGAAGGAGTGTTGCCTTTACCAACATTTGGGCATGCTCCAGATCTGAACAATACAGCAACATCATGAATTTCTAATCGTCTCTGTAGGGAACAAAAGAAAAAGGCGAAATAATTCATGGGAATTTTTTGTTGGAAAGAAAAAAGGAAAAAAGATACAAGGGAAACTGCAAAAGCATTTTTCATCAAAAATAGCATTGGGAAAAACCAATGGAAATATTGGCTTGAACATTAGAGGAGGGTACGTGTAAGAAAAGGCTTACCGAAAAAATGAAAATTTGGTAAATTTAAAAGCAGTTGTGGTTTAAAAAAGAAATTGTGATCATTTTAAATGTTTTCTATTAGGTTATTTCTTTGTCCTTGTAATTGATTTCATGTCCGAAGTTTGTTTCATTTTTTAGCTTTAGTTACTAAAATGAAGAATTGTTATTCTTTTAACTTTTGATCTTACTAAGGGAAATATTAGTTAATTAGGATTAATAAAAATCGCTTGAATAATGACTAGATATATTTTCTTAATCACATTAACTTAGCAACTACATAATGAAGGACTTCCATCATAACACTTAAATATGCTGCTAAAAATATATTTATATATATACATACATATATACATATATATGCATGTATATATATGTATACAAATATATACTGTTTAATTGCATAGTGTTTTGAATTGGAGATTAGTTAAATGTTTGAGTTGTTAAATATTGTGTCCAAGTTATTTTAAACGATAAGGTCCAAATAAAAAAATTAAATAAATTACAGAGTGGGCCTCTTTACTAGGGCTATATCAAGTCAGAAAACCCTAGCACAGAGCTTAGGATTGACTGATTAATGTATTTAATAAATACCTTATGTTAGAACTAAAACTTAAGGATCCTAGAAATCCGAAACCCTGACTACCACTACCTATCTCAGCTTCTCTATAGTTATAATTCTTTCTTCAATGATAAATTACAAGGGATCAAGAGAAGTTCGTAAGCAAAAATGCTGGAGATAAAGAAATTAAAAACTAGTAAAACTTTACTACCCTACAAAAGTACTAAGAGTAACTTTACTACTCTAGCAATGAGAAACTCTAGTCACTTCCACCTTCTATATTAGTATAGACTTGCATCCATCACCTTTTTTCCCATATCTAGAGTTAGGTAAGGATGGGGCTTAATTAGGGGAGTTAGGCTAGGATTGGAGATGAATTTTATTCCCACAACGAGGATCCATGGTCATGAAGGCAAGGTAAGGGTAGTGGGGATATTGGCAGGGACTTCAACATATTTTGGAAATTTTATTTTTTCTATGAATAAGCTGCAAAAGTTGGTGATAAATGTTAATTGACAAGAAATCTTTTCACTATTCGGGGATGAAGGAAATCTCGTTTCGTCGCTATGTAGACATGTCCCCAATGGCTGTGACAAAAGGCTTTGTGCGTTAGTTCCATCTCTTGTTTCACTTGGTTGTTAAGTTTGATGAGTTTTTTTTGTCTTGGATCATGTAGTAGTCTTCTTTTTGTATGCTAGTCCAATGTAGTGGGGTTTGGTATATAATTGTTTTCCAAATCAGTAAGACGCGAAATTATTCATATTAAATTTGTATATTTTTTCTATGAAAATAAAGGTTTGAAAATATAAAATTAATAATTTTACTTTTTAAAATGACACTCATTCTATCCCAACATGTTTAGATTCATTAGCTTTTAAATGAAGTTTATGAAAGAAGATATTATAATCAATTATTTGATTTTAGGATAACCTTAACTTATAACCTTTTAAGTACAATGATTTATTAATTTCGAATGAGTATTAACATTAAAAAATTCAAATGAAAAACTGAAGCAAAATTTTACTCGGAGAAGAAAAATGAAGTTTCTCTAAACAAAAATTTATTAAATATAACCAAAATGTTAGTTAGTGCCCGCTCCCAACTAACTCCCTGCCAAGCCCATGGTCGGTCAATAAAACTCATTTAATAGAACTAAAATCAACCAAGTCAAAATTCCAATTTTAGTTTACCCCAAGAACAAACTAAGCAAAATTTTCATTGAATAAAAACTTTCTTTTGATTAAGAAAATTATGAAATCCTTAGCTCATTTGGCCACCAAACAGCCAGACAATAAAATAGCAGCTAACACAAACCATCCACAAAATTTTGAGCCGAAAATGAGTTGTGTTTCAATTTTTGAACATAATAATGTGTAAACAACAGTGCTATCAGATCAAATAAAACAATCACTCCAGAATCTCATTCCCAATTATGACGTTCACAATGATTTTATCCTTGCTGCTACTAGCAAACAACATGCAGTGCAATGATTGGAATAGGAGTTCAAGGATGGGGCAAAATCGTATCTCTGATTCTTCACATGGTCCCTGATTCACTGCTTAGTTTGTGGATAGGTATTAAAGTACGGGGTTATACATTATTGAAGAGGAACCAATGAGGTGGATGAAAAGTTGAAGCTTAATTTTTTTAATTAGTGGGGTGAAAGAAAATTTTAAATGAAATCTTAGGTGGTTAAAACGTTGAATTTTTTTTAATTAGTGAAGCTGACAAAAATTAAAGAGAATTTAACTACGTTGGGTGAAACTGAAGAAAAACAATGTATCAGAAACAAAAATTTTTGACTAAGAGGTTCGGCAAATTTTTGAACCGCACTTTTTTTTTAATGCACTAAAACAACCTATGACTTCCGAACTTAAGAATGATGAGCATGCAAACTTTTCATTAATGATAAGTTTGCCATTGTATTCTTCGATGTAAATCCTTGCCAATTTAAACTTTTTATCAATCAAGAAAAATTGTACTTACTAAAACCTTCATTTTAAAATTTCCATTTCATTAAAAAATTTAATAATTTCAGGTGAAATAAAGAGGGAATTTCAAACTTACCAAGAAGACCGATCTACACTCACACATTTCTGAAGTATAGCTGCGCTATCGGCTCAAGTTAAGTGTCAAATATTTAATTTCTTATTTGGTGTTCCCTAAACAATGGTTTGTCCCTATACTAATAAATATCAGTATCTATATACCATGTAATTCGAACAATATAAAGCATGCGGTAGATTTTATGAATTACCTTTGTCGGCCTAGTAGTCGCGACATTTGATGGACATGAGATAGGAGGAGGGCTAATTGTCTTAAATATTTAGGATTTCATATTAAAGTGAATTTGTGGTAAAACAAATAACCTTTGTTAAATTTAAAATACATAATATACTAAGTAAATTGCAAGACAGTAACCCCATCATTGAATTCTGGGCACTTGTCAAATGTTCTTCTCTGATTCTAGCCTATGCCTTTCCACCCCAACCACTCTTCCCAAATTCTGTCATCTTTCCCATTTTTTGTACTTGAGAGTTCTGGACAACTTTAGTAAGCTTCTTAGCTAATTCTATTAGTAATCTTGAACTATGTTGACATCTAGAATCGTCATCAATCACTTCTGCATCTGCTGCTCTCTAATTCTCTTTTTCCATAACAGGTGGAGGTGTTTCTTTTCCCTTCTTTTCTGTTCCAAAATACTCCTTCCTGAACTATCTCCTTCTTAAACATTGATGACATGCTCTATGAAACGGCCTACTATGTCATTATTCCGTATATCTTCTGCATAGATTAACACCCACATATTGTCTCCCACCCGGGAGCCTGTATCCCCTGAAGATCTTATTGCCTCACGGCTTCATCATGATCACTACCCACTTCACCTTCAACTTCCATGTCCTCATCCTCTATCACAATCTCATCTGCTTTTGATTTCACGGTACCTTTATTTCCAAATGCTTCTAACCTTCTACACATATCTTCCATCATCAATTTCCATTTATCTTCAAGCTTTTTTCAATTTTCCAGCAATTTCATGCTTAAACCATTCATGACATCTCTATCCTATAATAATCTATTAACTCCAGCATCTTATGCATAGCCAATGGGTTTCTTAGGACATTTCACAACTGATTTGCAATGACAAGCTTTCGAGGCTTCTTTCAACCTTTATTTTTATTTGTTTTTAGAGTTCTCTCTCTCTCTCTCTCTCTCTCTCTCTCTCTCTCTCTCTCTCTTTATATATATAGGTTTCTCTTACTTATGCTCTTATGGTATATGTTAAAACAGATAAACTAACGCTATATTTAGTGATTCAAATATTACAAAAATCTCATTATATCACATATGGAAATTTTGCACTAATAATAATCACTTATATTTATTCTCCTCAATTGTATCAACTAGAATCCTAATTATGAAAGTACCTACGATAGTTTATAGCATTTCTTTTTATAATATAATTTTCCTTTATGGTTGATCTTTTGTCCTTAAGATTTCATTGTTATTCTGTAGGTTTTATTTGACAATGTTGCATTAATAAAACCTACACAATAAAAGATAATTACCCTAAGGGAAAAAAATAAGCCCTAAAGAAAAAATATATTATAAAAGGAAAGGTTAGTGGTACCAAGAATTAAAGATTCTAATTGCTACAACTAAGGTAAATAAATATAAATGATTATTAATTAGTGTAAAATTTCATAGTTTATTCGGTGAGACTTTTTTTTAATATATTTTTACCAAGTATTAGTGTGAGTTTATCTGTAATAACGTGTACTATATATAGTGGCCCACGTTAGACAAGCCCACACATATGCATTTATATATATGTATGTGTATATATATGTATATATATCTAATTAAATCACATATGGAAATTTGCACTAATAATCACCTAGATTGATTTACATGAATTTTATCAATCGAAATCTTTAATATTCTCTGTCACCCTCACCCCAAAAAAGAAAGCACCGGGGATTGTTTATAACATTTCCTTTCATAATATATTTTCCCTTTAGAATTTATCTTTCCTCATTAGAGTTTATTTTTTATTTAGTATATTGTATTAATAAAACCTACCAAATAAAAGATAAATACAAAGAAAAAATAAACCCTAAAGAAAAATATATTTTGAAAGTAAATATGAAAGACAATCTTATATTATTTTCTTTTTTTTGTTTTTTGGGATGGGGGGCGGGGGCGGGGGAGGGGGGAGGGAGAGGGGGAGGGGGAGGGAGAAGAATGGAGGTCTTGGGTGGGAATGATGAGAGGGGAAGAGTAGAGAGATTGTTAAGATTCTTATTGGGATAATTAGGGTAAGTAAATATCAATGATAGTTAATTAGTACGAACATTTCATATTTATTTAATGTGTTTTTTACAAATCTTATGAGTATTTATATATGTATATATGTTTGTGTGTTTATGTCTAGAGTAGTGATAGGCACCTCTTTGTAGAAGGGATTAATCCCCTCAAATGAGGACATTTAAGTAAATTTAACATAAATGGAGTTGCAAATTTACATAATGTTCCTTTTGTAATTTTACAATTTGAACTTGATAATTTTAAAAGCAACTCTCCCTATAATGCTATATGTAAAAAAATATCAACTTTATGTCATTTCAAAAAACAACTTTATCATCTTCCATCATCTCATCTCTCTCTTCTTGTAAAAGGATGTATGAGTGATATGCTAATTAAGTTAATAGGTGAGCTAGCTAATTGAGGTTGATAATTTAGAACATTCATACACTTGTTAGTGCTGGTCAGTAAACAAGTGCTGGTGCATCAACCTTTTTTCTTTTTTCTTTTCTTTTATTTTTTATTTTTTACCAAACAAGCTAGCGACTAGCAAGCTGACCTGCTTCTTTTTTTTTTGAAAAAAAAAAAGTTGGTGGTGAGCTGATGATCCTTCTTTCTTTCTTTTATTTTTTAAAATTCTTTTACCAAACAAGGTGATGACTATCGAGCTGACCAGATGCTTTTCTTTCTTTTTTTTATTTTAACCAAACAATAGACTGATCTTTTAGTGAGCAAATGCGATGTTTTTTTAGTCATTTTAAAAATTTTTAGTCATTCTTACATCAATTCAAACCAACTAAAATGGCTCGTCGTACATCAGTTAAGATATTTTCAATTCGTTAACCACACAAGATGTCCTAAATTTGAAAGAGACTATCATCAAACAAAATGCTTCCAAAGCTATATATATATATTTTTTTTGAATGACCCAATATGATATGAATTCAATAAAGGATTATTCAACAATTTGCAGAGGAGCAACTAGAAGGTTGAAGACATTATGGATGAGGCTTCAATTAAGGAACTTTGAGTTTAATTAGAAGGCTTGGAAAACTTTACAAGACTTCTAAGACTCATAAAATTTATAATAAGCTCACTAAAATAAAACTAGAACCTTCCGACTATAATAGAAGATGAAAGAAGCAAGGAGGGAAGAAAATAGAGCCTACCATCCCCGATAGGTGTCTGGACAAATAATTAAGGCTTTAAGACTACATATTAATTCTTTTCAAAATTAATTAGTTTTTAGTTAATTATTGATTTCTTGATTTCCACGCTATTAATTAACTTTTATTACAAGTTTACGTATCTTTAATACTTAGTAGGTTTTATGAAGAGGAGTATGTTTTCTCTATAAATACCTACTTATGCCTTCTCTTGTGAACAACTAAGTCTAATATTGATGATATGAATTTAGAGTTTCCTCCAATCTTATCTAGGGTTCTTCAACCCATCTTAGATAGCTTTCTTAGTTTGCTTTCTTAGTTTGTGAACAATCGATTACATAGTTTTTTTATCATTTCCAATTCCTTCTTTTGATTGATTCTTGGAGTTCTTGTTCTTGGAGTTATTAATCTAGGTATTCTAATATGTAGTTTGGGTTTTAGGGCCATAGTTTCCTTAAGGTTCTTGCTATCAAGTCGGGAAGAGTTCCTCCTCTCACTATTGGATTTATGTTGCTTAGTTTCTCATAGATTCTTTAGTTGAGTGTTAGAACTAAAAAATCTTCAATAGAAGTTCTTCATCAAGGAGGTCATATGGGGAATGTGAAAGATTTAATTTGCAATCAAATTAGGAATTCACATCACTATAACTTATTCATTTGTTATCATGTGCATTTATTTTAATTTTTCAAAATAAAATTACCCATATTAATTATAAATATATTATAATTGTCTCTATACCCACTAATTTTCGTAATTTTATGTAATTTACGTTAGTTTCACTAATTTTTCATATAATTCACTATTTTCTGAAAATTACCCCATAATTTGTTCATTTCTTATGATATACATTTATTTTAGTTCCCCAAATAAAATTACTTTTATTAATTATAAATATATTTATAATTTGTGTATAAACCCTCTAATTTCCGTATTTTACGTAATTTACAGGAGGTTCATTAAGTTTTCAAAAAATTCACTATTTTCTCCAAAATGACCCTAAAACTTTTTCATTTTTTTATGATATACATTTGTTTTCGTTTTTCAAAATAAAATTACTTATAATCATTATAAATTTACATATAATTTGTCTTTAAACCCTTTTTTAATTTTATGCAATATAATATAGTTTCTCTAAATGTCACATAATTTACTAGTTTCTCAAAATGACCCCATATTTATTAATTTTTTATGATAAACATTTATTTCAGTTTTTCAAAATATAATTACTTATAGTAATTATAAATATACTTATAATTTTTCAATATTCTTACTAACTTTGTTATTTTTGGGTTTAGGGTTTATAATATACGTATAATTTTTCTCTAAGCCCACTACCTTTGTTATTTTAGGTAATTTACATTGATTTCACTAAGTTTTTACAAAATTTACTCGTTTCTCAAAACTCGCAACAAATATTATAGCAAAAAATATTACCCACTCTAGAATCCAATTTCCATTTATTCCTTTACAATCATTTTACCTTTTTTCTTGGACATCCAAGAAGAAAGGTTTTGATTCTTGTTCTCCTGTTCCTTCTTTTCCTTTCCCCCATCTTCGTCTTCGTTCTTGTCATTATCACTATCATCATCTTCTTTGCTGAATTCTCCTTCCCTTGTTGGTAGATTATCGGCTGTCTTAGAAAATAAATCTTTCTAGAGTAATTTTATTGCAAAATTTATACTTGATTCTCCACTTTGGTTCCTAATTCCCCTCTTAGCCTTGAGATTTGCAAGGTGGGGATAGGGCTATCCAAAAAAAATTTTGTTTAAAACATTCCGCTTTTTAGGGAAGTTAACTAAGAATGACCCTACACTATTTGCCTAACCCGCACTTTGCCCTTGAACTCATTCTTCAATTTTTTCTCCTGAAATAAAATCTTCTGCTAAAAAGTGGCTCGCCACCACAAAATGCGACGTAGCCAACAAAAAATGATTGTGTGCCGAATACATGGGGGATTTAGAGTGGCAAAAATATGAATTATTTGCTCTCGATTCCTCCAAAATACCCCCATGCGATTTACTTAGCTCACATTCTATCCATGAGCTTATTTCTTGATTTTTTTTCCCTTGAACAAAAAAGGCTTATAAAAAGGTAGCCCATAGCTAGGGACATTAATAGGTTGGATAAAAAAATAAAAACAACCGTAACTGAAATTTAAGTTTTGGATAGTTTCATTTTGGATAAATAAAATTTTCTTTCTCCCAATTAAAATACGTTTCAATTTTCAGTTTTAAGCTAATAATTAATTATTACTAACATTTATTAATTTCAATAAAGTTAGGAGTGGGTGATGTTTTTTGGCCTAGATAAAGTTAGATTAATCCTAACCCATTAGATTTTAGAGTTTTGGGCCTAATCATAAACTCGTTATGTAATTATTAAACCTAGTTATCCTAGCCATCAAAAACCCTAGCTGCCGCCACCTTAGACTAGTTCTTTCTTTCAAATTATTTTCTTTTACTGGTTTCTGAAATTAGAGTTTCATGTGAGATTGATTCGTTTTTATGATTGCTTTCTTGAGGTATGAATTTATAAATCTATGTTCTTTTCACACGAAAGTCTTAAATTACACAAGATTGTGACCGATGTTGTAAATTATATGTTTTTGGCGCTTTAAAATTTGAATCAACATTGGTCATTTTTCAAACAATAATTTTGGAAAAAAAGGTTTCTTATCCTAGCTGGGTTTTGAAAAAAAAAAAAAAAAAAGAAGAAGAAGAAGAAGCAATTTCTTCAAGGATTCCATATGAACTCTTACTATAAAATGAGATAAGAAGAATGAGCGAAACATGACTAACTTTTGCTTATGTACATGAGGAAAACTTTCATATTTGGAAAGCATTTAGGAGAAGAGTCAATGACTCAGTCAACACTAGACAAAGTTTACTTTGCTAGCAAACAAAATATTTAGGGATAAGATAGTAAGAAATCATAAGAAAAAAAGAGCAGTCTCATCTTTTTGTTCTTTCTTTCCAAACGCATCCACACCTTATCTTTTAAAATCCACATATAAAACCAGTGCTACTTTATAATTAAACCAATATTCCTTCTTAAATAATTTCATAAAGAAATCCCTCCTTTATTGTTTCTCCATCTTCTAATGCTCTTTTCACATTTTACCTATATTAAAGAACAAATAAATCCATGCTTCTTCTACTATGTTGAATGTTAATAAATTAGAGTCAATCTTTGATATTCTTCAACAATTAATAGATTCAAATATCAATATTAAATCTTCGACAATATACCAAGATATAAATAAATTACAATCAATCTTCCATGTCTTCAACAATCAATAGATTTGAATCAAGATATAAGGTTTTGGATAAAAAGGCATCACTTGTAGTCTGAGTGAAATTTTGGATTTTAATTAGAAGAAAGTTAGTTTTGAGTTCCTTAGTATAACAACTTGTTAATAAATATTGACATTTCCTTTCTCTTAATTCCTCAACATGGCAGGTTTTAATGTTTGTGACTTTATTCTATATTTAAACAAGGGAAACAAAAGAAAAGACCAAAACCTTAGTGCAAAAACATGGAAGATTTTTGTGTTTGTAACTTATTCTACTTGAGATTTTGTTTTGTTGATATAGCAAATAAAATGTTTTCTTGAATTTTCATCACATCATTTAAAAAATAGCAACTGTAAAATATTCCTCAAAAACCTACCTAGATTCGTTGATGAAACAGTTTCATGTACCCACTTTTATGCAATAATTAAACTTCTGTCTAACAATACAAACTGCTTTAGCTAGGGAAAATGATTAATTATAAATTAATCATTGGAAGAGTACATTAATTATAAAATGTACCCATTCAAGATTGCTTTCCTATCTCTAGCATAAATAACATTGGAAGAAGTTGTTTCTTCATCACATAAGTAGCTATATATACCATAATTTTTCGTTATATATATCTATATATGATTAAGTCAAAATTTTAAGAATCCCGTATATGATTGATATAAATATGGATGTTTCTCAAGCAATTTTATTTTACATAATGGGTCGTTATTTCTATTCCATTTTTTGGTATGTAATGAATGATTGAGATACAAACTTATAGTAATTCTAGATTTATACCTCTTGATTGTCCACACTTTTGATAGGATAATATAAATATATATACCTTTATTATAGTTGATGCATCAACATCAATTGTGTTGTAGAAACTAATTACCATTACAGAAGCTATTTACTATTACAAGCCAAAAATAGAGGAAAAATAACAGCGGAAGAAACAAGAAAAATTATACAGCCTTCTTTGTTCAAGGAAAACAAAAAGAATAAACCTCCAGAGCTGCAAAATAATAAATGATAGTAAAATGAAGGTAAAGAAATTGGAAGAAAAACTTACCACCGCTGTGGACAATGGCCGCCGGCAGGAGCAGTAACGAGAAGTGAGAGACAAGAGCCGAGCAGCGGCTGTGAGGGATGAGCCACATCGAGGCGTCGCTGGTGAGTGGAGGAGTGATCGGACCCTCAGATCTGGACCTCAACCGGAAACCGTCACTGGTGCATCTTCTATCTCTCTATCTTTCGGCTCTCTCTCAAACATACACAGAAAAAGGATCAAACAAAGATCCAGGAAAGCCGACGGTCGCAAGAAGCCGACAGGCAGAGGAGAGCAGCGGCTGAAACCGCAGAGAAGAAGAGAAGGAAAAGTTGGGAAAAACCAAGAGTCAAAGAGAGAGAAGAATGAATCCCAAGGGAAGAAAGAAAAACGACTGCACAAGAAATGAGGGAGAGACAGAGGGGTTAAATGGGGAGACACCAACGGGCAGCCCGGGTTGCCAGGCCGGGTCTGACCCGGTCTTTCTTGACACAGTCGAAGGGCACCTCTTCTCCAACTGAGGTCCAATTTTATCATAGGGAAAAATGGGCTGAAAAATGAAAATTCTGGGGAAGACATCAAGGACCAAAAGGACTACAATCTCCACCTCGAACAATATTTTCCAACTTTTGTTTGAACTTACCGTCAATCTAGTTGCATCCAAGTTAAGGAAATCACTGCAAAACATAAACTTGTCAGTGTTAGTACCAAAGTTTGCAGGATGATTATCAGTACTAATCTTGTCTATGTCAATTAAACCACTAGAAAGCTTTTCTCTAATAAAATGGTATTTGACATCGATATATTTGGTTCATTTGTGATAAACCGGATGTTTACATAAATATAAACAACTTTGACTGTTAGTATAAATAATAGCTTTTGAATGTAAAACGTGTAATTCATTCAATAACCCTTCAAGCCAGATGCCTTCTTTGATCATTTCTGTCGGCGATATACTCAGTCTCAGTAGTTGAAAAGGCAACTACTGGCTGTAGTTGGGATTTCCATGAGATGTAATTACCGCTAGGGTGAAGAAGTAGGATGAGGTAGATTTCCTACCATCCTTATCACCTGCAAAATCCAAATCAACAAATCCAATTAATTCAAAATCAGACCAATTGTGATAATGTAAACCCCAATCTAAAGTTCCGTTAAGATAACGCAATAGCCACTTGAGAGCAGCTCAATGATCTCTTCCAGGATTAGACATGAATCTGCTGAGAAGGCTTATAGAAAAAGCAATGTCAGGACTGGTAGATATCATTCATTGAGTACATAACTTAGCCTATAACCATTCTGAAAGGAATATTAGCCATATCTCTTTTCTCACATTCAGTTTTAGGACAGGTTTTATCAAAAAGTTTGAAGTGGCTTGCTAGAGGAGTTATAACAGGCCTACACAGGTGCATTGAAATTTTGGATACGATTTTCTGAAGGAAGGCTTTTGAGACAGAAACAGGGAACAATCAGATCTATCTCTTGGAATACTCATTCCAAGAATTTTGGATGCAATACCCAAATCCTAAATATCGAATTCAGATTTCAACAAGGATTTCAGATCATCAATTTTAGCTTTATGTCTACAAGAAATTAGCATATCATCCACATAAAGCAATAAATAGATAGCAGAATCAATATTAGAACAAGAAAAATAAAGACAACTATTATAGTTGCTTTTAGAAAAACAAATTTTCAACATAAAAGAGTCAAACCTCTTGTACCATTGCCTGGGTGATTGTTTAAGTCCATGTAAGGACTTTTTCGAAAGACACGCTATGTTTTCTTTGCCTTTAACCTCAAAACCTAGGGGTTGACGCATATGTATGGTTTCTTCAAAATCACCATGTAAGAAAGTGGGTTTAACATCAACTTGTTCCAGATTTAGATCATGAAAGGCAACAAGAGTAAGAATAATCCTGAACATTTTTTATTTAACGACAGGAGAAAAAATTTCATTAAAATCAATGCCCTCAACTTGTGAAAAACCTCTTGCAACCAACTTGGCCTTGAATCTAGGAGATTCTTTAGAAGACTCAGGTTCTTTTATTTTGAAAATCCATTTGCAATCAACTAACTTTTGTTTTGAGGGTTTTGGAACAAGAATCCAAGTTTTATTTTTGTTTAAAGATGTCATTTCCTCATTCAAAGCACGTAACCATAAAACACGATCAGGGCTTTTCAAAACCTCAAAAAAACATAATGGTTCGTTTTCTTCCACATAAGATGCAACAGAAGAAGGTTTTGGAACACCAGAAGAAACAAGAAGGCATCTAACTTTGTCCATAATGGTACGGTTCATCCTTTCGGCAACTCTATTTTACTGTGGGTTATATCTAACCATTCTATGATGTAGAATGCCGTATGATGCACACAAATCAAAAAACTTACGGTTATAAAATTCAAGACCGTTATCAGTCCTGATAGTTTTTAGTTTATTTCTAAAATTATTTTTGGCAAAATGTTTCTATTCACAAAACTTTTCAAAAGTTTGATCTTTGGTTTTTAAAAGAAAAACCCAGACATGCCCTGAAAAATCATCAACAATAGACAAGAAATAAATATTAACACCAAAAGTTTGAACCTTTTTAGGTCCCCAAAGATCACAATGTACATAATCAAATATTGCAGAAGACTTGTGAGTGCTGGTTGAAAAACTGATTTTGTGTTGTTTTTCCAAAACACAGTGGTCACAAAAATCCAAGGAATCAATTTTGTCACCAGACAAAAGATTTTTTTTTTTTTTTTGTAAATAATAAAGTCCCTTTTCACTAATGTGGCCGATTCTCTGATGCCACAAAATAGTTTTTCAAGAACAGATTTTGAAATTAATGCAGCGGAGTTACAAAATGTTTTACCAAGAAGAATGTATAAAGTTTCTCTTTTAAAATCTTTCAGTGTGACTAGTTTCTTTTACAAACACGTAAAATACCGTTTTTAGATTTAAAAGAAAAACCCAAATAGTCTAAATGACTAAGAGGGATAAGATTCTGACGTAGGTCGGGTACGTATCTCACGTCAGTGAGTTTCCTAGTCACACTATCATGCATTTTACTGAAAACATTACCAATACCTTTAATATCACAAACTTGATTTTTCCCATAAAATCCTTTCCTTGACTTAATGGTTTGAAATCAGAAAACCAGTGTTTTTTTTAGGTGTCATATGAAAAGAACAACCAGAGTCGAGAACCCAATGACCAACAACTTCAGAACATATGGAGAAAGAGACACACACAAAACCTTTGAAAATATAGAATTACCATCTGAATCAAAATCATGAGTTTTATTACTCCCTTTTCCATGTTTACGTTGTTTTTCATCTTTAATCCGTTTAAAACACTTGTTTTTTATATGGCCCTCTTTGCCACAATAAAAACATTTTACTTTATTTTTCTCTCATGATTTGGATCACCCATTACTTTAAAACGGTGACTAGGAGGTTCCCTCTGGTGAACTCTTCCTTGCAAAAAAAGATTTTCGATTTTCGATTTTCGATTTATTTTTCTTTTGTAAATCCAAATCCTTAGATTTCAAAGCATTTTTAAAATCGGAAACAGATAAACCATCTTTGTCATATTTAATAGCAGATTTAACATCGTTGAAAGATTCCGGTAAGGCATTTAATAAAATGACTGCAATATTTTCATCAGAGAAGTTTTCTCCAACGTTTTGAAGTTCCAAATTGATTTCATTTAAATCATCCATATTTTCTGAAAGTTTTTTTGACCCGCTCATTTTAAAACCGAAAAGTTGCTCTTTTAAATAAATTTTATTTGAAAGTGGTTTTCCCAAATATAGTTTTTCCAATTTAGTCCAAATTTCAAAAGCATTGTCTTTTTCATCAATTTTTCGTAAAACATTATCGGTTAAATGCAAGGTGAGGCAGCTATGAGCATCACCTACTTTTTCTAAAAGAATTTCACCCTTTCAAGATTCCGGATACTCTTTAGGGCTACAAATAGTGGGTACAATTTCATTTTGTACCAAAACTGCTTTAATTTGTCCTCCGGCACATTACAAAGTCAAATTTGCCATCAAACTTATCAGTTACAATTTTTGGAACTGACATGTTTTGAAGGCAAATAAGTGTAATTAAATGACTAAGAAAAATGAAAGATTTAAAAAATAAGTTTTGAAAGAAAAGAATTAAATTGCCTAGTATTTTTGAAAAATAAAAGTACAGCTTCGAAAACACGGCGTTGGTTTGTTTTAGTTTGCTTGATTCCTTTTGTGTGTGTTTTTGAAACAAACGGCTCCACAACGTGAAGCACAAAAACAAAGAAACAACCAATATAACTTAAATAATGAGAGTCACGGCAGCAACAAAAACTACCTTACCACCAATCAGAAAAAGACAAAATAGAGGAAATAATAATTAAATAAAACTTTGAAAAAGTAGAAAAATGTGCAAAGACACAGATGCTTGAAATCTCATGGATTCAAGCCAGGCTTGGATTTTGTAAATTTTGAAAAAATTAAAAAACAGAACAGGAAGAACACCAGTTGCAGAACAGTTACATAAGCAAAACCAAAAATAATAATAGTAAACAGCACAACTGAATAGAAACATAATTCAGTAGAAGAGTAGTAATAGTAATCGGCGGCAAGGCAAGCAACAGAAAACAATAAAAAAAACAGACGAAACGGCAGCACGCCGAAAATAGAACAGATAACTGCAGCAAGCCAGAAACACCAAAAACAGTAGCAGTAATCGACGGCAAGCTGAGAGAAGAAACTAAAAACATAAACAGAAAAAATAACTGAAATAAAAGAAGAGTGAAAGTTCCCTCAGATCTGGTATTGTCGTTGGTTGCCGGCGAAAATGAACTAAACCGTACCTCTGATCCTTCTTGTTGTAGAAACTAACTACTATTACAAAAGCTATTTACTATTACAAGCGAAAAAATAGAGGAAAAATAACTACGGAAGCAACAAAAAAAATTATACAGCCTTCTTCACTCACGGCAAACAAAAAGAATAAAACTCCAGAGCTGCAAAATAATAAACAATTAACAGTAAAATAAAGGTAAAGAAATTGGAAGAAAAACTTACCACTGCCACGGGCAATGGCTGCCCGCGGGAGCAATGACGAGCAGAGTGACAGACAAGACAACGAGTAGCGACTGTAAGGGATGAACCGCGTCGAGGAGTTGCCAATGAGTGGAGGAGTGATCGGACTAAGATCTGGACCTCAACCGGAAACCGTCACCGATGCACCCTCTCTCTCTCTTTATCTCTCTCTATCTTTCGTCTCTCTCTCAAACATACACAAAAAAAGGATTAAACAAAGATCTAGGAAAGCCGACGGTCAAAGGAAGCTGATGGGCAGAAGAGAGCAGCGGTTGAAACCGTAGAGAAGAAGAGAAGGAAGAGTTAGGAAACACCAACAGTCGAAAAGAGAGAAGAATGAATCCCAATAGAGAAAAGAAAAATGATTGCACAAGAAACGATGGGGAGAGAGAGGTTAAATGGGCAGACACCAACGGGCAGTCCGGGTGTCCAGGCCTGGGTCTGACCCGGTCTTTCTTGACCTAGTCAAAGGGCACCTCTTCTCCAGCTGAGGTCCAATTTTATCATAGGGAAAAATAGGCTGAAAAATGAAAATATTGGGAAGACTTCAAGGCCCAAAAGGCCTACAAATTGTTTTTAAGTTTTTCAAAAGAACTTGACTACTTTCCTAATGTATATGTTCTTAGATTTCAAGTTTGATTGATGCTTACCTGCATTTGCATCAATTTTCCATGTTCAATGTTTTTCTGTTTCATTTTTGTTGTGTAGAAATATAAACCTTTACAATTGAGAATTTCAAACTTGTGGCTCACCTAAATACTACAAGGTCAAATCTTAAGCACCGATTATAAAATCGTATCTTCTAGGCCAGAGATTCTCGCCATTTTGATGAGTAGCCTAGGGATACAAACTAAGGAGAATGATTAGGTTCCAATGATATCTCCTCCGGCTGTAATTTTCCCAACCTAAACTATGCGAACTCTTTGTAGCATGGTTACTGTATGAAAACTAAATGAGAATGAAGGAGTGTGCCTTCGTCGACATTAGAGCATGCTCCAGATCTAAACAATATAGAAAGACCAAGAATTCATAATCCTCTCTCCAAGGAACAAAAGAAAAAGGCAAAGGAATACATGGAAATTGCTTGTTGGGTAGAAATAAGGACTAAAGATGCCAAGGAAGCTGCAAAACCATTTTGCATCGAACATGGCATTGAGAAAACTGAATGGAAATATTGGCTTGAACATCGGAAGATGGTACGTGTAAGAAAAGGTTTACCAATAAAATGAAATATTTGGTAAATTTAAAAGCTATAGTGCTTTAAATGATTTCCTTTAGCTTATTTCATTTTTATTGGAATTGATTTTGTTGCTTCAAGGATAAGAAATATGGGATAATGTACAATCTTTTTCTTTGAAAATTTTCATTTTTTAATTTTAGTTACTGAAAGGAAGAACTCCTATCTTTTTAACTTTTGATCTTACTGAGGGAAATATTAGTTAATTAGGATTAATAAATATCACTCTAATGATGAGTAGATATATCTTCTTAATCACATTAAGTTAGAAACTACGTAACGAAGGACTTCCATAATAACACTTCAATATATTTTTCTAAAAATGGAACTTTTTACCCTTTTGTTAATTCCTTTTTACTATCGCAATAATTTTGAGAGTATGGACAATCAAAAGGTGTAAATTTATAATTACTATAAGTTATATATCTCATTCATTCATTACATAAAAAAAATGCTATATTGAAAAAATGATCCACTATTTAAAATCAAATCCCATGGCCTATATTAAAAAAATCCATATTAATATCAATCATATACGGAAATTCAAAAAAAAGTTTTACTTTTATCATATATATATAGAAATATATATGTTAAATATGTGTTCATATATATGTGTATATATTTATATATGTATATATGTATATGTAAATGTACATATATTGTTTTATTGCATAGTGTTTTCAATGGGAGATTTGTTAAATGGTTTGGATTGTAAAATTTTTTGTCCAAGTTATTTATAAAAAAACAATAAGGTCCAACTTACAAAATCAAATAAGTTATGGAGTAAGCCCTGTTAATAGGACTATATCATGTCAGAATAATCCTAGCTCACTAGAGCTTAGCATTTGCTCCTTAATGTACTTTATAAACACGCAGTGTTTGAATTAAACCTTAAGAACCCTAGAAATCAAAAACCCAGATTACCGCCACGTATCTCTACTTCTCTGTAATTTTACTACTTTCTTCAATGATTAAATACAAGGGATCAAGAGAAGTTTGTAAGTGGCAAAACATAATTTGGAGTAGAAAAATCAAGTTTCTCTAAACCAAATTTTTTAAATATAACTTAAATTTAAGTTAGTCCCTACTCCCACCGTGACTCAATGTTATTCCTATAACAGATCAACAAAGCCATGACAAAATAACTAAATCTAACAAAATCGTAACCTAAACACTTTGTTTTACACTCATTAGCAAATTAAACAAGTTTTTCGTCTTACATAAATTTTTTGTTGATGAAGAAAACTATGAAATCCTTAACCAGTGTGCTCAACAAACGACCACACAATAAAATAGTAGCAAAGACACACCACATCTGAAATTTCTAAGCCTAAAATGATATGCGTTTTAGACTATTAAAAATATAAACTTGCAACCGAAAGAACCATTATATCAAAATAAACTATCCACTTAAGAACTTATTCACCACTTTTGGCCTTTAAAGTGATTTTACCATTCTTCCTGAACTTCCCCAAAAAAGTTTTCATTTTTCTTCTCTTCTTCCTACTCCTTTTTCATATTCTCTTCATGTTCATTCTTGTCATATCATTATCATTCTCTTCACCGCATTCTCCTGTGCCACTGGCATAGTAGCAGCTCTTAGGGAATCAATCCTTCCAGAGTAAATTTATTGAAATAATTATACCTGATTCGCAAGTTGGACACCAATTCCTTTCTTGCATTTGGGAATGAGAAGAAGGAGATGAGACCAGATTCTATCCCCACATATAGGAAGGGGTTGAGGATGAAATTAGTTCATCCATACATACGGGGATGAATGAGGATGGAAACGAAATACATAAGGTCAGAATGGGAAAGGGGACACGAGTTCCCATCTCCAACTATCCCTTTGCCTTTCCTATGTCGGTCAAGAAAACCCATTTTAATGGAACTAAAACCAAGCAAGTCAAATTTGATTGTTCTTATATTTTAAATTTGATTGATTCTTATTTGATTTTTATCAATTTTTCATGTTCGGAGTTCTTTTGTTTCATTTTTTCTCTGTAGAAATATAGACCTTAACAATTAAGAATGTCAAGAATTGGGTCTCACCTAACTACTACACCCTTAATTGTAATGCACCAACTATAAAAGGGTATATTCTAGGAAAGAGATTCTCACCATTTTGAAGAGTGGCTAAACATAAACTAAGGAGAATAATAGGGTTCTAACAATATCGACTCTGTCTGTAGTTTATCCAACCTATAGTATGACTTTTTCTAGGGTGGTTCCTGTATGAAAACTAAATGAGAATAAAAAGTGTTGCCTTCATCGACATTGGAGCATGCTCCGGATAAAAAAAATAGAGCAAGATAATAAATTTGTAATCGTCTCTCTAAAGAGCAAAAGAAAATGGCAAAGGAATTTATGGAATGTTTTCTGTGGGAAGAAATAAGGATTAAAGATGGCGGGGAAGATGCAAAAGCATTTTATATCGAAAATAGCATGGGAAAAAACAATGGACATATTGCTTGATGATTAGAGAAGGGTATGTGTAAGAAAAGGTTCACAGACAAAATGAATATTTGGTAAATTTAAAAGCAGTAATGGTTTAAAAAAGAAAATATGACCATTTTAATTATTTTCCTTTAGGTTATTTCATTGTTGTTGTAATTGATTTTTTGTTTCAAGGATGAGAAAATGGGGTAACATACAATATTTTTGTTTTAAAATTTTGCTTTATAATTTTAGTTACTGAAACAAAGAATTGCTATTCTTTTAACTTTTGATCTTACTAAGGTAAATATTAGTTAATTAGGATTAAAAAATATCACTTGAATGATGAGTATATAAATGTTCTTGATCACATTAAGTTAGAAACCACATTACGAAGTACTTCCATCATAACACTTCAATATGCTTTTAAAAATAGAACTTTTTACGCTCCTTGATAAGTTCTTTTTACTATCACATTAATTTTTAAAGTATGGATAATATTTAAGAGGTAAATTTAGAATTACTATAAGTTATATATTTCAATCATTCATTACTTAAAAAAAATGATTTAGAAAGAAAAATCATCCATTATCTAAAATAAAATCGCATGACCTATATTAAAAAACAATACATATTTATATCAATCACATACGGAAATTCATAAAATTTTTAATTAAATCGTATGTACATACATTTGTGTGTGCATGTACATATATATTATAAATTTATATATACATCGACATATATATATACATATACATATACATATATATGTATATATGATACATGTGTATATATTGTTTTGTTGCATATTTTTTGATTGGGAGATTACTTAAATGTTTAGTTGTTTGATATAGTGTCCAAGTTGTTTTTAAAGAAAAAAAACAAAAAGGTCCAAATTACAAAATTAAATAAAATACGGAATGGGCCTCTTTATTAGGGCTATATCAAGTTAGAAAAACATACCTCATTCGAGCTTAGGATGGGCTCATTAATGTATTTTATAGGTGCCTTATGTTGGAATTAAAACTTAAGAACCTTAGAAATCAGAAACCCTAACTACCACCACCTATCTCTCCTTCTCTATAATTTTACTACTTTCATCAATGATTACATGGGGTCAAGAGAAGTTTGTAAGTAAAAAGTTAGAGAGAACGAAATAAAAGATCGATTAAAACTTGTGCCTCCTAAGATAAATTAGATTACTAAGAGTAAGTTTACTACTCTAGCAATCCGAAACTCTTGTCATTGCCACCTATCATATTACCCTATACTTGCATCCATCACTTTTTTTCTCGTATGTAGAGATGGGTAGGGATGGGGATTAGTTAGGAGAGTTCGATTGGGATTGGGGATGAATTTCATCCCCACATACAAGGATACAATGTGATGAAGACAAGGTAAGGGTGGTGGGGATATCGGCGGAGACCTTAACCTTTATGAAATTTAAAATACATAACGATTAAATAAATTAACACCATCATGGAATTCTTGGTACCAATCGAATGTTCCTCTCTAATGCTAGCCTACAACCTTCCCACCCCAACCACTGTTCCCAAATTCTTTCATCTTTCCCATGTTTTGTGCTTGGGACTTTTAGACAAATTTAGTCAACTTCTCAGCTGATTCTGTTAGTAATCTAGAACTACTCTCCAATTCACTTTTTCCCTAATTGGTGGGCGTGTTTCTTTTCCCTTCTTTTGTGTCCCAAAAAACTCCTCGCTGAGCTATCTCTTTCTTGAACATTAACGATATACTCCACAAAAAGGCATACTATGTCATTATTGCCTATATTTTCTGTGTAGGAAAAGACCCACATTATTGTCACCTACTGGGGAGCCAATATCCCTGAAGATCCCATTATCTCACGACTTCTTCATGATCGCTACCCACTTCATCTCTCATTTCCATATCCTCGTCCTCGATCACAATCTCATCTGTTTTTTATTTCGCGGCAACTTTATTCCCAAATGCTTCTAACCTTCTAAGCATTTCTTCCATCATCAATTTCCAATTATCTTCAAACATTTTTTCAAAATTTCAGCAATTTTGTTCTTAAAACATTCATGACATCTCTTTCGTACAATAATCTATTAACTCCAGTCTCTTATGCATAGCTGCCAATGCAGGTTCCTTTGGACAATTCACAACTGATCTTCAATGACAAGCCTTTGAGGCCTCTTTTAGCCTTCATTTTTGTTTATTTTGAGTGTTCTCTCTCTCATAGGTTGTTTATTTTGAGTGTTCATTTTTGTTTATGTTGGTTAGTTTCTCATAGGTTCTTTAGTGGAGTGTTAGAACTACAATATCGTCCATAGAAGTTCTTTATCAAGGAGGTGATCATGGGAAGGTGATGGATTCAATTTGCAATCAAATTGGGAATTCACATCACTATAGCTTATTCATTTTTTATGACCCTCATAACTTATTCGTTCGGTATGACACTCATTTATTTGCAGAAGAATTACCTATATTAATTATAAATATACATATAATTTGTCTTCATACATACCTATTAATTTCTTGATTTTATGTAATTTACATTAGTTTCACTAAATTTTAAGATAAGTCACTAGTTTATGAAATTAGCCACGTAACTTACTCATTTGTAATGATAAACATGTGTTTTAGGTTACCAAATAAAGTTATTTATATTAATTATAAATATACTTACAATTTCTCTCTAAAACCACTAATTTCTTAATTTTGCATAACTTACATTACTTTCTCAAAATTTTCAAATAATTCACTAATTTCTAAAAATGACCCATAACTTCTTCATTTGTTATGATATACATTTATTTTAGTTTTCCAAATAAACTCAATTATATAATAATAAATATATTTGTAATTTTTGTCTAAACCCTCTAATTTTGATATTTTACGTAATTTACTTGACTTTAACTAAGTTTTTTACAAAATTCACCAGTTTCTCAAAATGATCCCATAACGTATTCATTTTTTATGATATACATTTAGTTTCGTTTGTCTAAATAAAATCATTTATATTAATTATAAATATGATTACAATTTTCTCTAAACCCAATAATTTAATATTTTACGTAATTTATATGAGTTTCATTAACTTTTCACAAATCTCACTAGTTTCTCGAAACAACCCTATAACTTTTTCATTTTTTATGATATACATTTGATTTACTTTTGCCATATAAAATTACTAATAATTATAAATATAAATGTACTTTATCTCTAAACCATTTCTTCATTTTATGCAATTTAATATAGTTTCTCCAAATGTCACATAATTTACGAGTTTCTCAAAATGACCCAATAATTTATTCATTTGTTATGACAAACATTCATCTTAGTTTTTAAAAATCTAATTACTTATAGTAATTATAAATATACTTATAATTTTTCGCAAAGCCCACTAACATTGTTAATTTAGGTAATTTACATTAGTTTCACTAAATTTTTACATAATACTATTCCTTCTCAAAACTTGCAGAATATACAACCATTATAGCAAAAAACATTATCCACACTCTAATCCAGTTTCCATTTATGACCTTCACAGTCACTCTACCTTTTGATTCTTGTTCTCTTGTTCCTTCTTCTCCTTTTCCCCTCTTCTTCTTCGTTCATGTTGGCATCATTATTATCATCTTCTGTACCGAATTCCCCTTCCGTCGTTGGTAGACTTATCTTCTCTCTTAAAAAACAAATCTTTCTACAGTAACTTTATTAAAAACTTTATACTTGATTATCCACTTTGGTCCCTAATTCCCCTCTTACACTTGTGATTGGCAAAGTCGGGATAGGGATATCCAAAAGTTTTTATTGCTTTTTTGAAAGATTCCCTTTTTTAGGGAAGTGAACTAAGAATGCACCTACACTACTTTTCTAACCCGCACTTTGTCCATGAATTCGTTCTTTATTTTTTTTTTTTATTTCTATACTAAGATATTTTTCCAAGAAATGGCTCGCCACCACAAAATGCATCGGATCAAACAAAAAAATTCTATGTGCTGACAACATGGACGATTTTGAGAGATAGAAATATCAATTTTTCGCTTTCGACCTAGAACTATTCAAATGTTCAATTCGAAACCTTTTATTACTTTTGGATGTTAATTCTTGATGGAAAAGGAACATTTAATTTTCACATGACCTTTCTTAGGGGCACTTCATAACAAAGAAAAGAAAAAGAATGATGAAGTATATCCACAACTATCATGATCCACCTATACTATTCGTCTATTCATCGGAGTGATGAAAACAGAGGCAATCACAGGTAATCAACCTCCAGCAAAACTTGTCCCCTTGTTTTTCATAAGGAAGAAACCCATTAGAGCCACCACCTATCGTCGGCCAAAGCAACCTCAGTCAACAACAAAAATTTAGATGTTACAGTTACTTACCTTTAATTTCTTGTAAATATAGACTCAATTGCAAAGAAAATAGAAACAAAATTTTTTAATCTTAAAATAGTACAACTTTTAGATGATAATAGGATATTTTGATACCCCAATTTCTTCATGGCAAAAACTATAGAATCAATCATTTTATCAAATAAATTGGTATATTTCAAACCCGAAGTTGGATTTGTCTAAGTGACATTTCATGATTCAAACAAAGCATAAGAAAAATAAGGGAAAACATCTAAGAAGAAAAATGATTTTGAGTGATTCAAAAATTTCAACAATGGTTTCATGACTTCCTCTACAAAATTAGATCTAAATGTGCCATTAGAAGGTGAGAAACAAGATTCCAAGGCGATCATAGTATTTTGGTACTTACTTTGATTTTCTTCAGGCCAAATTTTATAACAGAGTACATAATTTTTTTCCATGGCATCAAAAACATAAAACTAGATGGTGTTTTCTTTGAGGCTTAGAATTACGTTCGGACAATCATTGCTGCCAATCGATACCCACAAACCCACTGTCATCGCCGTTAGAGCTAGCAGTCTCATTCTCCTAAACACTCCCCGCTTTCTTCTTTCTCATCTTCTGTGATATGATTGCGCCCCCAGTTCTTCTTCTTCTTCTTCTTCTTCTTCTTCTTCCACTTCCTCCTGTCAGACTTTTAAGCACCT
This sequence comes from Catharanthus roseus, assembly GCA_028651295.1. Lineage (NCBI taxonomy): Eukaryota > Viridiplantae > Streptophyta > Magnoliopsida > Gentianales > Apocynaceae > Catharanthus > Catharanthus roseus. The sequence goes on along the minus strand of JAPQWS010000125.1, from coordinate 74,426 downwards.
CCTGCCATCTTCTTCCCCTTCTACTTCCCCTTCCTCTTCCATTCATCGTTGCACCTTTATCATGGATTAGGTCTTGCTAAATAAAAATCACGCTATTTTTTTTATTAGGTCCAACATGTGCCAGGAATTATCACGTGAAAGTCACATTCTCGTTAAATATTAACAATTAAAATTAACAGAAGGGTAAAATATATATGTTTAAGGTTAAATTTATACATTTTGAAAGTTCGTGGTCACGAACATAGCGTTTTTATTTCAAGGTGAAAAACCAAAAAATGAGAAAGTTTAAGGGTCACTAGCACACTTTACCCTTATAATAATAATAATAATAATAATAATAATTATTATTATTATTATTATTGTTACCTGCTTAAATTATTTGGGTGAAAAATGAAATTTTCTTAAGGATTCCATTATATACTCTTGTCATAAATGGAATAAAAGGAGAAAACAGAGGGAATAATGATTATGTGTTGTCTACTTGCATGAGGAAGATATTCTTATTTAAAGAGGGTTTTGAAGAAGATTAAATGGCCGTCAATAGAATTTATTTATGTTGCTAGCAATCCAAATATCATGGATTTCATAGCAAGAATGATTAAAAAAAATAAAAATTGTATTCCTATCTCATTGTACTTGCATTTCGAAAGTAGCTCACACAAAATATTTCATAAGCACACTGGATTGTCTAGTACATTCTCTGGTACACTCTCTAGAATATATACTTGAACAGTAAATTTTTTCATAGGGTTTATCTTTTAGAGTTTAGGGTTTATCTATTATTCTATAGGATTTATTGTAGGCCTTTGGCCCTTAGTCTCCCAATCTTTTTCCCTATTTTCTAGCCCATTACTTTCTTTCCCTATGATGTTACATCAGGCCACAACGGAAAGAGATAAGGTTGTTGAACTGGTCAGAGATGACGGGCCGGGCAAACCCGGGCTTGCCCTTTCTAACCTGACCTATTTCTACCCTCTCCTCTCCTCGGTTCTCAAAACACATAGCCAACTCTCTATTTTCTTTTTCTCTTCCACTACTGCCCGTTGCGTCTCTGTCTCTTCTTCTTCCTTTCTCGATCTTTGCGGCTAGCTGTAACCACTGCCTCTTTGCCTCTTCAGCTTTTGTGCTGCTGTTTTGCTTGTACCGATCATCAGTCTCTTGCAATCGTTTTTTGATTGCTATTTTCTTGAGGGAAATAGAAAGGGTGAGAGAGAGAGAGAGAGAGAGAGAGAGAGAGAGAGAGGAACCGATGATATTGTAGCCCATAGACTAAGGGAAAAACCTCAACTTTCACCGATCTTACTATGTTTATCGCCGGCGCCTCGACGCAGCTTGCTGCTTTTCGCTGCTGCTCGGCGCCCCAGACATCCCGGCACGATGGTTCTCTGCTGGAGATACCTACATCGCCGTGGCAAGTAAAGGTGCATTTATCTTTATTACCTTTCTTCTCTTGATTGTTCGTTTTGGCTATCCTTTGGTCTTGCCGTTCTCGGCTTGAACCGATTTTCAGGAAGAAGAGGAAGTGACATTTTTGTAGTAGATAGGGTTTATTGTTCCGCTGCTTTAGTAGTTAATATTGTAATAATAAATAGATTGATTTGTAATAGTAATTTTTTTCCCAACAAGTGGTATCAGAGCTACGGTTTGGCTCGTCGGTACAGGAAACTTCAGAAGATTTCAAGTCTGAAGGAACTGTTGAGTTCCTCGGATTTGGCCAGTGAAGTTCTCTTACACCTCTTTTTCATTTGATTGTTCCTTACTATTTTTTCGTTTTTGGCTTGCCATCGGTTACGTTTTTCTTATTTTGTGTTCTCGGCTTGCCGCCGATTATCCCTATTTTTCTGTTGCTTTGGCTTGCTGCCGGTCTATGATTACTATTACTCTACTTTTCACTGAATTGTGTTACTATTCAGTGTTTCTGTTTACTATTCTTTTTTTATATCTGCTGTTTTTGTTATCGGTTTTTTTTTCATTCAGTTTTTTTCAAAACTATAAAACCCAAGCCTGGCTTGAATCCGTGAGATTTCAAGTTTTTGTGTCTTTGCGCATTTTTTGTTTTTCAAAATAGATATATTCTTTTATTTTCTATTCCTTCTGTTTTTGTCTTTTTTTGCTCTTTGGTGAGATAGTTCTATTCCTATCGTGTTTCTCGTTACTCAGTTATATTGTTTGTTTTCTGGAGTTTCGTGCTTTACATTGTTGCGCTTGTTTTATAAGAAAAGCCCAATGAACGATTCAAGCAAACTAAAACAAACCAACGCCGTTTTTCTTGAAATTATATCTTTATATATTTTTCTTTTTCGAAAAAAAAATCGGGCATTTTATTTATTACTTAAACCTTTTTTAAATCTTTCATTTTGCCTAGTCACCTAATTACACTTATTTACCTTCAAAATATGTCAATTCCAAAAATTGAAACTGATAAGTTTTATGGTAAATCTTACATTGTAATGTGGCAGAGGAAAATGAAAGTAGTTTTGGTACAAAATAAAATTGTACCCGCCACTGTAACCTTGAAGAGTATCTGGAATCTTGGAATGGTGAAATTCTTTAAGAAAAATTAGGTGATGCTCATAGTTGCCTCACCTTCTATTTAACTGACAATGTTTTACGAGCAATTGATGAAAAAGACAATGCTTTTGAAATTTGGACTAAACTGGAAAAACTATATTTGGAAAATCAATTTTCAAATAAAATTTATTTAAAAGAGCAGCTTTTCAGTTTTAAAATGATCGGGTCAAAAACACTATCACAAAATATGGATGATTTAAATAAAATCGTTTTGAAACTTCAAAACGTTAGGGAGAAAATCTCTGATGAAAATATTGCAGTCATTTTATTAAATGCCTTACTCGATTCTTTCAACGATGTCAAATATACTATTAAATGAGGCAGAGATGGTTTATCTCTTTCCGATGTCAAAAATACTTTGAAATCTAAAGATTTGGATTTACAAAGAGAAAATAAATCACACGGTGAACACCTTTACATACGAGGAAGAGTTGACCGGTGGGAACCTCTTACTCATCATTCTAAAAGTAAAGGACGATCCAAATTTCAAGAGAAGAACTAAGTGAAGTGTTTTTACTGTGGAAAAGAGGGTGATATGAAAAACAAGTGTTTTAAACGAATCAAAGATGAAAAAACAATGTAAACATGGTAAAGGGAATAATAAAGTCGACGAAACCCACGATTTTGACTCAGATGGTAATTCTATGTTTTCAGAGGTTTTGTGTGTTTTACTTTCCCCTTCATGTTCTTAAGTTGTTGATCATTGGGTTCGTGATTCTGGTCGTATATTTCACGTGACACCTAACAAACACTGGTTTTCTCATTTTAAACCCTTAAATCAAGGGAAGGTTTACATGGGAAACAATCAATTTTGTAATATTAAAGGCATTAGAAATATTTTCATTAAATGCATGATGGTGTGACTAGGAAACTCATTGCGGTGAGGTATGTGCCCGACCATCGTCAGAATCTTATCTCCCTTGGTTATTTGGATTTTCTTGGTCTTTCTTTTAAATCCAAAAATGGTATTTTACGCAATTGTAAAGGAAACCTAGTCATGCTAAAAGGTTTTAAAAGAGATACTTTACACATCCTTTTTGGTAAAACAGTTTGATCCTCCTCCGTATTGATTTCAAAAACTATTTTTGAAAAACCTATGTTGTGGCATCGTCGGATTGGCCATATTAGTGAAAAGGGACTTTATTATTTACGAAAACAAAATCTTTTATATGGTGACAAGATTGATTCTTTGGATTTTTGTCACCAATGCGTTTTGGGAAACAACACAAAATTAGTTTTTTAACGAGCACACACAAGTCTTCTACTATACTTGATTACGTGCATTGTGATTTGTGGGACCTGAAAAGGTTCCAACTTATGGTGGTAATGTTTATTTCTTATCTATTGTTGATGATTTTTCGAGGCATGTTTAGATTTTTCTTTTAAAAACTAAAGACGAAACCTTTGAAAAGTTTTGTGAATGGAAACATTTTGCCAAAATATCATTCTAGAAATAAACTAAAAAAAATCAAGACTGATAATGGTCTTGAGTTTCGTAACCGTAAGTTTTCTGATTTGTGTGCATCGTATGGCATTCTACACCATAGGACGGTTAGGCATAACCCACAGCAAAATGGAGTTGCCGAAAGGATGAACAGTACCATTATGGAGAAGGTTAGATGTCTCCTTATTTCTTCTGGTGTCCCAAAATCTTTCTGTGGAGAAGCCGTTAGCACGGCTGTCTACCTCATCAGTAGATCTCCTTCTACAGCCATAAACATTAGGACTCCTATAGAAGTCGGGTGTGGTAAACCTCCTAACCTTTCCAACCTGAGAGTTTTCGGGTGTACAGCCTTTGCATATCAGAAGGAGGGTAAGCTAGACCATAGGTCTAGAAAGGGAGTGTTCATAGAATATCCTAGTAGGGTGAAGGGTTATAGAGTGTGGTTAAAGGATGAACCGGGCGTAAGGGTTGTTATCAGTAGGGATGTTATCTTTAACGAGTTAGAAATGTCCTGTCTTAAGGATAAACCCATCTCTGATGGTCCACCTACTATTCACACTCTTAGTAGTATTCCTGTGGAGGTGCAGATAACATCTGAACCATCTCTAGAACCACCTCAGAAACCCAATACCAACAAAATCTTACCCACATCATCTAGCAGCACACCTGATCCTCCTAGTATTCCTAAACCTATTGATTCTTTTTACAAGGCTCTGATGAGGAGGAAGAGTACCCTGAGGCCCAAGCTCAAGCCCTTAGGGATTACCAGCTTGCGAGAGATAGGGTTAGAAGGGTACCTAAGGATCATCCTCGGTATGGTTACTCCTACATTATTTCATATGCCTTTGTTGTTGCATCTTATGTGGAAGAAAAAGAACCATTATATTTTTCTGATGTTTTGAAAAGCCCTAATTGCAGTTTTTCGTTACGTGCTATGGATGAGGAAATGTCTTCTTTAAATAAAAAACAAAACCTAGATTCTTGTACCAAAACCTTCTAAACAAAAATTAGTTGATTGCAAATGGATTTTCAAAATAAAAGAACCGGAGTCTTCTAATGAACCTCCAAGGTTCAAGGCCAGGCTGGTTGCAAAAGCTTTTTCACAAGTTTAGGGCATCGATTTCAACGAAATTTTTTCTCCTTCTGTTAAATACAAAAGGATTAGAATTATTCTTGCTCTTGTTGCTTTTTATGATCTCAATCTCAACTAAATTGATGTTAAAAATCTGCTTTCTTGCATGGTGATCTCGAAGAGACCATATATATGTGTCAACCAACAGGTTTTGAGGTTAAAGGTAAAGAACACATGTTGTGTCTCTTGAAAAAGTCCTTATACAGAATTAAACAATCACCCAAACACTAGTACAAGAGGTTTGATTCTTTTACGTTAAAAATTGGTTTTACTAAAAGCATCTATGATAGTTGCCTTTATTTTTCTGGTAATAGTGTTGATTCTACTATTTACTTATTACTTTATGTGGATGATATGCTAATTGCTTGCAGTCATAAAACTAAGATCGATGATCTAAAATCTCTATTAAAATCTGAATTCGATATGAAGCATTTAGGTTTGCATCCAGAATCCTTGGGATGAGTATTTCAAGAGATAGAACTTATCGTTCAGTTTCTCTGTCTCAAAAGCCTTTCCTTCAGAAAATTGTATCCAACTTTTCCATGCACTTGTGTAAGCCAATTATAACCTCAATTGCGTGCCATTTTAAACTTTTTGACACAACCTGTCCTAAAACCGAAAGTGAGAAAAGAGATATGGCTAATATTACTTAAAGAATGGCCATAGGTTCAGTCATGTACTCAATGATATCTACCTGTCCAGACATTGCTTTTTCTATAAGCCTTCTCAGCAGATTTATGTCTAACTCTGGGAGAGATCACTGGGCTGCTCTCAAGTGGCTTCTATCGGAACCTTAGATCGAGACTTACACTATCATAATTGGTCTAATTTTGAAATAATTGGATTTGTTGATTCTGATTTTGCAGGTGATAAGGATGGTAGAAAATCTACCTCATCCTATTTCTTTACCATAGCGGGTAATTGTCTCGTGGAAATCTCAACTGCAGCCGGGAGTTGCCTTATCAGCTACCAAGGCTGAATACATCGCAGCAACGGAAGCGATTAAAGAAGCCATCTGGCTTCAAGGGGTTATTGAATGAATTAGAAGTTTTACATTCAAAATATATTATTTATACTAATAGTCAGAGTTGTTTGCGTTCATGTAAAAATCCTATCAATCATGAATGGACAAAACATATAGATGTCAAATATCACTTTATTAGGGAAAAAGTCTCTAGTGGTATAGTTGACATACACAAGATTAGTACTGATAATAATCTTGTAGATTTTGGTACTAAAACTGTAAACATTGACAAGTTCCTGTTCTGCAGGGATTTCCTTCATTAGGACACGATATGATTCTTGTTAAGTTAAAACAACGTTTGGAAAAATATTGTTCGAGGTGGAGATTGTAGGACTTTGGGCCTTAGTATCTCAATCTTTTTCCCCATTTTTTCAGCCCATTACTTTCTTTCCCTATGATGTTACATTGGGCCACAACAGAATTTGCCCGTTGTAACCTAACCTATTTCTACCCTCTCCTCTCCTCGGTTCTCAAAACACATAGCCGACTCTCTATTTTCTTTTTCTCTTCCTCTGCTGCCTGTTACGTCTCTGTCTCTTCTTCTTCCTTTCTCGGTCTTTGCAGCTAGCTGTAACCGCTGTCTCTTCGCCTCTTAGGCTTATGCACTGCTGCTTTGCTTGTACCGATCATCGGTCTTTTTCAATCGTTTCTTGATTGCTGTTTGCTTGAGGGAAATAGAAAGGGTGTGAGAGAGGGAGATAGAGAGAGGAACCGATGATATTATATCCCTTAGACTGAGGGAAAACCCTCTATTTTCACCGATCTTGCTGCGTTTATCACCGGTGCCTAGACGCGGCCTGCTGCTCTTCACTGTTGCTCGGTGCCGCAGACATCCCAGCACGGTGGTTCTCCGCCGGCAATACCTACATCGTTGCGGCAGGTAAGGGTGCATTTATCTTTATTATTTTTCTTTTCTTGACCGTTTGTTTTAGCTATCCTTTGGTCATGCCATTCTCGGCTTGAACCGATTCACAGGAAGAAGAGAAAGTGACATTTTTGTAATAGATAGGGTTTATTTTTCTGCTGTTTTAGTTGTTAATATTGTAATAGTAAATAGATTGATTTGTAATAGTAATTAGTTTTCCCAACATTTATAATAATGAAATTACTATAAAATGAGTGTACTAGAGGATGTTCTAGAAGATGTATTAGACGATTCTAGCTATTTCATAAGCCCAATAATATCATTGCAACTTCATGAAGTAACGAATCTTTCTTCTTTGTTAATTTCACAATTATATCTATAGCCTTAAAAAAATTTATAACCTTAAAAAGATTTGATAAGTGCACATTTGCATATTCAAATGTTTCTTTCACATTATATATATATATATATTAAACAACAAATAAAAATATGCCTCTTCTACCATGTTTAGTCATTGACAACCAACGGAGAAATCACGTAAATTGTGGATGAGATTTTTAACAGTTTAGTCGCATCATTATAGAATTAGAAACCGTAAAATCTTCCTCCAAAACCAGCCCAAATTCCTTGAAGAACTAGATTCCCATAACAATTTTTCATGCAATAATATACTTCATGATAACATTTTAATCTAATTTAACTAAAAAAATACCTTTACAACTATAATTTCATATCGAAGCATTATTTCGTAAAGAAGCAACCGTCTTGCGATTAGAGTATTTAACTTCACAGCAACCTATATGGTATGTAGAACTCTAACATGTTAATGCTATATTTCTCAAACAACCAGTTAGTATAGAGAATAAGAAAGATGATGCACGCAGCTACGGAAACTTCTTTCAATCTCAATGTAAATGTTTTTACAAATTCAACAATACTTATTGAATCGGCACAAATTTTTGTTTGTTCTTTATTGTTTTTCAGATATTAATCATTTTAATTATTTTGATATCATTTAACATAGGTTTATCTTGTTAAGGTAGGGTTTGAACTATTCAAAATTTATATGCATTCCATTAATTATTAGAAGAATGGACATGTCTGGAACAGAAGTAGGGTGCAATACGGGCGTATAAGCTGGAATAAAATGAAAGACCTACTTAATTACATGGGAGACTAATTAGTTAAATTTTTTTGTTCTTTAATGTTGGGTCCAAGTTGTTTCATAAGAAACCTATGGGCCGTATTAGAAAATTCTTGAAGTTAGGAGTGGGCACTGTTGTTTGGCCCAGATCAAGTTAGATTAATCCTAGGCCATTAGATTTTAGAGTTTAGGGTTGATTATAAACATGTTATATAAAAATTAAATCTAGAGATCCTAGCCATCACAAACCCTAGCTGCTGCCATGCTAGACTTATTCCTTCTTTTGAATTATTTTTATTTTACAGGTTTCTAAAATTGGAGTTCAATGTGAGATTGATTCATTTTCATCATCACCTATTTAAGGTAAGAATTTGTAAATCTATGTTGTTTTGACACGAAAGTCTTAAATTAAAGAATATTGTGATTGATGTTTTAAATTATATATTTTTGGTGGTTTAATAAATTTTTCTGAACATTGGTTATATTTAGAGCAGTAATTTTGAAAAAAAAAAATTCCTTGTCCTAAGTGATTTTTTAAAAAAAGAAGAAGAGATTATTTGCTTTTGAGTTCCTTTGTACAAAAACTTCTTTTCTCTTTATTCCTCAACATGGCAGATTTTTGTGTTTGTGACTTTATTCTATATTTGAACAAGGGAAACAAAAAAAGAGACCAACCTTTTGGGTAAAGAAAAGAAATCAATGGAGAAACCATGTAACTCTACTTGAGATTTTCTTTTCTTGATATAGCTGATGAAATATTTTCTCGAAGATTTGTCGCACCATTAGAAAAGTTAGCAACTGTAACATCTTCCTAAAAAACATACCTATATTCTTTGATGATCCAGTTTCCTATACCCATTTTTGTGCAATAATTAAACTTCTGTCCAACATTCTTAGCTGCTTTAGCAAAGAAAAACCATTAATTATAATGCAAAACTAATGTTTCATTTTGTAAAGAAGAAGCATGTGGTACACTCAAGATTGCTTTTCTATCTCTAACATTGGAAGTAGTATTTTGTGCATAAGTAGCTATATATACCATAATTTTTCATTATATTTATATGTATTTCTATATGAGATTTTTTAAAAATTTTATGACCTTAATATGGATTGTTTTAAATATAGGTCATCCAATTCTATTTTAAATAATTGAATTTTTTTAATTTCAACTTTTTTTTGTATGTAATGAATGATTGAGATATATAACTTATTGTAATTCTGAATTTTCACCTCTTGATTGTCAATATTTTTATAGGAAAATATAAATTATACCTTGATTATTGTTGATGCATCAACATTAATTTTTTTATGCTTTAGAAACCAAATTGGCTACTTTCCAATTGTTGGTGTTCTTAGATTTAAAATTTTATTGATTCTTATCTGCATTTCCATCAATTTTTCTTGTTCCAAGTTTTTTTATTTCATTGTTTTTGTGTAGAAATATAAACCTTTACAATTTAGAATGTCAAGACTTGCGGATCACCTAACTACTACACCCTAAAATCGTAACGGACCAAAGATAAAAAATGTTTTTTCTAGGCAAGAGATTCTTGCTATTTTGAAGAGTGGCCTAGGGGCACAAAATAAGAAGAACTATCGGGTTCCAGTGATATCTCCTGCAGCAGTAGTTTTTCGAACCTATAGTATGTTAACTCTTTCTGGCATGGTTCCTGTACGTAAACTAAATGAGAATGAAGGAGTGTTGCCTTCACCGACATTAGAGCATGCACTAGATCCAAACAATACAGCAAGATCAAGAATTTGTAATCATCTCTTTACGGAACAAAAGAAAAGGTCGAAAGAATACATGGAAAGCTTTTGTTTGAAAGAAATAAGGAATGAATATGCCAGGGAAGCTGCAAAAGCATTTTGCATAAAAAAAGGCATTGGGAAAAACCAATAGAAATATTGACTTGAACATCAGAGGAGGGTACTTGTAAGAAAAGGTTTACCGACAAAACAAATATTTGGTAAATTTAAAAGTTATGGTCATTTTAAATGTTTTCCTATAGGTTATTTCATTCCTGTTGTAATTGATTTTCTTGCTTCAATACAATCTTTTTGTTTGAAAATGTTCATTTTTTTAATTTCAGGTACTCATAGGAAGAATTGCTATGCTTTTAACTTTTTATCTTACTGAGGAAATATTAGTTAATTAGGATTAAAAAAAGTCACATGCATGATGAGTAGTTATATTTTCGTAATCACATTGACTTAGCAATTACATAATGGACTCCAACCATAACACTTAATATGTTCTTGAAAAACAACTTTTTGCCCTTTTTGTTAAGTCCTTACAATAATTTTTGATGTATAGACAATCAAGAGGCGTAAATTTAGAATTACTATAAGTTATACATCTCATTCATTCATTACATACAAAAAAATGATATAGAAAAAAATGATCCATTATTTCAAATCAAATTGCATGACCTATATTAAAAACATCCATATTTATATCAATCATATACATAAATTCATAAAATTTGTACTTAAATCATGTGTACATATATAAATATTCATATATATATGTGTGTGTATGTGTGTATACATATGTATATATATAAATGTATTCATATATATATGTATATATGTATATATATTGTTTTATTGCTTAGTGTTTTGATTGAGAGATTAGTTAAATGTTTGAGTTGTATAATTTTGTATCCAGGTTAGTTTATAAAAAAAAACAATAAGGTCCAAATCAAAAAATTAAATAAGTTATGAAGTGGGTCTTGTTATTAGGGATATATCTTTTCAGAATAACCATAGTTCATTAGAGCTTAGAAGTAGCTGATTAATGTCTTTCATAAACATTGTTGGAATTAAACCTTAAGAATCCTAAAAGTCAGAAACCTTGAGTACCGCCACCTATCTCTACTTCATTGTAATGTTAGTACTTTCTTCAAAGATTAATTACATGGTATCAAGAGAAGCTTTTAAGCATAAACATTTGAGAGAAAGAAATAAAAAATCTGGTAAAACTTGTGCTTCCTATGATAAATCAAAGTACTAAGAGTAAGTTTACCATGCTAGTAATCAGAAACTCTTGTCACTATCACTTTCAATGTTACCCTAGACTAGTTTCCATCACCCTTTTTCCCATATGTAGAGATGAGTTGGGATGGGGATTAGCTAGGGGAGTTCAGTCATGTTTAGGGATGAATTTCATCCCCACATACGAGGATGATCGGGGATAAAGACAAAGTAGGGGCAGTGGGGTTGTCGGTGGGGACCTCATCGTGTTTGGGAAACTACATTTTGCATATTTTACAATGAAAATGCATCAAAAGTTTATGATAAATGCCAATCAATAAGGAATCTGTTTACTATTTACGGATGGATGAAATCTCGTTCTGTCGCTCAGTAGAAGTGTCCCCGGTGGTTGTGAAAAAAGGCTTTGTCCCCTAGTTGTTTCTCTTATTTCACCTTGAATTTAAGATAAGCTTAACTTATTATATTTTTAGTGCAATTATTTCTTAATTTTGAATGATTATCACTTTAAAAAAATCAAATAAAAAAATAAAGCAAAATTTAATTTGGAGAAGAAAAATCAAATTTTAGTAGACAAAAATTTAATAAATATAACAAAAATTTGAGTTAGTCATGCTTCCACCCTACCCCATTGTCATTCCTATAATAGATCAAGAAAAGCCATGACAAAAGAACTAAATGTAACCAGATCACAATGTGAATACTCTGTTTTACCCCCATTAACAAGTTAAAAAAGTTTTTAATTATACAAAAATTTTTATTCCATCAAGAAAACTATGATACCTTAAACAGTATGGTTAAAAAACGACCACACAACAAAACAGTAGCAAAAACACACCACCTTCGAAGTTCTAAGCCTCAAATGACATGGGTTATCGACTATGGAAAATATAAACTTGCAAACCAAGAGAAACATTATATCAAAATAAACTATCCTCTCAAGAATCTTGTTTCCACTTTTGTCCTTCAAAGTGATTTTACCATTCTTCTTGAACTTCCTCAAAAATATTTTTCATTTTTCTTCTTCCATTCCTTATAATTTTTAATATTCTCTTCATGTTCATTCTTTTCATCATCATTATCATCATCATCTTCTTTACCACATTCTCATGTCGCTAATGGCAAAGTAGCAGCTCTTAGGGAATCAATCCTTCTAGAGTGGATTTACTAAAATAATTATACCTGATTCTCAAGTTGGACACCAATTCCATGCCAGGATTTGGGAATGGGAAGTAAGGGGATGATACCAAATCTTATCCCCACATGTCAAAAGAGGTTGAGGATGAAATTAGTTACTGGAGTTGGGTAACAGATGGTAACAAAGTTCATCCCTGCAACCACGGACGAACGAGGATGGAGTCGAAATACATGAGGTCAGAAAGAGAAAGGGGGCACGGGTTCCCACCCCACTTGCTCCCTTGAAATTCCTATGGTCGGTCTACAAAACCCATTTTAATAGAACTAAAACAAACCAAGTCACAACTCGAACTTCAATTTTACCCCATGGACAAACTAAGTAAGTTTTTCATTGAACAAAAAACTTTCTTTTGGTTAAGTTAAACAACAAATAAATATACATTTTTTCTACCATGTAAAAAGTTCGACTATCAATTGAGACATAAATTAATTAGAGTCAATCTTTGAGAATCTTTGACAATCAATAGATTTAAATCAAGATATAGGTTTTGGAATAAAAAGGCGTGACATGTAGTTTGGAATAAAAGCTAATGAATCTAAACATGTTGGGATATAATGAGTGTCGTTTTAAAATTTAAATTTATTAATTTGGTATATTTCAAACCTTTATTTTCATAGAAAAATACAAAGTTTTAATTTGAATAATTTCTATTCATACTAATTTGGAAAGAAATTATATACCAAACCCCACTACATAGGTCTAGCATACCAAAAGAAGACTAATACATGACCCAAGACAAAACAGACTCAACGAAGTTAACAACTAGGTGAAACAAGAGAAGCAACTAGGCACAAAGCCTTTTTGTCACAGCCAACGAGAAACTTCTACAGTGACACAAAATGAGATTCTTTCATCCACAAATAATTAAAAGATTTCTTATTGATTGACATTTGTCATCAACTTTTTCGATTTTCAAAACATGTTGAGGTTCCCGCTGATATCACCACCACCCGTACCTTGTCTTCATCCTCGTGCATCCTCGTAAGTGAACTCCTCTAACTAATCCCCATCCCTACCCATCTTTGCATATGGGAAAAAAGGTGTGGAAACTAGTCTAGACTAATATAGAAGGTTGCAGTGACAAGAGTTTCTGATTGCTACAGTATAAACTTACCCTTAGTACTCTGATATATCTTAGGAAGTACAAAATTTTCTCCAATTTTTTCACTTACGAATTTCTCTTGATCCCATGTAATTAATCATTGAAGAAATTAGGAATATTACAGAAAAGTAGAGATAGGTGGCGGTAGTAAGGATTTTTTATTTCTAGGGTTATTAAGTTTTAATTCCAACACAAGGTATTTATAAAATATATTAATGGGCTAATTCTAAGCTTTAATGAGCTAGGGTTTTCCGTTTTGATTTAGCCTAATAAAGAGGTCCACTCATAACTTATTTAATTTTATAATTTAGACCTTATCATTTTTTTTGTAAAATGACTTGGAGGTAATATTAAGCAACTCAAACATTCAACTAATCTCCCAATCAAAAAACTATGCAATAAAACAAAACATATATACACACATACGCATATATATGTGTGTACATATATATGTATATATAAATATACAATGTATATACATATATATTTGTATGTGTGTATATATATACATACATACACACAGAGATATATATGTGATTTTAGTAAAAATTTTATGAATTTCTGTATATGATTGATATAAATATGGATGTTTTTTAATATAGGTCATGAATTTGATTTTAAATAATAGATCATTTTTTTCTATGTCATTTTTTTTATGTAATGAACGATTAGGATGTATAACCTACATTACATCTAAATTTCCATACTTTCAAAATTATTGCGATAGTAAAAAGGATTTAGCAAAAGGGAAAAAAGTTTTACTTTTAAAAGCATATTGAAGTGTCATGATGGAAGTCTTTTATTATGTAGTTGCTAAGTTAATGTGATTAAGAAAATATATCTACTCATCATTCATATTTGTTAATCCTAATTTACTAATATTTCCCTCAGTAAGATCAAAAGTTAAAAGAATAGCAAATCTTCCGTTCAGTAACTAAAATTAAAAAATGAAAATTTTAAAACAAAAAGATTGCACGTTATCCCATATTTTTCATCCTTGAAGCAAGAAAATCAATTGCAAAAAGAAGGAAATAACCTAAAGTAGAACATTTAAAATGACCTTAATATTTTTCAAACAACTATAGCTTTTAAATTTACAAAATATTCATTTTGTCAGTAAACCTTTTCTTACACGTACCCTCCTCTAAAGTTCCAGCCAATCTTTCCATTAATTTTTCCAAATTCCGTTGTCAATGCAAAATGCTTTTGCACCTTCCTTGGCATCCTTATTCCTTATTTTTTCCAACCAAAATTTTCCATTTATTCCTTTGCCTTTTCCTTTTGTTCCATAGAGAGACGATTACAAATTCTTGATCTTCTTATATTGTTAAACATGAAGCTAGCTCTATTGTTGGTGAAGGCAACACTGCTTTATTCTTATTTAGGCTTCATATTGGAACCTGATTATTTTCCTAAGTTTGTGTCCCTAGCCGATTGCAAAATGGTGTGAATATCTATCCTAGAAGATATGTTTTTTATAATTCATGCATTAACATTCAAGGGTTTTTTAGGTAGGTGAGTCCCGGGTGTTGAAATTCTTAATTGTAAAGGTTTGTATTTTTGCAAAGAAACAATGAAACAAAAAGACTTGAAAAAAGAAAAATTGTTGAAAATGCAGATAAGAATCAATCAAATTTGAAATCTAAGAACATCAGCAATAGGAAAGTAGCTACTTTTCAAAAACGTAAAATAATTAATGTTGATGCATCAACAATAACCAAGGTATGAATATTTATATTATCCTATCAAAAGTATGGACAACCAGGAGGTGTAAATTTAGAATTACTATAAGTTATGTATATGAATCATTCATTACTTAAAAAACATGAAATAGAAAAAAATAATCCATTATTTAAAATAAATTGCATGTCCTATACTAAAAAAATAACCATATTTATATCAATCATATACGGAAATTCGTAAAATTTGTACTTAATCATATATATAAATAAAAAATTATGGTATATATAGCAACTTTTGTGATGGATAAATAGCTTCTTCTAATGTTATTTTTATTAGATATAGGAAAGAAATCTTGAGTGTACCACATGCTTCTTCTTTACAAAAATGAAACTTTGGTTTTGCATTATAATTAATTGTTTTCCTTAGCTAAAGAAGCTTAGGATGTTCGAAAGAAATTTAATTATTGCACAAAAATAAGTACAGGAAACTGGTTCATCAAAGACTCTAGGTAGGTTTTGGAGGAAGAATTTTCAGTTGCTAATTCTTCTAATGGTGCAACGAGACTTTAGGGAAAAATTTTATTAGCTATCTCAATAAAAATAAAATAAAATTTCAACTAGTGTTTACATGGTTTCTTCATTGATTTCTTTTTTTGCACTAAAGTTTTGGTCTTTTCTTTTGTTTCCCTTGTTTAAATATAGAATAAAGTCACAAACACAAAAACTTGCCATGTGGAGAAATGAAGAGAAAGGAAATGTCAAAATTATTAATAAGTTGTTATACTAGGGAAGTCAAAAGTAGACTTCTCTAATTACAATTCGACATTTCACTGAGAGCACAAGTCATGCCTTCTTATTTCAAAGCTAATATCTTGATTTGAATCTATTGATTGTCGAAGAATATCGAAGATTGACTCTAACTTATTTATGTTTCTATTGATTGTCGACGATTTAACATGGTAGAAGAAGCATAGATTTATTTGTTCTTTAATGTACATAAATGTGAAAAGAATATTTGAAGATTCGGAAGTTGACTTATCAAATCCTTTTAAGGGTAAAAATAAAGGAGGGATTTCTTTATGAAATTATATGAGAAGGGTGATTGCTACTGTAGGCCTTTTGGGCCTTGAAGTCTTCCCAATATTTTCTTTTCCAGCCCATTTTTACCCTATGATAAATTAGACCTCAGCTGGAGAATAGGTGCCCATTTTGATTGGGTCAAGAAATACAGGGTTAGACCGGGCCTGGCCACCCGGGCTGCCCGTTGGTGTCTCTTCTATTTAATACCCTCTCTCCCCTTGTTTCTTGTGCAGTCGTTTTCTCTTTTCTCTTGAAGTTCATTCTTCTCTGCCTCTGGACTATTGGTTTTCCCCCGACTCTTCTTCTCTTCTTCTCCGCGGCTTTTGCTGCTGCTCTCCTCCATCCATTAACTTCCTGCGACCGTCGGCTTCCTTGGATCATCGCTGGATCTTTTACTTGGTGTATTTCAGAGAGAGCCGATAGAAAGAGAGAGATTGGGAGTGAAAGAGAGAGAGAGAGAGAGAGAGGGCGGGGCACTGGTGACCCTTATCATTGTTGAGGTTCGCATCTGAGGGTTCTGATCATACCATCACTCACTGGCGATGCCTTAACGCGGCCAGTACAACACAGCCGCTGCTCGGCGTCTTGTCTCTCTCAGGTCGTCACTATTCCCGCTAGCGGCCCTTGTTCGCCGCGGTGGTAAAAATTTCCTTCTAGTTTTCTATACTTTTATTTTCACAATTAATTGTTTACTGTTTTGCAGCTCTGAAGTTATATTCCTTTCTGTTGATCCGAGAGAGGAACATTGCGTAATAGTTTTTCTGTTTTTCCGCTTATTTTTCTCTGTATGCTTTTTGCTTGTAATAGTAAATAGTCGTTGTAATAGTAATTAGTTTCTACAACAAGTGGTGTCAGAGCTGCAGTTTGGCTCATCGGTGTTGGTAACCATCGATGATACCAGATCTGAGGGCTTGCCAGTGAAGTTTTTCTTTCACTCTTCTCTCTCTATTTCAGTTATTTTACTTTCTATATTTTTTTTCCTTTTTCGGCTTGCCGCCGATTACTGCTACTGTTTCTGGTGTTTCAGGCTTGCCGCTAGTTATCTATTCTATTTTTTGGCTTGCCGCCATTTCGTCTGTTTTTCTATTTTCTGTTGCTTAGCTTGCCGCCGATTACGATTATTTTCTTCTTGCTGAATTGTGTTTCTATTCAGTTGTGCTGTTTACTAATTTTTTAGTGTTGCTCTACCGTCCTGCTGCTGTTTTTTCCCCTTATTTTTTAAGTTTTTTCAAAATTACAAAACCCAAGCCTGGCTTGAATCCGTGAGATTTCAAGTATCTATGTCTTGGTGTGTTTTTCTGTATTTCAAAAGTTTTTATTTTATTATTCCCACTGTTCTTTATCTTTTTTCTGTTTGCGGTAAGGCAGTTTTTGTTGGTGCCGTGATTCTCGTTATTTCAGTTATATTGATTGTTTCTTGGTTTTTATGGTTCACGTTATTACGGTGTTTTTTTTTTTTTAAAAAAAGCATAACAAATCAAGCAAAAGAAAACAAACCAACACCATTTGTTTTGAAACTGTATTTTTTTCTATTTATTTTTTTGGAAAATATCAGGCAGTGTTATTCTTTTCTTTCAAAACTCTTTCAAATCTTTCATTTTTCCTTAGTCATTTAATTACACTTATTTTCCTTCAAAACACGTCAGTTCCAAAAACAGAGATTGATAAGTTTGATGGAAAATCTAACTTTGTAATGTGGCGGAGGAAAATAAAAGCAGTTTTGGTACAAAATAAAATTGTACCCACGATCTGTAACCCTGAAGAGTATTTGGAATCTTGGAGGGGTGAAATTCTTTCAGAAAAACTAGGTGACGCTCACAGCTGCTTCACATTGTATTTAACTGATAATGTTTTACGAGAATTAGATGAAAAAGGCAATCCTTTTAAAATTTGGACTAAACTGGAAAAACGATATTTGGGAAAATCACTTTCAAATAAAATTTAATTAAAAGAGCAGTTTTTCGGTTTTAAAATGAGCGGGTCAAAATCACTTTCAGAAAATATGGATGATTTTAATAAAATCGTTTTGGAACTTCAAAACGTTGGAGCAAACAACTCTGATGAAAATATTGCAGTCATTTTATTAAATGCCTTACCTGAATCGTTTAATGATGTTAAATCCTCTATTAAATATGGCAGAGATGGTTTATCTCTTTGCAATGTTAAAAATGCTTTGAAATCTAAGGTTTTGGATTTACAAAAAGAAAATAAATATCACTGTGAAAATCTTTTTGTGCGAGGAAGAGTTGACTGGAGGGAACCTCTTAGTCACCGTTTTAAAAGTAAAGGGCGATCCAAATCACGAGAGAAAAACAAAGGAAAATGTTTTTATTTTGGCAAAAAGGACCATATGAAAAACAGTTGTTTTAAACGGATTAAAGATGGAAAACAACGTAAACGTGATAAAGGGAGTATAAAACCCACGATTTTATTCAGATGGTAATTCTATGTTTCAGAGGTTTTGTGTGTTTCTCTTTCTCCTTCATGTTCTAAAGTTGCTGATCATTGGTTTCTCGATTCTGGTTGTTCTTTTTCATATCACACCCAACAAACACTGGTTTTCTGATTTCAAACCATTAAATGAAGGGAAGGTTTTTATGGGAATTAATAAAGTTTGTGATATTAAAGGTATTGGTAATATTTTCATCAAAATGCATAATGGTGTAACTAGGAAACTCACTGAGGTGATATACGTGCCTGACTTACGTCGGAATCTTATCTCTCTTAGTTATTTGGACTCTTTGGATTTTCTTTTAAATCTAAAAACGGTATTTTAAAAGAGAAACTTTATACATTCTTCTTGGTAAAACAGTTTGTAACTCCACTGCATTGATTTAAAAAATTGTTCCTAAAAAAATTATATTGTGGCATCGGAGGATCGGCCACATTAGTGAAAAGGGACTTTATTATTTACAAAAACAAAATCTTTTGTGCGGTGACAATATTAATTCCTTAGATTTTTGTGACCACTGCGTTTTTGGAAAACAGCACAAAGTTAGGTTTTCAACCAGCACTCACAAGTCTTCTGCAATTCTTGATTATGTGCATTGTGATTTGTGGGGACCAGAAAAGGTTCCAACTTATGGTGGTAACATTTATCTCTTGTCTATTGTTCATGATTTTTCAAGGCATGTTTGGGTTTTCCTTCTAAAAACTTAAACTTTTGAAAAATTTTGTGAATGGAAACGTTTTACCGAAAATAATTCTAGAAATAAATAGAAAACTATCAGGACCGATAACGGTCTTCAACTTTGTAACTGTAAGTTTTCTTATTTCTGTGCATCACATGGCATGCTAGTCCATAGAACGATTAGACATAACCCACAGCAAAATGGAGTTGCCGAAAGGATCAACCGTACCATTATGGATAAGGTTAGATGCCTTCTTGTTTCTTCTGGTGTCCCAAAACCTTTCTAGGGAGAAACTGTTAGTACAACTGTATGCCTCATCAATGGATCCCCATCTAAAGCCATAAACTTTAGGACTCCTATAGAACTCTGGTGTGGTAAACCTCCTAACCTTTCCAACGTGAGAGTTTTTGGGTGTGCAGCATTTGTACATCAGAAGGAGGGTAAACTAGATCCAAGGTCTAGAAAGGGAGCGTTCATAGGATATCCAAGTGGGGTGAAGGGATATAGAGTGTGGTTAAAGGGTGAACAGGGGTGAGGGTTGTTATCAATAGGGATGTTATCCTCAATGAGCTATAAATACCCTGCCTTAAGGATAAACTCATCTCCGACAGTACACCGAGTGTTCCCACTCCTAGTAGTATTCCTATGGAGGTGGAGGTCATCCATGAACCTCCCATAGAATCACCTTCGAAACCCGTAACCAATCCAGTGATTCCTGCTCCATCTAGTAGCACACCTATTCCTTCTAGTACTCCTGAAACCCCTGATCCTGTTTTAGAAGGTTCTGATGAGGAGGCAAAACATCCTGAGGCTCAGGTTCAAGCCCTTAGAGATTTTCAACTTGCGAGGGAAAGAGTCCGTACTGTACCTAAGGAACATCCTCGGTATGGTTACATCTACATTGTTTCATATGCATTATTTGTTGCATCTTATGTGTAAGAAAGAGAACCATTATGTTTTTCTAAGGTTTTGAAAAGCCCTAATCGTGTTTTATGGTTACGTGCTATGGATGAGGAAATGACATCTTTAAACAAAAATAAAACTTGTATTCTTGTTCCGAAACCCTCAAAACAAAAGTTACTTGATTGCAAATGGATTTTCAAAATAAAAGAACTGAAGTCTTCTAAAGAATCTCCTAGGTTCAAGGCTAGGTTAGTTGCAAAAGGCTTTTTCACAAGTTGAGGGCATTGATTTTAATGAAATTTTTTCTCTTATCGTTAAATACAAAACGATTAGGATTATTCTTGCTCTTGTTGCGTTTATGATCTAAATCTAGACAACGTGATGTTAAAATCTCTTTCCTACATGGTGATCTCGAAGAGACTATATATATGCGTCAAACACCAGGTTTTGAGGTTAAAGGTAAAGAACACATGGCGTGTCTTTTGAAAAATTCCTTATGTGTACTTAAACAATCACCCAAGCAATGGTACAAGAGGTTTGACACTTTTATGTTAAAAATTGGTTTTTCTAAAACCAAATATAATAGTTGTCTTTATTTTTCTTGTACTAATGTTGATTCTGCTATCTATTTATTGCTTTATGTGGATGATATGCTAATCACTTGTAGACATAAAGCTAAAATTGATGATCTGAAATCCTTGTTCAAATCTAAATTCGATACGAAGGATTTGGGTATTGCATAAAAAATTCTTGGGATGAGTATTTCGAGAGATAGATCTGATCGGTCCCTGTTTCTATCTCAAAAGTCTTTCCTTCAAAAAATCGTATCCAAATTTTCTATTCACCTATGTAAACCTGTTATAAATCCTCTAGCAACCCACTTCAAACCTTCTAACAAAACTTGTCCTAAAACCGAAAGTGAGAAAAGAGATATGGCTAATATTCCTTACAGAATGGTCATAAGCTTAGTTATGTACTCAATGATATCTACCCGTCCTGACATTCCTTTTTCTATAAGCCTTTTCAGCAGATTCAACTCTAATTGTGGAAGAGATCATTAGGCTGCTCTCAAGTGGCTATTGCGTTATCTTAACAGAACTTTAGATCGAGGTTTACATTATCACAATTGGTCTGATTTTTAATGAATTGGATTTGTTGATTCGGATTTTGCAGGTGATAAGTATGGTAGGAAATCTACCTCATCCTACTTCTTTACCCTAGTGGTTAATTGCATCTCGTGGAAATCCCAACTCCAGCCTGTAGTTGCCTTATCAACTACTTAGGCTGAGTATATCGCCGCAACGGAAGCGATCAAAGAAGCCATCTGGCTTCAAGGGTTATTGAATGAATTACACGTTTTAAAAGCTATTATTTATACTCATAGTCAAAGTTGTTTACATTTTTGTAAAAATCTGGTTTATCATGAACGAACCAGACATATAGATGTCAAATACCATTTTATTAGTGAAAATGTTTCTAGTGGTTTAATTGACATAGACAAGATTAGTACTGATAATAATCCTGCAGATTTTGGTACTAAAATTGTAAACACTGACAAGTTTACGTTTTGCAGGGATTTCCTTCACTTGGAAGGAGTTTCATTCACAGTAAGTTCAAACAGCAGTTCGAAAATATAGTTCGAGGTGGAGATTGTAGGCCTTTTTGGCCTTGAAGTCATCCTAATATTTTCTTTTTCAAGCCCATTTTTACCCTTATGATGAATCGGACCTCAGCTGGAGAATTGGTGCCCATTTTGACTTGGTCAAGAAATACCGGGTCAGACCGGGCCTGGCCTCCTGGCTTCCCGTTGGTGTCTCTCCCATTTAATACCCTCTAGCCCCTCATTTCTTGTGCATCCATTTTCTTTTTTCTCTTAAAGTTCATTCTTCTCTGCCTCTTGACTGTTGCTTTTCCCCCGACTCTTCTTCTCTTCTTCTCCGTGGCTTCTGCTGCTACTCTCCTCCGTTCGTCGGCTTCTTGCGACCGTCGGCTTCCTTGGATCATCGCTTGATCTTTTACTTGTCGTCTTTTAGAGAGAGCCGAAAGAAAGAAAGAGATTGAGAGTGAGAGAGAGAGAGAGGGTGTTGCACCGGTGACCCTTATCATTGTTGAGGTTCGGATCTGAGGGTTTCAATCATCCCGTCACTCTCCGATGATGCCTCGACACGGCCCGTACAACACAGCCGCTGCTTGGTGTCTTGTCTCTCTAAGCTCGTCACTGTTCCCTCTGACGGCCATTGTCCACAGCAGTTGTAAGCATTTTCTTCTAGTTTTCTTTACTTTTATTTTTACTATTAATTGTTTACTGTTTTGCAGCTCTGAAGTTATATTCCTTTCTGTTGATCCAAGAGAGGAACATTGTGCAGCAGTTTTTCTGTTTTTCCACTGGTTTTTTTTTTTTGTCTGTTTTTGGCTTGTAATAGTAAATAGCCGTTGTAATAGTAATTAGTTTCTACAACAGTTACTTTGTAAAGTAGCACTGATTATATGGGGCTTATAAAAAGTAAGGTGTGAGATGGTTTTGGAAAAAAAGAACAAGAAGATGAGACTACTGTGTTTTTATTATTATTTCTTGCTATCTAATCTCTAAATATTTAGTTTGCTGCCAATTTGAATTGTGTCTAATGTTGACTGAGTCATTGAATCTTCTCCAAAATGCTGTCTTAATATGAAAATCTTCCTCATGTATATAACCAAAAGTCACTCATGTTTCGCTCATTTTTCTTATATCATTTCATGATAAGAGTATATACTGCATCCTTTAGGAAATTTCTTCGTCTTCTTCTTCTTCTTCTTCTTCTTCTTCTTCTTCTTCTTTTTGAAAATAGGCTAGGACAAGCAATTTCTTTTCCCAAAATTATTGTTCTAAAAATAACAAATTTTCAGTCAAATTTTAAACCACCAAAAATATATAATTTACAACAACAATCACAATCTTCTGGAGTTTAAGACTTTATGTCAAAACATTATAGATTTACAAATCTTACCTCAAACAACTGGTGATCAAAATTAATCAATCTCATGTGAAACTCCAATTTCAGAAACCTGTAAATAAAAAAATTGAAAGAAGGAACTAGTCGAGGTTGGCGACAGCTAGGGTTCGTGATGGCTAAGATCTCTAGGTTTAATTTTTACATAATGTGTTTAAAATAGGATCCTAAACTCTAAAATCTAATGGGCTAGGATTAATCTAACTTGATATGGGCTAAATAATTGCGTCTACTCCTAACTTTATGACTTTTGTAATGTGGCCCACAGTTTTCTTATGTAATAACTTACACCCCATGTTAAGTAACCAAAATATTTAACTAATTAGGTCTTTCATTTTATTCCAGCCCATACTCCCATATTGCACCATTCTATTCGAGACATGTCCATAGTCCTAATAATTAAATGAATCCCCACCACACTTCCCAAATTTTTTCATCTTTCCCATTTTTTGTGCTTGACACTTCTAGACTACTTTAGTAAACTTCTTAGCTGATTCTGTTTGTAATCTTGAACTACATCGACATCTAGAACTGTCATCAACTACTTCTGCAGTGCTCTCCAATTCCCTTTTTCCATAATTGGCGGAGGTATTTCTTTTCCCTTCTTTTGTGTTAAAAGAAAAAATCTTCCCGAACTATCTCCTAAGACATTGATGACAAACTCCACGAAAAGGCCTACTATGTCATTATTCCTTATATCTTCTGCATAGAATAATACCCATATATTGTCTTCCACCGGGGAGCCAATATCCCCTAAAGATCTCATTGCCTCACGACTTCTTCATGATCACTACCCACTTGACCTTCAACTTCCATATTCTCATCCTCTATCACAATCTCATCTGCTTTTGACTTCATGGCTACTTTATTTCCTAGTGCTTCTAACTTTCTACACGTTTCTTCCATCATCAATTTCCCTTTGTCTTCAAGCTTTTTTCATTTTTCCAGCAATTTAATTCTTACACAATTAATGACATCTCTATCATAAAATAATCTGTTAACTCTAGCCTCTTACGGATAGAGCGAATGCAGGTTTCTTTGGACAATTCACAACTGATTTGCATTGACAAGCTTTTGAAGCTTCTTTCAACCTTCACTTTTGTTTTCTTTAGTTCTCTCTCTCTCTCTCTCTCTCTCTCTCTCTCTCTCTCCCCCCTTCTCACTCTCTGTCTCTCCCTCTCTCTCTCTCTGTATATATATAGGGTTTCTCTTCTGTATGCTCTTATGGTGTATATATATGCTTGTGTGTATGCCCCTAGAGTAGTGATAGGCGCCTCTTTATTAAAGCGACTAATCCCCTCAAAAGAGGACATTTTCGTAAATTTAATAGACATGGAGATGTAAATTTAGATAAAGGTCCTTTTTGTACTTTTACGATTTGAATTTGATAATTCTAAAAGGAACTCTCCCTATAATCCTATATGTAAAAAATTAACAACTTTATGTCATTTCAAAAAACAACTTTATCATCTTCCATAAACTCATCTCTCTCTTCTTGTAAAAAAAGTATGAGTGCTACGCTAATTAAGTTAATAGGTGAGCTAGCTAATTGAGGTTGATAATTTAAAACATTCACACACTTGTTAGTTCTGGTCAGCAAACAAGTGCTGGTGCATCAACCTTCTTTCTTTTTTCTTTTCTTTTTTACTTTTTATTTTTTACCAAACAAGCTGGCGACTAGCAAGCTGACCTGTATTTTCTTTTTTGGAAAAAAAAACAAGCTGAAATTGATCTGATGCTCTTTCTTTCATTCTTTTACTTTTTTTAATTCTTTTACCAAACAAGGTGGTGACTATCGAGCTGACCTAATGCTTTTCTTTCTTTTTTTTTTTATTCTAACCAAACAATAGGCTAATCTTTTGGTGACCAAATGCATGTTTTTTTAGTCTTTTGAAAAATTTTTACTCATTCTTATATCAATTCAAATCCAAAATTGCTTGTTGTACACGAGTCAGGATCTGTTCAATTCATTAACCACACAAGATGTCCTGAATTTGAAAGAGACTTTCATCTAACATAATACTTGTAGAGCTGTTTTTGAATGATCCCATACGATATGAATTCAACAAAAGATTATTCGACAATTTACATAGGAGCAACTAGAAGATTGAAGACATCATGGATGAAGCTTCAATTAAGGAACTTCGGGTTTAACTTGAAGGCTTGGAAGACTTCTAAGACTCATAAAATTTATAAGAAGCTCACTGACGTAAATCTAGAAGCTATCGACTATAATAGAAGATGAAAGAAGCAAGGAGAGAAGAAAACAGAGCCTACAGGCGATGTTAGGTACCTACCCTACCATCCCCGATAAGTGTCAGGACAAATTATCAAGGCTTTAAGGCTACACATTAATTTTAGTCAAAATTAATTAGTTTTTAGTTAATTATTGATTTCTTGATTTCCATGCTTGTATTTAACTTTTATTACAAGTTTAGGTATCTTAATACTTAATCGGTTTTAAGAAGAGAAGTATGTTTTCTCTATAAATACCTACTTATGCCTCCTCCTATGAACAACTAAGTTTAATATAGATGATATGAATTTAGAGTTTCCTCTAATTTTTTCTAGGGTTCTTCAACCCATCTTAGCAAGCTTTCTTAGTTTTCTTCCTTAGTTTGTGAACAATCGATTATATAGTTTTTGATCATTTCAAATTCCTTCTTATGATTGATTGTCGGAGTTCTTGTTCTTCGAGTAATTAATCTAGGTCTTCTAATTTGTAATTTGGATTTTAGGGCCATAGTTTCCATAAGGTTCTTGCTACCAAGTCAGGAAGAGTTCCACCTCTCACTATTGGATTTATTTTGCTTAGTTTCTCATAGATTCTTTAGTTGAGTATTAGAACTACAAAATCTTCAATAGATGTTCTTCATCAAGGAGGTCATATTGGGAATGTGAACGATTCAATTTGCAATCAAATTGGGAATTTACATAACCATAACTTATTCATTTGTTATGATGTGCATTTATTTTAGTTTTTCAAAATAAATTACCCATATTAATTATAAATATATTTATAATTTGTCTCAATACCCACTAATTTCTTAATTTTATGTCATTTACATTAGTTTCACTAATTTTTCACATAATTCACTATTTTATGAAAACTACCCCATAATTTATTCATTTGTTATGATATACGTCTATTTTGGTTCTCCAAATAAAATTATTTTTATTAATTATAAATATATTTATAATTTGTTTCCAAACCCTCTAATTTACGTGTTTTATGTAATTTACTTGAGTTTCATTAAGTTTTCACAAAATTAGCTAGTTTCTCCAAAATGACCCTAAAACTTATTCATTTTTTTATGATACACATTTGTTTTAGTTTTTCAAAATAAAATTACTTATAATAATTATAAATATACATATGATTTGTCTCTAAACCCTTTCTTAATTTTATGCAATATAATATAGTTTCTCTAAATGTCACATAATTTACTAGTTTCTCAAAACGACCCCATAATTTATTAATTTTTTAGGATACACATGTATTTCAGTTTTTCAAAATATAATTACTTATAGTAATTATCAATATACTTATAATTTTTCAATATTCTTACTAACCTTGTTATTTTTCGGCTTAAGGTTTAGGGTTTATAAGTATACGTATAATTTTTCTCTAAGCCCACTAACTTTGTTATTTTAGGTAATTTAAATTGATTTTACCAAGTTTTTACAAAATTTAATTGTTTCTCAAAACTTGCAACAGATATTATAGCAAAAAATACTATCCACTCTTGAATCCAATTTCCATTTATGCCTTTAGAGTCATTTTACCTTTTTTCTTGGACATCCAAAAAGAAGGGTTTTGATTCTTGGTCTCCTGTTCCTTCTTTTCCTTTTCCCCCTCTTCGTTTCGTTCCTTTCATTATCATTATCATCATCTTCTTTGCCGAATGCTCCTTTCCTCATTGGTAGAATATCGTCTCTCTTAGAAAATAAATCTTTCTAGAGTAATTTTATTGCAAAATTTATACTCGATTCTCCACTTTGGTCCCTAATTCCCCTCTTAGACTTGAGATTTGCAAGGTGGGGATAGGGCTATCCAAAAGATTTTTTATTTCTTGTTTAAAAAATTCCACTTTTTAGGGAAGTTAACTAAGAATGCCCCTATACTATTTGCCTAACCCGCACTTTGCCCTTGAACTCATTCTTCAATTCTTTACTCTTGAAATAAAATCTTTTGCCAAAAAGTGGCTTGCCACAACAAAATGCGACGTAGCCAACCAAAAAAGATTATGTGCCGACCACATGGGGCATTTGGTGTGGCAAAAATATCAATTATTTTCCCTCGATTTCTCCAAAATACAGCAATGCGATTTACGTAGCTCAAATTCTACCCATGAACTTATTTCCTGATTTTTTCCCTTGAACGAAAATCGCTTATCAAAAAGTAGCCCATAGCTAGGGATGTTAATAGGTTGGATAAAAAAATAAAAACAACCGGAACTGAAATTTAAGTTTTGGATACTTTCATTTTGGATAAATAAAATTTTCTTTCTCACAATTAAAGTATGCGTGAGTTTTCATTTTTTAGCTAATAAATAATAATTATTATTAAATGTTATTAACTTCAATTAAGTTAGGAGTGGGTGCTATTATTTGGCCCAAATAAAGTTAGATTAATCCTAAACCATTGGATTTTAGAGTTTTGGACCTTATTATAAAGTCGTTATGTAATAATTAAACCTAGTTATCTTAGCCATCAAAAACCCTAGCTGTCGCCACCCTAGACTAGTTCCTTCTTTCAAATTATTTTCTTTTACTTGTTTTGTTTTACATGAGATTAATTTATCTGATCATCATTTTTTTGAGGTATGAATTTATAAATCTATTTTCTTTTGACACGAAAGTCTTAAATTACACAAGATTATGATCGACAGTGTAAATTATATGTTTTTGGTGCTTTAAAATTTGACTGAACATTGGTTATTTTTCGAACAATAATTTTGGAAAAAAAGGTTTTTTGTCCTAGCTGATTTTTGAAGAAAAAAAAAAAAAAAGAGAAGAAGAAGAAGAAGCAATTTCTTCAAGGATTCAATATAAACTTATTATAAAATGATATAAGAAGAATGAGCAAAACGTGACTAACTTTTTTTTATATACATGAGGAAGACTTTCATATTTGGAAAGAATTTCGGAGAAGATTCAATGATTTAGTCAACACTAGACACAATTTACTTTGCCAGCAAACCAAATATTTAAGGATTAGATTGTAAGAAATTATAAGAAAAACATAGCACTCTCATCTTCGTATTCTTTCTTTCCAAAAGCATCTCACACCTTATCTTTTATAAGCCCCATATAATCAGTGACACTTTATAATTTAACAAATACTCCTTCTTAAATAATTTCATAAAGAAATCCCTCCTTTATTTTTACCCTTAAAAGGATTTGATAAGTCCACTTCTGCATCTTCTAATGCTCTTTTCATATTTTACGTACATTAAAGAACAAATAAATCTATGCTTCTTCTACCATGTTAAATCTTCAAAATTCAACGTAGATATTTATAAATTAGAGTCAATCTTTGATAATCTTCGACAATTAATACATTCGGATATCAATGTTAAATCTTCGACAATCTACCGAGACATAAATAAACTATAGTCAATCTTTGATATCTTTGACGATCAGTAGATTCGAATCAAGAGATAAGGTTTTCGATACATAGGCATGACTTGTAGTCTGAGTGAAATGTTGGATTTTAATTAGAAGAAATTTGCTTTTGAGTCCCTTAGTGTAACAACTTGTTAATAAATACTGATGTTTCTTTTCTCTTAATTCCTCAACATGGCAGGTTTTTATGTGTGTGACTTTGTTCTATATTTAAACAAGGGAAACAAGAGAAAAGACGAAAACTTTAGTGCAAAAACATGGAAGATTTTTGTGTTTATAACTTATTCTACTTGAGATTTTGTTTTGTTGATATAGCAAATAAAATGTTTTCTCAAATTTTCGTCACACCATTTAAAAAATAGCAACTGTAAAAATCTTCCTAAAAAACCTGCCTAGATTCTTTGATTTACTAGTTTCATGTACCCATTTTTCTGCAATAATTAAACTTCTGCCCAACAATATAAGCTGCTTTAGCCAGGAAAAACCATGAATTATAACGCAAAATCAATGTTTCATTTTTCAAAGAAGAAGCATGCGATACACTAAAGATTGCTTTCCTATGCCTAACATAGATAACATTCGAAGAAGTTGTTTCTGCATCACATAAGTATCTATATATACCATAATTTTTTGTTATATATATCTATACATAATTAAGTAAAAGTTTTATGAATCTCGTATATGATTTATATAAATATGGATGTTTCTCACGCAAATTTTTTTAAAAAAATGGATCGATTTTTCTATTTCATTTTTTTTATCTAATGAATGATTGATATACAAACTTATAGTAATTCTAAATTTACACCTCTTGATTGTCCACACTTTTGATCGGATAATATAAATATATATACATTTATTATTGTTGATGCATCAACATAAATTGTTTTTAAGTTTTGCAAAAGAACTCGACTACTTTCCAAATGTTTATGTTCTTAGATTTCAAATTTGATTGAACCTTATCTGCATTTGCATTCATTTTCCATGTTCAAAGCTTTTTTGTTTCTTTTTTTTTTTTTTTTGTAGAAATATAAGCCTTTACAATTAAGAATGTCAAGACTTGTGGCTCACCTAAAAACTATAAGCTCATATCACATGCACCGATTATAAAAACAGTATCTTCTAGGCAAGAGATTCTTGCCATTTTGAAGAGCAGCCCAGGGATACAAACTAAGGAGAATAATTGAGTTCCAATGATATATCCTCCAACTGTAATTTGCCCAACCTATAGTATGCAAACTAGTAGCACCTATTTAGTATTACAAATTATCAGAATGAAGGAGCGAAAATAAAGCCTAACTCTATTACAAAAATGTAATCTTCTTCCTCTTCTCAACCGATCAGTTATGGCCGATCGAGAGTGCCAAAATCTGCACAGACAATTGTTAGTAAAATAAAGGAAATAATCGATAAAGGAAATGACATCCCTACTAATAACTATCCTAACTTTCGGTTCACCCTTCAACCACACTCTATAACCCTTCACCCACTAAGATATCCTATGAACACTCCCTTTCTAGACCTAGGGTCTAGCCTACCCTCTTTCAGATATGCAAAATCCGCACACGCAAAAACTCTAAGGTTGGACAGGTTAGGGGTGTAGAGGGGGATCTATTAATGAGGTAGACAGCTGTACTTACAGCTTCCCGCCAAAAAGGTTTTGGGACATCTAAATACACCATAAGGCATCTAACCTTATCCATAATGGTACGGTTCATCCTCTCAGCTACTCCGTTCTGCTGGGGGTTATACCTAACCGTCCTATGATATAAGATGCCATGAGATGCACACAAATCAGAAAACTTCCAGTTACAAAACTCAAGACCGTTATTAGTCCTGATTGTTTTTACTTTATTTCTAGATTGATTTTTGGCAAGGCGTTTCCACTCACAAAACTTTTCAAAAGTTTGATCCTTCGTTTTTAAAAGAAAAACACAAACATGCCTCGAAAAATGAACAACAATGGACAAGAAATAAACATTACCACCATAAGTTGGAACCTTTTCAGGTCCCCACAGATCACAATGCACATAATCAAGTATAGCAGAAGACTTGTGTGTGCTAGTTGAAAACTGATTTTGTCTATGTTTTCCCAAAACACAATGGTCACAAAAATCTAAAAAATCAATTTTGTCACCACATAAAACATTTTGCTTTTGCAAGTAATACAGTCCCTTCTCACTAATGTGGCCAATCCGGCGATGCCA
Organism: Catharanthus roseus; assembly: GCA_028651295.1. Taxonomy (NCBI): domain Eukaryota; kingdom Viridiplantae; phylum Streptophyta; class Magnoliopsida; order Gentianales; family Apocynaceae; genus Catharanthus; species Catharanthus roseus. The sequence continues at coordinate 43,331 of JAPQWS010000125.1, read as the reverse complement.
CAACAGTTTTCTTGGGAACAGTATTTTAAATCAAAGCAGTTGAATTACAAACTGTTTTTCCAATAAGAATTTATAAACTTTCTCTTTTAAAACCTATTCTCTTTTTCTTCTTCTTCCTCCCGTCAGACTTTTACAATGCCTCCCCCTATCTTCTTCCCCATCCACTTCTCCTTCCTCTTCCCTTCATTGTTGCACCTTTATCCTGGATTAGGTCTTGCTAAATAAAAATCATACTATTTTTTTCCTTTATGATGTCCAACATGCCCCGGGAATTATCACGTGAGAGTCACATTCTCGTTAAATATTAACAATTAAAATTAAGAGAAGGGTCAAATATATAAGTTTAAGGGTTAAATTTATACGTTTGCAAAGTTCGAGGTCATGCACTTAGCATTTTTATTTCAGGGTCAAAAACTGAAAAATGAGAAAGTTTAAGGGTCACTAGCACACTTTACGCTTCTAATAATAATAATAATAATGCTTACTTGCTTAAAATATTTGGGTGAAAAAGGAAATTTCCTTAAGGATTCCATTATATACTCTTGTCATAAATGGATTAAAAGGAGAAGAAAGAGGGAATAATAATTATTTTTTGTCTACTTACATGACGAAGATATTCCTATTTGAAGAGCATTTTCAAGAAGATTAAATGACCATGAATAGAAATTATTTATGTTGCTAGCATTCCAAATATCTTGGATTTCATAGCAAGAATGATAAAAAAAAAAAATTTGTATTCCTATCACGTTGTACTTGCGTTCCGAAGGTAGCTCACACAAAATATTTCATAAGCACACTGGATTGTCTAGTACATTCTCTAGTACACTCTCAAGCATACATACTTGAATAGTAAATTTTCCCTTAAGGTTTATGTTTTAGGGTTTAGGGTTTATCTATTATTCTACAGGATTTATAATAATGAAATTACTATAAAATGAGTGTACTAGAGGGTATTGTAGAAGATGTATTAGATGATCCTAGCTATTTTATAAGCCCAATAATATCATTGCAACTTTATGAAGTAACAAAGCTTTCTTCTTAGTTAATTTCACAATTATATCTATAGCCTTAAAAAAAATTTATAAGCTTAAAAAGATTTGATAAGTGAACTTTTGCATATTCTAATGTTCTTTTCACATTATATATATATATATATAAATTAAAGAACAAATAAAAATATGTCTCTTCTATCATGTTTAGTCTTTGACAATAAACGGAGGAACCGTGTAAACTATAGATGAGATTTTTAAAAGATTAGTCACATCATCATAGAATTAGAAACCATAAAATCTTTCTCCAAAACCTACCCGAATTCCTTGAAGAACTAGATTCACGTAACCATTTTTCGTGCAATAATATACTTCTTGATAACATTTTAAGCTAATTTAACTAAAAAAATACCCTTCAACTATAATTTCATATCGAAGAATTATTTGGTAAAGAAGCAACCATTTGTGCTTAGAGTATTTAAGTTCAAGACAACCTATACGGTATGTAGATCTCCAACATGTTAATGCTATATTTCTCAAACAACAAGTTAGTCTAGAGAATAAGGAAGATGATGCACACGGCTATGGAAACTTCTTTCAATGTCAATGTAAATGTTTTTACAAATTCAAGAATACTTATTGAACAAGCCCAAATTTTTGTTTGTCCTTTATTGTTTTTGAGATATTAATATTTTTAATTTTTCTAATATCATTTAAGATAGGTTTATCTTGATAAGGTAGGGTTTGAACTCTTTAGAATTATATGCATTCCATTAATTATTAAGACCATGGACATGTCCGGAACAGAAGTAGGGTGCAATACGGATGTATCTGCTAGAATAAAATGAAAGACCTACTTAATTACATTGGAGACTAATTAGTTAAATGTTTTGATCATTCAATATCAGGTCCAACGTATTTCGTAAGAAACTTGTTGGCCATATTATAAAATTCTTTAAGTTAGGAGTGGGTGCTGTTATTTGGCCCAAATCAAGTCAGATTAATCCTAGCCCATTAGATTTTAGAGTTTAGGGCCGATTACAAACACGTTATGTAAAAATTAAACCTGGAGATCCTAGCCATCACAAACCCTAGCTGCCGCTACTCTAGACTAGTTCCTTCTTTAAATTTTTTTATTTTACAGGTTTCTGAAATTGGAGTTCAACGTGAGATTGATTTGTTTTTATCATCAGTTTTTGAGGTTAGAATTTGTAAATGCATGTTATTTTGACACGAAAGTCTTAAATTACAGAAGATTGTGATTGATGTTTTAAATTATATGTTTTTGGTGGTTTAAAAAATTTGACTGAACATTTGTTATATTTAGAGCAATAATTTTGGAAAAAACATTTTCTTGTCCAAGGTGAGTTTTGAAAAAAAAGAAGAAAAGATTATTTGCTTTTACGTTCCTTTGTTTGAAAACTTCTTTTCTCTAAATTCCTCAACATAGCAGATTTTTGTGTTTGTTACTTTATTCTATAACAAAGGAAACAAACAAAGAGACCAAACTTTAGGGTAAAGAAAATAAATCAATGGGGAAACCATGTAACTGTACTTGATATTTTGTTTTCTTGATATAGCTGATGAAATATTTTCTTGAAGTTTTGTCGCACCATTGGAAAAATTAGCAACTGTATAATCTTCCTCAAAAGCATACCTAGATTCTCGGTGATCTAGTTTCCTGTACCCATTTTTGTGCAATAATTAAACTTATGTCGAACATTCTTACCTGCTTTAGCGAAGGAAAGCCATTAATTATAATGCAAAACCAATGTTTCATTTTGTAAAGAAGAAGAATGTGGTACACTCAAGATTAGTTTTTTGTCTCTAACATTAGAAGCACTTGTTTGTGCATAAGTAGCTATATATTAAAATTTTTCATTATATTTATATGTATTTCTATATGACATTTAGTAAAAATTTTATAAATTTCCGTATAAATATGGATTGTTTTAAATATAGGTCATCAAATTTTATTTTAAATAATGGAATTTTTTTTTCTATTTCCTTTTTTTGCATGTAATGAATGAATGGGGTATATAACTTACCGTAATTCTAAATTTACACCTCTTGATTGTCAATATTTTTATACGAAAATATAAATTATACCTTGATTATTGTTGATGCATCAACATTAACTTTTTTTTTTATGTTTAGAAACAAAATTGGCTACTTTCCAATTGTTGGTTTTCTTAGATTTCAAATTTTATTGATTCTTATCTGCATTTCCATCAATTTTTATTGTTCCAAGTTTTTTTTATTTCATTGTGTCTGTGTAGAAATATAGACCATTACAATTTAGAATGTCAAGACTTGTGACTCACCTAACTACTACACCCTCAAATCATAACGCACAAAAGATAAAAAATTTATCTTCTAGGCCAGAGATTTTCATCATTTTGAAGAGTGGTCTAGGGACACAAAATAAGAAGAATTATCGTGGTTGCAATGATATCTCTTGCGGCGGTAGTTTGCCTAACTTATAGTATGTTAACTCTTTCTAGCGTGGTTCCTATACGAAAACTAAATGAGAATGATAGAGTGTTGTCTTCATCGACATTAGAGCATGCACGAGATCTAAACAATATAGCAAGATGAAGAATTTGTAATCGTCTCTCTACAGAAAAAAAAGCAAAAAGGTAAAGGAATACATGAAAAATTTTTGTTAAAGAGAAATGACGAATAAAGATGCCATGGAAGCTCCAAAAGCATTTTGCATCGATAATGGCATTTGGAAAAACCAATGGAAATATTGCCTTGAACATCAGAGGAGGGTACATCTCAGAAAAGGTTTACCGATAAAATGAATATTTAGTAAATTTAAAAGCTATAGTGGTTTAAAAAAATATTACGGCCATCTTAAATGTTTTCGTATAGGTTATTTCATTGTTGTTGTAATTGATTTTCTTGCTTCAATACAATCCTTTTGTTTGAAAATATTTTTTTAATTTCAGGTACTGATAGGAAGAGTTGCTATTCTTTTAACTTTTGATCTTACTGAGGAAATATTAGTGAATTAGGATTAATGATTATCATATACATGATGAGTAGATATATTTTCTTAACCATATTAAGTTAGCAACTACATAATAAAGGACTTCAACCATAACACTTCAATATAATTTTAAAAAATAACTTTTTGCCGTTTTGTAAGTCCGTCTTACTGTCACAATAATTTTGAATGTACGGACAATCAAGGGGCGTAAATTTAGAATTACTATAAGTTATATATCTCATCCATTCATTACATAAAAAAAATGATATAGAAAAAATGATCTGTTATTTCAAATCAAATTGCATGACCTATATTAAAAACATGAATATTGATATCAATCATATACAGAAATTCATAAAATTTTTACTTAAATCATACGTACATATATATAAATATATGTGTGTGTATATATATCTATATGTAAATGTGTATATATGTATGTATATATATATATGTATATATACTGTTCTATTGCATAGTGTTTTGATTGATAGAGTAGTTAAATGTTTTAGTTGTATAATTTTGTATCCAAGTTAGTTTACAAAAAAAAAAAAAAAAAAGGTCCAAATTACAAAATTAAATAAGTTACGAAGTGGGTCTTGTTATTAGGGATATATCATTTTAGAATAACCCTAGTTCATTAGAGCTTAGGAGTAGCTGATTAATGTATTTTACAAACACTGTTGGAATTAAACCTTAATATTCCTAAAAATCAGAAACCTTGAGTACTGCCACCTATCTCCGTTTCTCTATAATTTTAGTACATTCTTCAAAGATTAATTACAAGGGATCAAGAGAAGCTTGTTAGCAAAAAAATTTGAGATAAAGAAATAAAAAATCTAGTAAAAGTTTTCCTTCCGAAGATAAATCAGTATTAAGAGTAAGTTTACCACTCTAGTAATAAGAAACTCTTGTCACTGACACCTTCAATATTACCCTAGACTAGCTTCTATCACCCATTTTCCCATGTGTAGAGATAAGTTGGGATGGGGATCAGTTAGGGAGTTCGATTGGGATTGAGGATGAATTTCATTTCCACATACTAGGATGATCGGGGATAAAGACAAAGTAGTGGTATTGGGGTTGTCGGTGGGGACCTCATCGTGTTTTGGAAACTATATTTTGCATGTTATACTATGAAAATGCATCAAAAGTTGATGATGAATGCCAATCAATAAGGAATCTATTTACTATTTACGGATGAATGAAATCTTGTTCTGTCGCTTAGTAGAAGGGTCCCCAGTGGCTGTGACAAAAGGCATTGTCTCCTAGTTGTTTCTCTTATTTCACCTTGAATTTAAGATAACCTTAACTTATTACATTTTTAGTACAAGTATTTCTTAATTTCGAATGAGTATTACATTAAAAAACTCAAATAAAAAACTGTAGCAAAATTTAATTTGGAGAAGAAAAATAAAGTTTCACTAAACAAAAATTTATTAAATATAACCAAAATTCGAGTTAGTCCCGCTCCCAACCTAACCCATTGTCATTCCTATAATAGATCAAGAAAAGCCATGACAAAAGAACTAAATCTAACCAAATAACGTGAACACTCTGTTTTACCTCCATTAACAAGTTAAACAAGTTTTTATCATACAAAAATTTTTATTCGATCAAGAATACTATGATATCATTAAATAGTGTAGTTAAAAAACAACCACACAATAAAACAGTACCAAAAATGCCCCAACCCCGAATTTCTAAGCCTCAAATGACATGAGTTTTCGACTATGAAAAATATGAAGTTGCAAATCAACAGAAACATTATATCGAAATAAACTATCCACTCAAGAATCTTATTTCCACTTTTGACCTTAAAAGTGATTTTACCATTCTTCTTGAACATCCCCGAAAAAAAATTTAATTTTCTTTCTTCTATTCCTTCTAATTTTTAATGTTCTCTTCATGTTCATTCTTGTCATCATCATTATCATCATCTTTTTCTTCACCACATTCTCATGTTAGCAATGGCAGAGTAGCAGCTCTTAGGGAATCAATCCTTCTAGAGTAGATTTACTGAAATACTTATACCTAATTGTCAAGTTGGACACCAATTCCCTGCCTGGATTTGGCAATGGGAAGTAAGGGGATGAGACGAGATCTTATCCCCATATGTCGGAAGAGGTTGAGGATGGTAATAAAGTTCATCACCACAAACGGGGATGAATGAGGATGGAGACAAAATACATAAGGTCGGAATGGGAAGGGGGACACGGGTTCCCACTCCACCTGCTCCCCTTGTAATTCCTATGCTCGGTCTATAAAATCCATTTTAATAGAACTAAAACAAAACAAGTCACTACTTGAACTTCAATTCTACCCCATGGACAAATTAAGCAAGTTTTTCATTGAGCAAAAAAATTCCTTTTCGTTATATTAAAGATCAAATAAATGTACATTTTTCCTACCATGTGAAAACTTCGACAATCAATAGAGGTATGATTAAATTGGAGTCAATTTCGACAATCATGATATAAGTTTTGGAATAAAAAAGCCTGACTTGTAGTTTGGAATAAAAGCTAATGAATCCAAACATGTTGGATATAGTGAGTGTCATTGTAAAATGTAAATTTATTAATTTGGTATATTTCAAACCTTTATTTTCATAGAAAAATATATAATTTGAATTTTGAATAATTTCTATTCATACTAATTTGGAAAGAAATTATATGCCAAACCCCACTACATAGGCCTAGCATACCAAAACTAGACTAATACATAACCCAAGACAAAACAATCTCAACGAGCTTAACAACCAGGTGAAACAAGAGAAGCAACTAGGCCACAAAGCCCTTTGTCACAGCCAACGAGACACCTCTACGAAGACACAATGAGATTTCTTTCATCCACAAGTAGCAAAAAGATTTCTTATTGATTAACATTTGTCATCAACTTTTTCGGTTTCCAAATCACGTTGAGGTTCCCGCTGATATCACCACCAGCCCTATCGTGTCTTTGTCCCCATGGATCCTCATATGTGGGGATGAAATTAATCGCCAATCCCAACTGAACTGCCCTTACTAATCCCCATCCCTACCTATCTCTGGATATGGGAAAAAAGGTGATGGAAGCTATTCTAGAGTAATATAGAAGGTGGTAGTGACAAGAGTTTCGGATTACTAGAGTATTAAACTTACCCTTAGTACTCTAATTTATCTCAGGAAGCACAAATTTTTCTCCAATTTTTTTACTTAAAAATTTTCTCTTGATCCCTTGTAATTAATCATTGAAGAAATTAGTAATATTACAGAGAAGCAGAGATAGGTGGCGGTAGTAAGGATTTCTGATTTCTAGAGTTCTTAAGTTTTAATTCCAATGTAAGGTATTTATAAAATACATTAATGGGCCAATTCTAAGCTCTAAGGAGCTAGGGTTTATATATACATATATGTGTATGTATATATAGATATATATATATATGTATATATATGTATACATACAAATATATATAATATAAATACATATATATTTGTATATGTGTGTATATATATACATACATACACACACAAATATATATAATTTAACTAAAACTTTTATGAATTTCCGTATATGATTGATATAAATATGGATGTTTTTTAATATAAGTCATGAATTTGATCTTAAAGAATGCATAATTTTTTTTATATCCTTTTTTGGTATATAATGAACGATTAGGATATATAACTTACATTGCTTCTAAATTTCCATACTTTCGAAATTACTGCGATAGTAAAAAGGACTTAACAAAAAGGCTAAAATGTTCTATTTTTAAGAGCATATTGAAGTTTTTTTTATGGAAGTCCTTTGTTATTTAGTTGCTAAATTAATGTGATTAAGAAAATATATCTACTCATCATTCAAGAGATATTTATTAATCCTAATTAACTAATATTTCCCTCAATAAGATCAAAAGTTAAACGAATAGCAATTTTTCCTTTCAATAACTAAAATTATAGCATGAAATTTTTAAAACAAAAAGATGGTACATTATCCCATATTTTTCATACTTGAAGCAAGAAATTCAATTGCAAAAAGAATGAAATGACCTAAAGTAGAACATTTAAAATGACCATAATTTTTTTCAAACCACTATAGCTTTTAAATTTACCAAATATTCATGTTGTCAATAAACCTTTTCTTGCACGTAATCTTCTCTAAAGTTCAAGCCAATATTTCCATTAATTTTTCCAAATTCCATTTTCGATGCAAACTGCTTTTGCAGCTTCCCTGGCATCCTTATTCCTTATTTTTTTTCCAACCAAACTTTCCATGTATTCCTTTGCCTTTTTCTTTTATTCCTTAGAGAAACGATTACATATTCTTGATCTTGTTGTATTGTTAAATCTGAAGCTTTCTCTAATATACATAAAGGCAACGCTACTTCATTCTAATTTAGTTTTCGTATTAAAACTTGATTATTCTCCTTAGTTTGTGTCCCTAGCACTCTGCAAAATGGTGAGAATCTCTTTCCTAGAAGATATATTTTCTATAATTCGTGCATTACGATTCGAGGGTTTTGTAAGCAGGTGAGTCACGGGTGTTGAAATTCTTAATTGTAAGGGTTTCTATTTCTGCAAAGAAACAATGAAACAAAAAAATTCAAACAATAAAAATTGATTAAAATACATATAAGAATCAATCAAATTTGAAATCTAAGAACATTGAAATAGGAAAGTAGCTACTTTTCTAAAACGTAAAAATAGTTAATGTTGATACATCAACAATAACCAAGGTATGAATATTTATCCTATCAAAAGTATGGACAACCAAGAGGTGTAAATTTAGAATTGCTATAAGTTATGTATCTAAATCATTCATTATTTACAAATAATGAAATAGAAAAAAAAAATCCATTATTTAAAATAAATTTCATGACCTATATTAAAAAAATAACCATATTTATATTAATCATATACGGAAATTCATAAAATTTTTACTTAATATATATAATGAAAAATTATGGTATATATAGCAACTTATGTGATGGATAAACAACTGCTTCTAATGTTATTTAGGTTAGAGATAGGAAAGCAATCTTGAGTGTACCACATGCTTCTTCTTTACAAAATGAAACTTTTGTTTTGCACTATAATTAATTGTTTTCCTTAGCTAAAGCAGCTTAAAATGTTCGACAAAAGTTTAATTATTGCACAAAAATAGGTACAAGAAACTGGTTCATCAAAGAATCTAGGTAGGTTTTGGAGGAAGATTTTACTGTTGCTAATTCTTCCAATGGTGCGACGAAACTTCAGGAAAATATTTTATTAGCTATATCAGCAAAATGAAAAATCTCAACTAGTGTTTACAAGGTTTCATTATTGATTTCTTTTTTGGCACTAAAGTTTTGGTCTTTTCTTTTGTTTCCCTTGTTCAAATACAGAATAAAGTCACAAAAACAAAAACTTGCTATGTTTAGAAATGAAGAGAAAAGAAATGTCAAAATTATTAACAAGTTGTTATACTAGGGAACAAAAAAGCAAATTTTTGCTAATTACAGTCCGACATTTCACTAGACTACAAGTCATGTCTTTTTATTCCAAACCTTATATCTTGATTTGAATCTATTGATTGTCGAAGAATATCAAAGATTGACTCTAATTTATTTATGTTCATATTGATTGTTAAAGATTTAACATGGTAGAAGAAGCATAGATTTATTTGTTCTTTAATGTACATAAATGTGAAAAGAACATTAGAAGATCTAGAAGTTGACTTATCAAATCCTTTTAAGGGTAAAAATAAAGGAGGGATTTCTTTATGAAATTATCTGAGAAGGGAGATTGTTACTTTATAAAGTAGCACTGATTATATGCAGCTTATAAAAGATAAGGTGTGAGATGGTTTTGGAAAAAAAATAAGAACACGAGACTACTATGTTTCTATTATTATTTCTTGCTCTCTAATCTCTAAATATTTGGTTTGTTGGCAATTTAAATTGTGTCTTATGTTGACTGAGTCATTGAATCTTCTCCAAAATGCTGTTTAAATATGAAAATCTTCCGCATGTACATAAGTGAAAGTTAGTCATATTTCGCTCATTTTTCTCATATCATTTCATGATAAGAGTATACGGCATCCTTGAGGAAATTTCTTCTTTTCAAAAATGAGCTAGGACAAGCAACTTTTTTTCCAAAATTATTTGTCTAGAAATAACGAGTCTTCAGTCAAATTCTAAACCACCGAAAACATATAATTTACAACATCAATCACAATCTTCTGTAATTTAAGACTTTGTGTCAAAACAACATAGATTTACAAATCTTACCACAACTCCAGATCAAAACGAATCAATCTAACATGAAACTCCCATTTCAGAAGCATGTAAAATAAAAAAATTGAAAGAAGGAACTAGTCGAGGGTTGCGACAGCTAGGGTCTGTGATGGCTAAGATCTCTAGGTTTAATTTTACATAAACTGTTTAAAATAGGAACCTAAACTCTAAAATCTAATGGGCTAGGATTAATCTAACTTGATCAGGGCTAAATTCTAGCGTTGACTCTTAATTTAATGAATTTTGTAATGTGGCCCATAGTTTTCTTATGAAATAACTTGGACCCTATATGAAATAACCAAAACATTTAACTAATTAGTCTCCTAAGTAATTAAGTAGGTCTTTTATTTTATTCCAGCCCATATGCCCATATTGCACTACTCATGTTCCAGACATGTCCATAGTCCTAATAATTAAAGGAATACATATAATTCTAAAGAGTCCAAACCCATCCTTATCAAGATAATCTTATCTTAAATTATATTATAATAATTAAAAAGATTAATATCTACAAAACAATAACGAACAGAGAAAATTTGGGTAGGTTGAATAAGTATTCTTGAATTTGTAAAAACATTTAAATTGAGATAGAAAGAATTTTCCATAGCTGAGTGCATCATCTTCCTTATTCTCTAAGAATTTTCCATAGCTGAGTGCATCATCTTCCTTATTCTCTATTCTAACTTGTTGTTTGAGAAATATAGCATTAACATGTTGCAGTTCTACATACCATATAGGTTTTCTTGAACTAGAATACTCTATGCACAAGATGGTTGCTTCTTTACTCAATAATTCTTCGATTTAAAATTAAAATTGTAATGGATCTTTTTTTAAAGTTAAATTAGCTTAGAATGTTATCTAAAAGTTTATTATTGCATGGAAAATGGTTACAAGAACATAATTCTTCAAGGAATTTGGGTAGGTTTTTGAGGAAGATTTTATGGTATCTTATTCTCTAATGGTGCGGCTAAACTTCTAAGAAATATTTAACCACTTAAAGAAAACAAAAAAGAACTATCTCATCTACATTTTATATGATTTCTTCGTTGATTGTTGAACACGTAACATGGTAGAACAAACATATTTTTAACTTTTGTTTAATCTATATAAAATGTTAAAAGAACATTAGAATACGTAAAAGCGCACCTTATCAAATCTCTTTAGGGTTATAAAATTGAAGCAAATATTTTGTTGTGAAATTATTAAGAAGAGATATTTGACACTTATGAAGTTGGAATGATATTATTAGATGTATGAAACAGTTAGGATCCTCTAACACATCTTTTAGTACAAAGTCATAGACTTACCAGTCTTTTGTTTAAGGTCAACAACAAAAAAAAGGGAAAGTTTAACAGTGACTGGCACACTTCACCCATATAAATATATATATACACACACATATATAAATATTATATGATTTGCGAGCAAAAATAATTCGATGTGGAAAAAAGCCAAAATATATAAAAAGTAACGTATTTAAATTTAAAATAACATTTATTATGTCCTAAATTAATTAAATTATTAATATTTAAATAAAATTTATGAGAAAGAAAAACTCTTTGTAAAATTAAGTCCTTAAATTTTAAATAACCTTAATTAATTCTAACTTAATTGAAATTAATAACTTTGATAATAATTAGTTAATAGTTTGGAGAAAATTAATTCTTTCCTTTCGAAGAAGCTAAAACATGAAAATCGAAACGAATTTTAATTTGGAGAAAGAAACTTTATTTATTCGAAAAAAACTATGCAAAACTTAAATTTCGCTTTCGATTAATTTTTTTTTTATAGAAACTATTAACATCCTTAGCTTTGGGCTACTTTTTTACAAGCAATTTTTGTTCAAGGGAAAAAAGTAAGAAATAAGTTCATGGGTAGAATGTGAGCTAAGTAGGGGGTATTTCGAAGGAATCGAAAGCCAAAAATTGATAGTTTTGCCCCTCCAAATCCCCCATGTGGTCTATAAATTTTTTTGGCCGTCTTCGACGCATTTTGTTGCGGTGAGCCACTTCTTGGCAAAAGATTTTAGTTCAGGAGTAAGAAACGAAGAATGATTTCAAGGGCAAAGTGCGGGTTAGGAAAATAGTATAAGTACCTTCTTATTTAACTTCCGTTAAAATTGGAATAATTAAAAAAAAGCAATAAAAATTTTTGGATTGCGCTATCCCCGCCTTGCCAATCTAAAGTCTAAAAGGGGAATTAAGAACCAAAATGGAGAATGGCATATAAATTTTTCATAAAATTACTCTAGAAAGATTTATTTTCTAAGAGAGACCATAGTCTACTGACGACAAAAGGGGAATTCGGCAATGAAGATGATAATAATGATGATAACATGAACGAAGAAGAAGAGGGGGAAAAGGAGAAAACAATCAAAACCCTTCTTTATAGATGTCGAAGAAAAAAGGTAAAATTACTCTGAAGGTTGTAAATGGAAAATGGATTCTAGAGTGGATAATGTTTTTTGCTATAATGGTCCTATTTGTTGTAAGTTTTGAAAAGTAGTGAATTTTGTTAGGAGTTAGTGAAACCAATGTAAATTAACTAAAATAATAAAGTTAGTGGGCTTTGAGAAAAATTATAAGTATATTTAGAATTACTATAAGTAATTGAATTTCGAAAAACTAAAATAAACATTTATCATAACAAATGAATAAATTATAGGGTCTCTTGTGAAACTAGTAAATTATGTGACATTTAGAGAAACTATATTAAATTGCGTAAAGAAAGTGTGTAGAGACAAATTACATTTATATTTGTAATTATTATTAGTAATTTTCTTATGAAAAACTAAAACAAATGTATATCATGAAAATTGAATAAGTTATAGGGTCATTTTCTGAAACTAGTGAATTTTGTGAAAACTTAATTAAATACATGTAAATTATATAAAATAACAAAATCAATGGGTTTAAAGAAAAATTATAAGTATATTTATAATTAATATAAATAACTTTATTTGGAAAAAACTAAAATAAATTTATATCATAAGAAAAGAATAAGTTATGGGTCATTTTCCCAAAATAGTGAATTGTGGAAATTTAGAGAAACTAATGTAAACTATAGAAAATTAAGAAATTAGGGGTTTTGGAAAAAATTATAGATATATTTATAATTAATGTAAATATTTTTATTTGGAAACTTAAAATAAATATTTATCACAACAAATGAGTAAGTTACGTGGTAAATTTGAGAAAGGAGAGACTTATGTGAAAATAGTGAAACTAATGTAAATTACATAAAATTAAGAAATTAGTTGGTATATAGATAAATTATAAGTATATTTATAATTTATATAGGTAATTTTATTTTGAAAACCTAAAATAAATTCATGTCATAAGAAATGAATAAGCTATGGGGTCATAAGAAATGAATAAGTTATGGTGATGTGAATTCCAAATTTGATTGCAAATTGAATTCATAACCTTCCCAAGATCACCTCCTTGATAAAATTCTTCTATTGAAGATTTTGTAGTTCCAACACTCCAGTAAAGAACCTATGTGAGAAACTAAGACACATAAACACAATAGTGATCGAGAGAACAATAAAAAATAAAGGTTGAAAGAGGACTCAAAAGCTTGTCATTGCAGATCGGTCGTGAATTGTCCTAAGAAACTTGTATTGGCATCTATGCATAAGAGATAGGAGTTAATAGATTATTTTATAATAGATGTCATGAAAGATTTAAGAATGAAATTGCTGGAAATTGAAAAATGTTTGAAGATAAACTGAAATCGATGATGGAAGAAATGTTTAGAAGGTTAGAAGTATTTGGGAACAAAGTTGCCGAGAAATCAAAAGCAGATGAGATTGTGATAGAGGATGAGGATGTGGAATTTGAAGGTGAAGTGGGTAGTGATCTTGAAGAAGTTGTGAGGCAATGGTATCTTCGGGGCATATTGGCTCCTTGGTGGGAGACAATAATGTAGGTGTTTTTCCATGCACAAGATACAAGGAATCATGACATAGCACGCCTTACTATGGAGTGTGTCGTCAATGTTCAAGTAGATAGTTTGAGGAGGAATTTTTTGGAACACAAAAGAAGCGAAAAGAAACACCTCCACTAATTATAGAAAAAGGAAATTGGAGAACACCAGATGCATGAGTGGATCACGGCTCTAAATAGTAACATAGTTTAAGGTTACTTATAGAATCCACTGAGAAGTTGACTAAAGATGTCCAGAAGTCTCAAGTACAAAAAAATGGGAAAGATAACATAATTTGGGAAAAGTGGCTAGGGTGGGAAGGTATAGGCTAGCATAAAAAAGGAACATTCGACTAGTACTAAGAATTATGTGGCAGTGTTATTGTCTTGCATTTTATTTAATACATTATCTAATTTAAATTTCATAAAGATTATGTTTTGTTAAACTTTAAATTCACTTTAATAAGAAATCCAAAATATTTCAGATAATTTGCATATTCCTGTCGCATGTCTATCAGATGTCTTGATTACTAGGCCGACAAAGGTAATTTATCAAATCAACCACGTACATACTACAGTCGAATTAAAAGGTAGATATAGATATTTATTAATATAGAAACCAACCATTGTTAAGGGAAACCAATCAAGAAGTTTACTATGTCCCGCTTAATTGGAGTCGATAGAGTAGCTATACTTCAGAAATGTTCGAGTGTAGATACGTATTCTTAGTAAATTTGAAATTCCCTCTTTATTTCATGTGAAAGTTTTTAAATTTGTTAATGACATGAAAATTTTAAAATGAAGGTTTTAAGTACAATATTTCTAGATTGATATAAAGTGTAAACTAGCAGTAAATTACTATATTCAATGAAGAATGCAATGGCAAATTGGTCATTAATGAAAAGTTTGTGTCCACATCATTTTTTAAGTTTGGAAGTCAAAAGTTGTTTCAGTGCAGTGGAAAAAAGTGCAGTTTAAAAATTTGCAGAACCACTTAGTCTAAAAGTTTGGTTTCTCCCAACTTGTCTTCTTTCACATTGTTTTTCTCTAGTTTTACCCCACATATTTAAATTATCTTTAATCTTCTTCAGCTTCACTAATTAGAAAAACTTCAACCTTTCACCCAATTAATTGACTTCTCTTAAAATTTTCTTCAGCTTCACTTATTAAGAAAAACTTTAACACTTCATTCACCTTATTGATTTCTCTTTAATAGTTTATGGACCTGTACTTTTATCCCTATCTCCAAACCAAGCAGTGAATCAGGGAAAATGTGAAAAATCTAGGGTAAAAAATTGAATTTCTAGTTGTGTTGTTATTTGGTTGGTTTTAGTTCTATTAAAATGGGATTTATCGACCGACCATAGGAATGGCAAGGGGCAAGGTTGGAGCAGGGACTAACTCAAATTTCGCTTATATTGAATAAATTTTAGTTTAGAGAAACTTGATTTTTCTTCTCAAAATTAAATTTTACTTCAGTTTTTTATTTGAGTTTTTTAATGTAAATACTCATTCGAAATTAATAAATAATTGTACTTAAAATATAATAAGTTAAGGTTATCCTAAATTCAAATATTTGATTATAATATCTTCTTCATGAATTTCATTTAAAAGCTAATGAATCTAAACATATTAGGATATAATGAGTGTCATTCTAAAATTTAAAATTATTAATTTTGCATATTTCACAGCATTATTTTCATAGAGAAATATATAATTTTAATTTGAATAATTTCGGTTCATATTATTTTGGAAAACAATTATATACCAAACCCTAATACATAGCACTGGCATACAAAAAGAAGACTAATACACAACCCAAAAGAAAACAGATTCATCAAACTTAACAACAGGTGAAACAAGAAAGGCAACTAGGGCACAAAGCCTATTGTCACAGTCACCGGAGACACTTCTACAGAGAGACATAGTGAGATTTCTTTCATCCCCAAATGGTAAAAAGATTTCTTATTTATTAACATTCATCATCCACTTTTGCAGTTGTTTCATAGTAAAACATGCAAAATACAGTTTCCAAAACACATTGAGGTCCCACCTGATAACACCACTACCCCTACCTTATCTTCATCCCCATGCATCCTCGTATGTGGAGATCAAATTCATCCCAATCCCAAACGAAATCTCCTAACTAATCCCCATCCCAACCGATCTATGGATATGGGAAAAAATGTGATGGATGGTGGTCTTGGGTAATGTAGAAGGTGGTAATGACTAGAGTTTCTGATTTCTAGGGTAGTGAACTTACTCTTAATACTTTCATTTATCTTCGGAAGCACTAGTTTTACAATATCTTTTATTTCTTTCCCTCCAATTTTTTCGGTTACGAACTTCTCTATATCCCTTGTAATTAATTATTGAAGAAGGTATTGAATAACAGAGATGCAGAGATAGGTGGCAGTATAAGGGTTTCTATTTTTAAGGTTCTTCAATTTTAATTGCAACATAAAGTATTTATAAAATATAATAATGAGCCAATCCTAAGCTCCAATGAGCTAGGGTTTTCGCACTTGATACAGCCCTAATAAAAAGGCCCACTTAAACATTACAGTTGTTTGGACTTTACCGTTTATTTTGTATAATAACTTGGACACAATATCAAACAACTCAAACATTTAACTAATCTAAAAAGAAAAAAATTATTCATTAAAACAATATATATACATATCTATACAAATACATATATATGTATGTATATATTTATACATATGTACACACACAAACATATATTTATATATATATATACATGATTTAAGTAAAAATTTTATGAATTTCTACAGATGATTGATATAAATATGGATGTTTTTTAGTGTAGCACGTGCAATTTTATTTTAAATAATGCATTATTTTTCTGTCTTTTCTTTTATATAAATAAAGATTGAGATATATAACTTATAGTAATTCACTGCGATAGTGAAAAGGACTTAACAAAAATGGTAAAATTTTATTTTTTAAAGCATATTGAAGTGTGATGATGGAAGTCCTTTGTTATGTAGTTGCTAAGTTAATGTGATTAAGAAAATATATCTACTCATCATTCAAGAGATATTTATTAATCCTAATTAACTAATATTTCTGTTACTAGGATAAAAGTTAAAAGAACAGTAATTCTTCCTTTCAGTAGCTAAAATTCAAAATGAAATTCTAGAACAAAAAGATTGTACATTATCCTATATTTCTCATCCTTCAACCAAGAAAATCAACCACGACAACAAAGAAATAACCTAAAGAAAAATATTTAAATGACCATAATTTCTTTTTTAAACCACTGCAGTTTTTAAATTTAACAAATATTCATTTTGCAGGTAAACTTTTTCTTACACATACACTCCTCTAAGATAAAGCAAATACTTCAATTGTTTTTTCCCAATGCTACTCTCAATGCAAAATGCTCTTGCTGCTTCCGTGGCATCTTTATTCCTTATTTCTTCCTAACCAAACTTTCCATGAGTTGGTTCACCTTTTCAAAATTTTAAGGAACAAAAGAAAAAGTCGAAGGAATACATGAAAACTTTTGGTTGGAAAGAGATAAGGAATAAAGATGCCAGGGAAGCTACAAAAGCATTTTCCATCAAAAATGACATTGAGAAAAACCAAAGGAAATATTGGTTTGAACATCAAAGGAGGGTACGTGTAAGAAAAGGTTTACCGAAAAAATGAATATTTGGTAAATTTAAAAGCTATAGTGGTTTAACAAAAATTATGGTCATTTTAAATGTTTTCCTTCAGGTTATTTCATTGTTGTTGTAGTTAATTTTCTTGCTTCAACTATGAGAAATATGGATAATGTACAATCTTTTTGTTTTAAAATTTTCATTTTTTGATTTTATGTACTGATAGGAAGAATTGCTATTCTTTTATCTGTCAATCCTACTGAGGAAATATTAGTTATTTAGAATTAATAAATATCATATGAATAATGAGTAGATATATTTTCTTAATCACATTAAGTTAGCAACTATATAACAAAGGACTTCCATCATAACAGTTCAATATGTTTTAAAAATAGAACTTTTTTCCCTTTTTGTTAAGTCCTTTTTTACTATTGCAATAATTTTTAATATATGGACAATCAAGAGGTATAAATTTAGAAATACCATAAGTTATATATCTTATTTATTCATTACATACAAAAAAATTATAGAGAAAAAAATGATCCATTTTTTATATCAAATTTCATGACCTATATTAACATCCATATTTATATCAATCATAGACGGAAATTCATAAAGTTTTTACTTAAATCATATATATAGATATGTATTAATATATGTGTGTGTATGTGTGTATATATATAAATATATTTATATATTGTTTTATTGTATTGTGTTTTGAGTGGGAGGTTAGTAAATGTTTTAGTTTTATAATTTTATGTCCAAGTTCTGTTATAAAAAAAAAAAAAAAAAAGGATAAGGTCCAAATTACAAAATTAAATAAGTTATGGAGTGGGCCTTGTTATTAGGGATATTTCATTTCAGAATAACCCTAGCTCACTACACCGTAGGATTAGCTCATTAATGTATTTTATAAACACCTTATGTTTGAATTAAACCTTAAGAATCCTAGAAATTAGAAACCTTGAGTACCACCACCTATCTCTGTTTCTTTGTAATTTTAGTACTTTCTTCAATGATTAATTACAAGGGATCAAGAGAAGTTTGTAAGCAAAAAATAAAATAAAAAATTGAGAGAAAGCAATAAAAAATCTAGTAAAACTTGTGCTTCTAGATAAATCAAAGTACTAAGAGTAAGTTTACCACCATAATAATTAGAAACCCTTGTCACTGTCACCTTCAATATTACCCTAGACTAGCTTCCATCACCGTTTTTCCTATTTCCAAAGATTGGTTGAGATGGGATTAGTTAGGGGAGTTCGGTTGAGATTACGGATGAATTTCATCCCCACATACGTGGATGCATGGGGATAAAGACCAGCTAGGGGTAGTGGGGTTGTCAGTAGGGGCCTCATCGTCTTTTGAAAAATGTATTTTACATATATTTCTATGAAAATGCTTCAAAAGTTGATGATAAATATCAATCAATAAGCAATCCTTTTACTATTTGGGGATAGATGAAATCTCGTTCTGTCGCTCAATAGAAGTTTCCCCGGTTGCTGTGACAAAAGGCTTTGTGCCTAGTTGTTTCTCTTACTTCCCCTGGTTGTTAAGTTTGCTGAGCATGTTTTGTCTTAGGTCATGTATTAGTCTTCTTTATGCATGATAGACCTATGTAGTGGAGTTTAGTATATAATTGTTTTCCAAATTAATGTAAACAAAATTATTGAAATTAAAATTGTATGCTTTTATATGAAAATCATGGTTCGGAACATACAAAATTAATAGTTATAAATTTTAAATGGACACTCATCACTATTCCAACATGTTTAGATTCACTAGATTTTAAATTGAATTTATGAAGAAGATATCATAATGAAATATTTGAATTTAAGATAACCCTCACTTATTATCTTTTTAGTACAATTATTTATTCATTTCGAATGAGTATTTAGATTAAATAACACAAATAAAAATCTGAAGGTAAATTTAATTTGGAGAAGAAAATTCAAGTTTCTCTAAGCAAAACTTTATTAAATATAACCAAAAATTGAGTTAGTCCCCGCTCCCACCCTACCCCATTGTCATCCCTATAGTAAATAAACAAAGGCTATGACAAAAGAACTAAATCTAACCAAATCACAACTTGAACACTCTGTTTTACCCTCATTAACAAATTAAACGAGTTCTTTATCATATAAAAATTTTTATTCGATCAAGAAAACTATGAGATCCTTAACCATTGTGGTTAACAAATGACCACACGACAAATAGTAGCAAAAATACACCACCTCCGAATTTTGAAACCTCAAATGACATGGGTTTTTTACCATGGAAAACATAAACTTGCAACCAACAAAACCATTTTATCAAAATAAACTATCCACTCAAGAATCCTATTTCCACTTTTACCATTCTTCTTCAACTTCCCCTAAAAAAGTTTTCATTTCTCTTATTTTCTTCCTTATCCTTTTTCATATTCTCTTCGTGTTCATTCTTATCATCATCGTTATCATTGTCATCTTCTTCACAATATCTCATGTCGCCACTGGCTGAGTAGTAGCTCTTAGGGAATCAATCCCTCTAGAGTAGATTTACTGAAATAATTATACCTGATTCCCATATTGGATACCAATTCCCTGCTTCGATTTGGGAATAAGAAGGAAGGGGATGAGACAAAATTTTATCCCCACATGTCGGAAGAGATTGAGGATGAAATTAGTTACGAGAGTTGGGTTAGAGACGGTAATAAAGTTCATCCCCACAAATATGGATAGAGGAATACATAGAGTTGAACAGGGGATGAATGAGGATGGATATGGAATACATGGGATCAGAATTGGAAAGGGGACACGGGTTCCCACCCCCACCTGCCTCCTTGCCATTCCTATGGTCAGTCAACAAAACCATTTTAATAGAACTAAAAGTAATCGAGTCACAAATTGAAATTTAATTTTACCCCATGGCAAACTAAACAAGTTTTTCACTAAAGAAAAACTTTCATTTGATTACATTAAAGAACAAATAAATTCATGCTTCTTCTACCATGTTAAATCTTTGACAATCAATAAAGACACATAAATTAGCGTCAATCTTCGATAATCTTAGAACAATCAATACAATTGAATAAAGATATAAGGTTTTGGAATAAAAATGCATGACTTGTATGAGTGAAATGTTGGATTGTAATTAGAAGAAATTTGCTTTTGAGTTCCTTAGTATAAAAACTTGTTAATAATTATTGACCTTTCTTTTCTCTTCCTTCCTCAATATGGAAAGCTTTTGTGTTTGTGACATTATTCTATATTTCAACAAGGGAAACAAAAGAAAAGAACAAAACGTTAGTGCAAAAACAGAAATCAATGGATCTAGTTGAGACTTTTCTTTTGTTGCTAAAGCTAAAAAATATTTTCACAAAGTTTCGTTACATCATTGGAAAAATTAGCAGCTGTAAAATCTTCCTCCAAAACCAACCTAGGTTCTTTGATGAACCAGTTTCATGTACCCATTTTCGTGCATTAATTAAACTTCTGTCCAACATTCTAAGCTGCTTTAGCTAAGGAATACCATTAATTATAACGTAAAAAATAAGTTTCTCTTATGTAAAGAAAAAGCATGTGGTGCACTCTAGATTGCTTTCCTAACTCTACAATAAATAACATTGGAAGCAGTTGTTCGTGAATCACATAAGTAGCTGTATATATAATATTTTTTGTTATATATACATGATTAAGCAAAAATTTTATGAATTTCCGTATACGATAGATAAAAATATGGATGTTTTTTTAATATAGGTGATGCAATTTGATTTTAAATAATGGATTATTTTTTTCTATATAATTTTTTGTATTTAATGAATGATTGAGGTATATAACACCTCTTGATTGCATATACTTTTGATCAGATAATCTATTAAATCTTCATAAGTTAGACATAAAGAAAGATTATAAATGCAAACATTTCTACCATTCGCGTTTGATAACTTGAAAAAGAAGAAAGAATAGTAGTAAAAATCCTTTGATAATTTTTTTGTTTTCAATCACTTAAAAATAAAGAAACAGTACAAGTACATCTAATATTTTCTTTTTCATTGCATGGAAATTAAGATAAAATAGAAGTACAAATTCCTCTATTTTTGCTTTCGATAACTTAGAATAATACTTAGTCTCTAAGTTGTAAAAAAATTTGACAAAGTTCCCTCTGTAAAATATACATTTTCCAAAGGCAATGGTCACCCACACACAACATTAGATCATCAAAAAATTAAACAAAGAGTACGTGCTCTCCCCATAAATAATTAAACATCAAGAAACTAACTCCAAAATAGCAAGAAAATAGGGGGATCATAGAACAAAAATAGAAAGAAAATAAGAGATCATAGCTCCAAACTAAGCTAAAAAATAAAAGGGTCACGACCCACACACTAACAGAAGAAAACATAAAATAAAAAGAATAAAGGATAAGGGGCCAGAGCATACCGAAATTAAAGAGAACTTGAAAGATCAAATTACACGTAGCCTACTATACTCCGTTAAAATATCAAGCTAGAAACCTCGAGTGAAGATGGTATAATCAGTCAGCCACGAAGATAATCAAAATTTTAACTATTAATTAGTTTATTCAACAAAATTGTCTTATCTCAAACATGCATTAGTCCCAAATAGTAAACATTTCAATTTCACATGTATTAATCCCAAATATCTTAATCATGTATGATCTCAAACATGCATCCATGGAGTATCTCAAACACGCAGTATCTCAAACACTGACAGCTTGAAAAAGAAAATAGTAGTAAAAACCCTTTGATAATTTTTTGTTTTGAATAACTTAGAAATAAAGAAAGAGTACAAGTACAAGTACTTCTATTTCTCACTTTTGAAAACATGGAAATTAACATAGAATAGAAGTACAAACACTTCTATTTTTCGTTTTTCATAAATTAGAAATAAAGAAATAACAGAAGTACATATGCTTCTACTTTTTGCTTTCGTGAACTTGGAATTATACTTAGACATCTAAGTATAATTCTCTAGGTTGTAAAAAAAAAAAAATATTGACAGAGTTCCCTCTGTAAAATAGACATTTTCCAAATGCATTGGTCACCCAAACAAAAAATCTAACCATTAAACAATTAAACAAGGAATTCGGGCTCCACCATAAGCAGTTAAACATCAAGAAACTGGCTCCAGAAAAATAAAAAGAAAATCGAAAATCGTAGCTAAAAAATAGCAAAAAGATAGGAAAATTGCAGCCCAAAAGCAGCAAGAAGATAGGGGAATTGCAGCGCCAAAATACGCACAAAAATAAAAGAGTCACGACCCACACACTAACAGAAGCAAATATAAATGAATACAAGACAAAGAGCAAGAGTGTACCGAAATTTAAGAGAACTTGAAAGATCAAATCAGAAGTAGCCCACTCTACAACTTATAAACTTTCTAGCCAGAAACCTCCAGTGAAGAAGTTATAATCTTTTAAGCAGGAAGATAATCAAAATTGTAATTATTAGTTACTTTATTCAAAATAATTATTCTCATCTCAAACATGCATTGATTTCAAATACCAAATATTTCAATTTAACATGCATGAATCCCAAATATCTCAAATATGCACTATTCATCAATGGACAAGCTCAAATATGCATTATTTCAAACATTGGTAACATGATAAAAAAGAAAGAATAGTAGTAAAATCCCTTTGATAATTTTTTGTTTTGAATAACTTTGAAATAAAGAAAGAGTACAAGTACAAGAACTTATGTTTCTTTCTTATGACCACTTGAAAATGAATCAAGAAGTACAAGTACAAATGCTTCTAATATTTTCTTTTTTTAATATCTGTGAAACAATTTTGTTCTAACCAATCAAATGGAGCTATGGATGCCCTTTGGATTCCATTTTAAATAAATCACATGAAAAATGACTATGATAGTGTGTGAGACAAATCCTGATCAAAAAATATATATACGTCCACATCATCGTTTCTTCAAGGAGATGTTTCTTTTTTTTTTCTTTGTACTTTTCCCCTAGAATGCAAAATTCGTGCTAATGACTAAAATAACCGTACATATGACTGATCAGTTTGTAGTATTAATTAACCTTATATTTTATCTCCAAATTAGATGCAAACAATTTAAACAATCAAAACAACCTCAAGATCAAATGCTATCCAATCCAAATACGTTACAATGTGTGGTGAATTACAACTATCGATAAACAACGTGCAATGTTTAGTCACAGCATTTGTATATGCACTGTGAGTATAAGTGCATTTACATCACTCTCTCTTCAATTTCCCAACTCATGGCATAACATGTGAGCATAAATACTTATACAAGAGTAATACTTAGATTATAGATGTTGCATGAGAACATTATTGTCACCATAAAAAATAGACTGCACATAATATTCACCCTTTAAATGACCAACACGGTTCTTACTTTTCATAACTAGTCTGCAACAAACTTCAATAATAGTAAGAGATTTCAGGAAAAAATTCTTTGAGATAATATGATTCTTAACTAAATGTTGTTTTCTACCCCCAAGAGTTCGCATCTTATTCGAAGTTAAAGTAGCCTTAAAAGCACTAGAAACAATGCGAATGGTTTTGATAAACTAAAGTGATTACTTAACATACAACATTTTCTAATGGCTAGCAGTGAAGATCGTTGGAAAACTAATTACTATTACGCAAAACTATTTACTATTACAGAACCCAAATAATAATACTAAATAGCAAAACTAAAAATCTAACTCTATTACATAAACAATATCTTCTTCCTTCCCCTTTACTGATCGGTAAAAGCTGATCTTAGTGCCAAACCGTGTTCCTGCAAAAATTGTTAAACGAAACAGAAAATAAAAACGATAAAAACCATAGAAGGACGCTTCTAACCCACCGGGTTGGTTCCGCTGGCGGTCGAACAACTGCAAGGACAGCAAAGAAGAAAGGGAGCAAATAGAGATAGAGACAGCACTCCCAAGAATTCAGAGACGGGGAAGAGAGAAAGACCAAGAAGAAGAAGAAGAGTCAGAGTGTTCTATGGAAATCGAGGAGGCAACAGATGAATAGGTAAACTCACAACGGGCAGCCCGGGTTTGCCCGGCCTGGTATCTCTGACCCAGTCAAAAACAGATCACCTACTCTTCAGCTGAGGCCCATGGTCATCATTGGGTAATATATAGTGGGCTGGAAAATGGGAACTATTGGGAAGGCTAAGGCCCAAAAAGCCTACAATCTCCACCTCGGACAATATTTTCCAACCGTTGTTTTAACTCATCAAGAATCAGACTGCATCTAAATGAATGAAATCCCTGCAAAATAGAAACTTTTCAGTGTTTACAATTTTATGACCAAAATCTGCGTGATTATTATCAGAATTAATCTTGTCTATGTCAACTAAATCACTAAAGACTTTTTCCCTAATAAAGTGATATTTGGCATCTATATGTTTTGTCCGTTCGTCATAGACCCGATTTTTTTATAAATGTCAATAACTCTGAGTATCAGTATAAATAATAACTTTTGAGTTTAGAACTTGTAATTCATTCAATAACCCTTGAAGCCAGATGGCTTCTTTGATCACTTCCGTTGCTGCGATGTATTCAGCCTCGGTAGTTGATAAGGCAACTACCCGCTGTAATTGAGATTTTCACGAGACACAATTACCCGCTAGGGTAAAGAAATAGGATGAGGTAAATTTTCTACTATCCTTATCACCTACAAAATCAAAATCAACAAATCCAATTAGTTCAAAATCAGACCAATTATGATAGTGTAAGCCTCGATCTAAGGTTCTGTTGGGATAAAGTAGAAGTCACTTGAGAGCATCCCAATGATCTCTCCCAGGGTTAGACATAAATATGCTGAGAAGGCTTATAGAAAAAGTAATGTCTGGCAGGGTAGATATCATTAAGTACATGACTAAACCTATGGACATTCTGTAAGGGATACTAACCATATCTCTTTTCTCACTTTCGGTTTTAGGACAGGTTTTGTCAGAAAGTTTGAAATGGCTTGCAAGTGGAGTTATAAGGGGATTACATAGATGCATGGAAAATTTGGATACAATTTTTACGAAGGAAAGGCGTTTGCGATAGAAAAAAGTGAACGATCGGGTTCTATCTCTTGAAATACTCATCCCAAGGATTCTGGATGCAACACCTAAATCCTTCATATCAAATTCAAGTTTTAACAGAGACTTTAGATCATCGATCTTAGCTTTATGTCTGCAAGTAATTAGCATATCATCTACATAAAGCAATAGGTGAATAGCATAATCAACATAATTACCATAAAGTAAACACAACTATCATAGTTTCTTTTAGTAAAACCAATTTTTAACATAAAAGAATCAAACCTCTTGTACCATTATCTGGATGATTGTTTAAGTCCGTATAAGGACTTTTTCAAAAGACACGCCATGTGTTCTTTACCTTTAACCTCAAAACCTAGTGGTTGACGCATATATATAGTCTCTTCGAGAACACCGTGCAAGAAAGTGGTTTTAACATCAAGTTGTTCAAGATGGAGATCATAAAAAAGCAACAAGAGCAAGAATAATCCTAACCACTTTGTATTTAATGACAGCAGAAAAGAATTCATTAAAATCAATGCCCTCAACTTGTGAAAAAGCTTTTGCAACCAGCCTGGCCTTGAACCTTGGAGGTTCATTAGAAGACTCAGGTTTTGGAACAAGAATCCAGGTTTTGTTTTTGTTTAAAGAAGACAATTCCTCATCCATAGCACGTAACCATAAAACGCGATTAGGCTTTTCAAAACATCAGAAAAAGATAATGGTTCTTTTTCCTCCACAAAAGATGCAACAACAAAGGCATATGAAATAATGTTGGAGTAACCATACCGAGGATGATCCTTACGTACCCTTCAAACCCAATCTCTCGTAAGCTGGTAATCCCTAAGGGCTTGAGCTTAGGCCTCAAGGTGCTCTTCCTCCTCATTGGAACCTTCTAAAACAGGATCAATAGTTTCAGGAATACTAGGAATATCAGGTGTGCTACTGGATGATGTAGGTAAGACTTGGTTGGTATCGGGTTCCTGAGGTGGTTCTAGAGATGGTTTAGAGGTGACCTCCACCTCCACAGGAATACTACTAGGAGTGTGAACACTTGGTGGACTATCGGAAACAGGTTTATCCTTAAGACCGGGCATTTCTAACTTGTTAAAGATAACATCCCTACTGATAACAACCCTTACACCCGGTTTACCCTTTAACCGCACTCTATAACGCTTCACCCCACTAGGATATCCTATGAACACTCCCTTTCTACACCTAGGGTCTAGCTTACCCTCCTTCTTACGTGCAAAGGCCATACACCTGAAAACTCTCAGGTTGGAAGGGTTATGAGGTTTACTATACCAGAGTTTTATAGGAGTCCTAAAATTTATAGCTGTAGAAGGGGATCTACTAATGAGGTAGACATTCATACTAACTGCTTCTCCCCCGAAAGGTTTTTGGACACCGGAATAAACAAGGAGACATCTAACCTTATACATAATGGTACGGTTAATCCTTTCGGCAATTCCATTTTGCTGTGAGTTATGCCTAACCGTCCTATGGTGTACAATGTCATGCAATGCACACAAATCAGAAAACTTACGGTTGCAAAACTCAAGACCGTTATCGGTCCTGATAGTTTTTAGTTTATTTCTAGAATGATTTTCAGCAAAACCTTTCCATTCAGAAAACCTTTCAGAGGTTTGATCTTTAGTTTTTAAAAGAAAAACCTAAACATGACTTGCAAAATCATCAATAATAGATAAGAAATAAAGATTACCACCATAAGTTGGAACCTTTTCAGGTCCCCACAGATCACAATGCACATAATCAAGTATAGTAGAAATTTGTGTGTGCTAGTTGCAAAACTGATTTTGTGTTGTTTTTCCAAAACGCAGTGGTCACAAAAATCCAAGGAATCAATTTAATCACAACATAAAAGAGTTCATTTCTGTAAATAATAAGGTCCCTTCTCACTAATGTGGCCGATCCTCCAATGCAACAACATAGTTTTCTCGGGAACAGTTTTTGAAATCAATGCAGTAGAGTACAAACCGTTTTACCAATAAGGATGTATAATGTCTCTCTTTTAAAACCTTTTAGCATGACTAGATTTCCTTTGCAAACACATAATTTTTGGATTTAAAAGAAAGACCCAAAGAGTCCAAATAACTAAGAGAGATAAGATTCCGACGAAGGTCGGGCATGTATCTCACCTCAGTGAGTTTCCTAGTCACACCATCATCCATTTTAATGAAAATGTTTTCAATGCCTTTAACATCACAAATATCAATTTTTTGCTTTCGATTCCTAAAAAGTAGCCCCATGCAATTTACTTATCTCACATCCTACTTAGGAACTCATTTCTTGATTTTTTAGCCTTTAAGGAAAATCTCTTGTAAAAAAGTAGTCCAAAGCTCGATGTTAATTGTTGGGATAAATGAAAAAACAACCAGAACTGAAACATAAGTTTTGGATAGTTTCATTTTAAATAAATAAAGTTTTCTTTGTCCAAAATAAAATTTGTTTTGGTTTTATTTTTTAGCTTCTCCAAAAGGAAAAATTGAATTTTCTCCAAACTAATAATTAAGTATTATTAAATGTTATTAATTTCAATTAACTAGAATTAATTAAGGTTATTTAAAATTTATGAAATTAATTTTACATGGATTTTTTATATTCTATAAATTTTATTTAAATATTAATAATATAACTAAGTTAGGACATAAAAAATGTCATTTTTAATTTAAATTTACTATATTTTATATATTTCATTTTTCTCCAAATCGAATTATTTTGGCTCGCAAATATATGTTTTTGTGTGTGAGCATGTGTGTTTATAAATCAACATATACATCTGTGTGTGTATGTATATATGTAAGGGTAAAGTGCACCATTGACTCTTTAACTTTCCCCTTTTTTGGTTTCTGACCCTGACCAAAAAATGGTAAGTTCGATAAATTGGAAAAATCTAAAGAATCAAGCATTTGATCTGATAAATTGGTATATTTTAAACTTGAATTCGGATCCATCTGAGTGATATTTCATGATTCCAGCAAAGCATAAGCAAAATAAGGAAAACATCTATGAAGAAAAATGATTTTGAGTGATTTAAAAGTTTCATAAATGGTTTCATGACTTCCTCTGCAATATTTGATCTAAATGTGCAATTAGAAGGTGGGAAAGAAGATTCCTTAAAGACCATAGTATGTGGGCTACTCGACTTTGATTTTCTTCAAGCCAAACTTTGTAACGAGAGAACCTAATTTTTCTCATGACTTCAACAAGATTAGTCTTTCCCACCATCATCGTTGCCAATTAATGCCCACAAACTCACTATAATCACTGTCAGAGATAGCAGTCTCAACCTCCTACATCCTCCGATCTTCATGTGCCGCCATCCCCTTCTTCTTCCGTTACATCTCTTCAACACTCTCACTCTTTCTTCTTTCCCATCTTCTTTGATGTCATTGCGCCCACGGTTTTTCTTATTCTTCTTCCTCCTATCACACTTTTACACTGCCTATCCCTATTTTCTTCTTCCCCTTCCACTTCCCCTTCCCTTTCCCATCACTGTTGCACCTTTGTCATTGATTAGTGCTTGCTAACTAAACACCACACTATTTTTTTCTTATATTAGGTTCAAAACTCCCCAGGGAATTATCATGTGAAAGTCACTTGTTTTGTTTCTAGTAGATATTAACGACTAAAATTAACAGAAGGGTCAAATTTATAATTTTAAGGGTAAAATTTATCCGTTTTGAAAGTTCGAGGTCACAAAATTCGCATATTTTCCTTAAGGGTCAAAACCCCAAAAACTTGAATGTTTAAGGGTTAGTAGCTGACTTTAGCCTATATAATAATAATAGCAATAATAATAATTATGGTTAGTTGGTTGGAAAAAGGAAATTTCCTCGAGGATTCCATTATATACTCTTGTCATAAAGGGAATAAAAGGAGAAGAAAGAGGGGATAAATGATTATCTTTTGTCTACTTACATGAGGAAATATTCTTATTTGAAAAGCATTTTGAAGAAGATTAAATAACCGTCAATAGAAATGATTATATCTTAGGATTTCATGGCAAGAATGACCAAAAAAAAAAAAAAAGATTATTGTATTCCTATCTCGTTGTACTTATGTTGCAAATGTTGCTCACGCAAAATCTTTCATAATCATTCAGAGTTTTCTAGTACAATCTCTAGTACACTCTCTACTACAGATGCTTGAATCGTAAATTTTCTCTTAGGGTATATCTTTTTAGAGTTAAGGGTTATTTTGTTATTCTATAGGATTTATATTTATAAAATTACTATAAAATGAGTGTATTAGAATATGTATTAGACAATCCTAGCTTTTTCATAAGCCCAATAATATCATTTCATCTTTGTGAAGTAACAAATCTTTCTTTGTCAATTTCAAAACTAAATCTTTGCTTTAAATTTATAACCTTAAAAAGATTTGATAAGTGCACTTTTGCTTGTTCTAATGTTCTTTTCACATTATATATACATTAAAGAACAAATAAAAATATGTTTCTTCTACCGTGTTAAGACTTCGACAATCAGAGGAAAAACCATGTAAACTCTTCATGAATTTCTTTTTTTGTTTTCTTTAGCTATTTAAATATTTTTTTATAAGTTTAGTCACACCATTATCAGAATTAGAAACCATAAAATCTTCCTCCAAAACCTACCCAAGATTCATTGAAGAACTAGATTCCCGTAACCATTTTCCATGCCATAATAAACTTTTGGATAACATTCTAAGCAAATTTAACTAAAAAATACCATTGAAACTATAATTTCAAATCTGAGCATTGTTTGGAAAAGAAGAAACCATATTTTTTTATAGGTATTCTAGTTCAAGACAACCTATAGGGTATGTAGAACTCTGACATGTTAATGCTATATTCCTCAAACAACAACTTAGTATAGAGAATAAGGAAAATGATGCGCTCAGTTATGGAAAATTCTTTCCATGTTATTATAAATGTTTTAAAAAATTCAAGAATACTTATTCAACCTGCCCAAATTTTTATTTGTTCTTTATTCTTTTCGAGATATTAATTTTTTTAATTATTTTGATATTATTTAACATTAGTTTATCTTGATAAGTTAGGGTCTGAAGTCTTTAGACTTATATGCATTCCATTAATTATTAGGACTATGGACATATCTGGAACAGAAGTAGTGGAATACGGGCATATGGGTTAGGATAAAATGAAAGACCTACTTAATTGCCTGGAAGACTAATTAGTTAAATGTTTTAGTTATTTAAGATGGGGTCCAAGTGATTTCATAAGAAAACTATGGGCCATATTAAAAAATTTACTGAGTTAGGAGTGGGCGCTGCTATTTGGCCTATATCAAGTTAGATTAATCTTAGC
Source organism: Catharanthus roseus (assembly GCA_028651295.1). Taxonomy (NCBI): domain Eukaryota; kingdom Viridiplantae; phylum Streptophyta; class Magnoliopsida; order Gentianales; family Apocynaceae; genus Catharanthus; species Catharanthus roseus. The sequence continues at coordinate 12,193 of JAPQWS010000125.1, read as the reverse complement.
CCATTAGCTTTTAGATTTTAGGGCCCTATTATAAACACGATATATAAAAATTAAACTTAGAGATCCTAGCCATCACAAACCCTAGCTACTGCTACCCTAGACTAGTTCCTTCTTTCAAAATTTTTTATTTTACAGGTTTCTGAAATTGAAGTTTCACGTAAGATTGATTCGTTTGATCATCATTTGTTTGAGGTAAGAAATTTTTAATCTATTTTGTTTTGAGAAAAAAAGTCCTAAATTACAGAAGATTATGATTGATATTGTAAATTGTATGATTTTTTGGTGGTTTAAAATTTGGCTAAAAATTTGTTATTTTTAGACAATAATTTTGGAAAAATAAGTTTCTTGCCCAAGCTGATTTTTGAAAGAAGAAGAAGAGGAATATCCCTCAAGGATGCTATATATACTCTTATCATAAAATGATATAAGAGGAATGAGCGAAACATGTACATGAGGAAGATTTCATATTTAGTAAGCATTTTAAGGAAAATTGAATGACTTAGTCCACGCTAGACACAATTTACATTGCTAGCAAACCAATTTTTTATTCGATAAAGAAAACTTTGAAACCCTTAACCAGTGTTGTCAACAAACGTCCACAAAACAAAACAATAGCAAAAAGACACCACCTGCGAATTTCTAAGACTCAAATGACATGGGTTTTCGACTATTGAAAATATAAACTTGCAACCAATTGAACTATATACCAAAAAAAACTATCCACTCAAGAACCTTATTCCCACTTTTAGAAGTACTATAAGTTATACACCTCAATCATTCATTACATATAAAATAATGATATAGAAAAAATGATCCATTATTCAAAATCAAATTGCATGGCATATATTAGAAAACATCCATATTTATATCAATCATACATGGAAATTCATAAAATCTTTACTTAAATCATATATAGTGTGTATGTAGATATATGTACACACACACATATATATATATTGTTTTATTGCATAGTGTTTTGATTGGGAGATTGGTTAAATGTTCAAGTTGTTAAATATTATGTCCAAGTTATTTTATAAAAAAACGATGAGCTCCAGATTACAAAATTAACTAAGTTACGGAGTGTGCTTCTTTATTAGGGGTATATCAAGTTAGAAAACCCCGAGATCATTATAGCTTCGGATTGGCTCATTAATGTATTTATAAGTACCTTATATCTAAATTAATACTTAAAAACCCTAGAAATCAGAAACCCTTACTACCCCTACATATCTCTGCTTCTCTATAATTTTACTACTTTCCTTAATCATTACAAGGTATCAAGAGAAGTTTGTAAGAGTAAAACTTGGAGAGAAAGAAATAAAAAATCCAGTAAAACTTGTGCTTTGTAAGATAAACAGAGTATTAAAAGTAAGTTTATTACCCTAGCATTCAGAAGGTTTTGTCAACACCACCTTCTATATTACCCCAGACTAGCTTCCATGACCTCATTTCCCATATCCAGAGATGTGTAGGGATGGACATTAGTTGGGATATCTGCTGGTACCTCAGCATGTTTTTGAAATTCTGTTTTGCATGTTTTACTGTGGAAAAAACTGCAAAAGTTTATGATAAATGTTAATCAATAAGGAATCTTTTTATTATTTGGTGGTTAAAGATATGTCATTTTCTCTCTCTGTAGAATTGTCCATGGTGGTTCGACAAAAGGCTTTTTGCCCTAGTTGCTTATCGTGTTTCATCTGGTTGTTAAGTGTGATAAGTTTGTTTGGTCTTTGGTCATGTATTAGTCTTCTTTTCATCTGCTAGTCCTACGTAGGGGGGTTTGGTATATAATTGTTTTCCAAATTAGTATGAACCACCATTACTCAAAATTAAAATTGTATATTTTTCTATGAAAATAAAGGTTTTAAATATAAAAAACTTAATAATTTTAAATTTTAAAATGACACTCATTATATCCTCACATGTTTAGATTCATTAGCTTTTAAATGAAATTTATTAACAAGATATTATAATCAAATATTTGAATTTAAGATAATCTTAACTATTATCTTTTAAGTACAATTATTTACTAATTTCGAATGAGTATTTTGTTAAAAAACTCAAATAAAAAACTTAAGAAAAATTTAATTTGGAGAAGAAAAATCAAGTTTCTCTAAACAAAATTTATTAAATATAGCTGAAATTTGAGTTAGTCCCCGTTCCCAACTGCCCCTTGCAATTGCTATGGTCGATCAGCAAAACCCATTTTAATAGAACTAGAACCAACCAAGTCACAACGTGAAATTCAGTTTTACACCATGGAAAAACTAAGCAAGTATTTCATTGAACGAAAACTTTCTGTTGATTAAGAAAACTATGAAATCCTTAACGTATTTGGTCATCTAACGGCCACAAAACAAAACAACAGCCAGCAAAAATCATTTATGAATTTCTGAGCCACAAATAAAATGGGTTTCAACTTTTGAACATAAAAACGTGCAAACAACATAACTATTAGAGGAAAAAAAACTCAAGAATCTCATTCCAATTTATGGCCTTCACGGTGATTTTATCATTGTCGCTGCTGGCAAACAACGTGTAGTGCAAGGATTGGAATAAGAGTGCAAGGATGGGGCCAAATCGTATCTCTGATTCTTCACATGGCTCCTGATTCAATACTTGGTTTTAGGATATGGGTTAAAGTATGTGGCCATAAATGATTTAAGAGAAACCAATGAGGTGGGTGAAAAGTTGAAGTTTCATTTTTAAGCGGTAAAGTTGAAGAAAGTTTTCAAAGAAATCAATTAAGTGGGTAAAAGGTTGAATTCTTTTTAATTAGTAGCTAAAGAAAATAAAGAGAATTTAATTATGTGGGGTAAAAGAGAAGAAAAACAAGGTATTAGAAACAAATTTGGAGAAACCAAACTTTTGGACTAAGCGGTTCTTCAAATTTTAGAACCACACTTTTTTTCACTGCACTGAAACAACCTAATTGTTAACAATAGCTTTGCCATTGCATTCTTCATCAAATATAGTAATTCACTGCCGATTTAAACTTGATATCAATATAGAAATATTGTACTTACTAAAACCATCCTTACAAAATATCCATTCCATTAACAAATTTAAAAACTTTCACATGAAATAAAGAGGGGATTTAAAACTTCACAGGAAGACCGATCTACACTCAAACATATTTTAACTATAGCTGCTCTATCGGCTCCAATTAAGTGGCAAATTTTAAACTACTTTATTAGTGGTCCCTAAACAATGGTTGGTTCTTGTATTAATAAATATCAGTATCTACCAATCAATTCGAACTGCAATAGGTATGCGGCACTTCAAGATTTTTCTTGTTCGACCTAATAATCGCTATATCTGATGAACATTCGAAGTAGAGCTAATCGCCTGAAATATTTAGGATTTCTTATTAAAGTTAATGTAAAGTAAAAAAATAACCATATTAAATTTAAAATACATAATGTCTTAAATAAATTGCAAGACAATAACATCGTCACGAAATTCTTGGCACTAGTTGAATGTTCCCCTCTAATACTAGCTTATGCCTTTCTACCCCAACCACTCTTCCTGAATTCTTTCATCTTTCCAATTTTTTGTACTTGAGACTTCTAAACAACTTTAGTCAAGTTCTCAACTAATTCTATTAGTAATGTTGAACTACTCGATATCTAGGACCGTCATCGACCACTTCTACATATGTTACTCTCCAATTCTCTTTTTTCCATAATTAGTGGAGGTGTTTCTTTTCCCTTCCTTCTTGTTCCAAAAAAAGTCCTCCACGACTATCTCCTTCTTGAACATTGACGACGTACTCCACGGTAAGGTGTACTATTTCATTATTCCTTATATCTCTTGGGTAGAAAAAACACCCACATTATTGTCTCCCACCGGGAGTTAATATTCCCTAAAGATCGCATAGCCTCATGGCTGGCCATGATCACTACCCACTTCACCTTCACTTCCACATTCTCATCCTCTATTAATTATATTAATTGTAAATATACTTATTATTCGTTTATAAACCCACTAAATTTTTTATTTTATGCAATTTTCATGAGTTTCATTAAGTTTTCACAAAATTCACTAGTTTCAGAAAATGACCCTATAGCTCATTCATTTTTTATGATATACATTTGTTTTAGTTTTTCCAAATAAAATTACTAATAATAATTATAGATATACATATAATTTGTCTCTAAACCCTTTCTTAATTTTATGAAATTTAATGCAGTTTCACTAAATGTCACATAATTTACTCGTTTCTCAAACTGACCGCATAATTTATTAATTTGTTTTGATAAACATTGATTTAGTTTTTCTATTTGTAATTACTTATAGTAATTATAAATATACTTATAATTTTTCTCTCAACCCACTAAAATTTTTATTTTAGGTAATTTACATTGATTTCACTAAGTTTTCACACAATTCACTAGTTTCTCAAATCTTGCAAAAACTAGAACCATTGTAGCAAAAAACATTATCCACTCTAATATCCAATTTCCATTTATGACCTTCAGAGTCATTTTACCTTTCTTGTTGGACATCCCAAAAAAGAGTTTTGATTCTTGTTCTCCTATTCCTTCCTCTTCTTTTCCCCCTTTTCTTCTTTGCTCCCGTCCTCATGATTATCATCATCTATTTTGCCAGATTCTCCTTTCGTCGTCGGTATATTATCGTCTCTCCCAGAAAATACATCTTTCTGAGTAATTTTATTGAAAAATTTACACTCGATTCTCTACTTCGGTCCATAATCATAATAATTATCGCTAGTTGCTTAAAATATTTGGGGGAAAAGGAAATTTCTTACAGGATTCCATTATATACTCTTATCATAAAGGGAATGAAAGGAGAAGAAAGAGGGAATAATGATTATCTTTTGTCTACTTATGTGAGGAATATATTCTTATTTGAAAAGCATTTTGAAGAAGATTAAATGAACATCACTAGAAATAATTTACATTGCTAGCAATCTAAATATCTTGGGATTTCATAGCAGGAATGATAAATATGTATGTATATATATATACGTTATTCCTATCTCCTTGTACTTGCGTTCCGACAGTAGCTGACAGAAAATCTTTCCTTAGCATTGGGGTTGTCAAGTACATTCTCTAGTACACATACTTTACTAGTAAAATTTCTCTTAAGTTTTATGTTTTAGAGTTTACAGTTTATCTGTTATTCTATTAATAATTACTATAAAATGAGTGTACTAGAGGGTGTACTAGAAGAATTATTAGACGATCCTATCTATTTCATAAGCCCAATAATATCATTGCAACTTTATGAAGTAACAAATCTTTCTTCTTAGTTAAGTTCACTACTGAATCTTTGTTAAAAATTTATAACCTAAAAAAGATTTGATAAGTGCACTTTCGCATGTTGTAATGTTCTTTTCACATTATATATACATTAAAGAAGAAATAAAAATATGTTCTTCTACATAAACTATTTCATGAGAGATTTTTTTTCTTTTCTTTAGCTCTTTAAATATATTTTAGAAGTTTAGCCACCCAATTATAGAATTAGAAACCATAAATTCTTCCTCTAAAACATAGCTAAATTCCTTGAAGAACTAGATTCCCATAACAATTTTCCGTGCAATAATAAACTTCTGGAAAACATTCTAAGCTAATTTAACTTAAAAAATACCATTACAATTATAATTCTATATCGAAGCATTATTTGGCAAAGAAGTAACCACCTTGTGCTTAGAGTGTTCTAGTTTAAGACAACTTATGTAGAATTCCAACATATTAACGATATATTTCCCAAACAACAAGTTACTATAGAGAATAAGGAAGATGATGCATTAAGCTAAGGAAAATTCTTTCTATCTCAATGTAAATGTTTTTAAAAATTCAAGAATACCTATTCAACCTACCCAAATTTTTGTTCATTCTCTGTTTTTTTTTGTGATGTTAATCTTTTTAACTATTTTGATATCATTTAAGATAAGTTTATCTTGATAAGGTAGGTTTGGACTCTTCAGAATTATATGTATTCCTTTAATTATTAGGACTATGGATATTTCTGGAACAGAAGTAGTGCAATACGGGCTAGAATAAAATGAAAGACCTACTTAATTACTTGGGAGACTAATTAGTTAAATGTTTTGATTATTTAATATCTAGTCCAAGTTTTTTTAGGACCCTATTACAAATACGTTATGTAAAAATTAAACCTAGAGATCCTAGCTAAGAAAAATCCTAGCTGCCGCCACCCTACACTAGTTGCTTCTTTCAATTTTTTTTTTAAAGCTTTTTAAAATTAGAGTTTCACGTGAGATTAATTCGTTTCTATCACTAGTTGTTTAAGGTAAGAATTTGTAAATCAGTGTTGTTTTGACACGAAAGTGTCAACTTAAAAAAGTTTGTGATTGATGTTGTAAATTATATGTTTTTGGGGTTTAAAATTTAACTAACCATTTGTTATTTTTAGAACATTAATTTTGGAAAAAATGTTTCTTTGCCTAGCTTATTTTTGAAGAAAAAAGAAGAAGAATAAGAAGAAGAATTTCCTCAAGGATGCCATATATACTCTTAAGGCCTTGAGTCTTCCCAATATTTTCATTTTCCAGCCCATCTTTCACCCAATGATGAATTAGACCTCAGCTGGAGAATAGGTGCCCAATTGACTAGGTCAAAAAATGCTGGGCCAGACCGGGCGGGCCACCCGGGCTGCCCATTGGTATTTCTCCCATTTGATGCCTCTCTCCCACTCATTTCCTGTGCAGCCGTTTCTCTTCTCTTGGGAATCATTCTTCTCCTTTTCTTTTACGTCTTCTTTCTCGGCTTCTTGACTGTTGGTTTTCCCAACTTGTCTGCTACATTTCTTCTCCGCAGCTTTTGCCACTACTCTCCTCCGTCCGTTGGATTCCTGCGATGCTGTCACTGTCGTCAGCTTCCTTGGATCATTTTCTGATCTTTTACTTGGTGTGTTTGAGAGAGAGCCGCAAGAAAGAGAGATAGAGAAAGAGAGAGAGAGAGGGTGTGGCACCGGTGACTCTTGTCACTGTTGAGGTTCGAATCTGAGAGTTCCGATCATCTCGTCACTTACCGGTGACGCCTCGATATGGTCTGTACAACTTAGCCACTGCTCGGCATTCTTTCTTTCTCTGTTCGTCATCGTTCCCGCCGGCAGTCGTTGTCTGCGGCAGCGGTAAGTGTTTCTACTTGTTTCTCTTATTTTCGTTTATTACTATTAACAGTTTATTATTTTACAGCCCTGAAGCTTTTATTGGCTCTCCTTTTGGTCAGAGAGGAAAGTTGTGTAATAGAATAGTTCTTTGTTTCTTCCGCTGTTTTTGCTGTCAATTTTGGCTTGTAATAGTAAATAGCTTATGTAATAGTAATTAGTGTCTTCAAAAAGTGGTATCGGACCAGCGGTTTGGCTTCACGGCGTCGGCAACCATCAACAATTCCAGATCCGAGGGAACCGGCCGGTGAAGTTTCTTTTTCACTCTTTTTTCTTTTTCAGTTATTTTACTGTTTCTGTGTTCTTTTTCTTTTTCCGGCTAGCCAATTATTGCTACATGTTTTCGATTGTTTCGGCTGCTTTGCCGCGTTATCCCGTTCTATTTTTTCGGCTTGCAACTTGTTTAGCTGCATTCTCTGCTTTTTTTTGTTGCTTGGCTTGCTGCCGGTTGTGATTACTATTACTATTTTTTCTTCATCTGAATTGTGTTACTGTTCAGTTGTACTGTTTACTATTTTCTTTTTTTGGTATTGCTCCTGTTACTATTCTGCTGCTGGTGTGTTTTTCCTGTTATTTTTCAATTTTTCAAAAACTATAAAACCCAAGCCTAGCTTGAATCCGTGAGATTTTAAGTATCTATGTCTTTGCGCGTTTTTGTTGTTTTTCAAAAGTTTTTATTCCTTCTGCTCTTTGTCTTTTTCTGTTTTTGGCGAGACAGTTCTATTGCTGCCGTGTTTCTCGTTATTTTAGTTATATTGTTTGTTTTTGTGTTTAGTGCTTCACATTGTTGCACCATTTTTTTTATAAAAAAAAAACTGAACAAATCAAGCAAACTAAAACAAACCAATGCTGTTTTTCTTTGAAATTATATTTTTTTCTATTTTTTGAAAAATCCGTGCAGTTTTATTCTTTTTCACTCAAAACTTATTCTCAAATCTTTCACTTTTCCTAGTCATTTAAATTACACTTATTTACCTTCAAAACATGTCAGTTCCAAAACTTGAAACTAATAAGTTTGACGGCAAATCTGACTTTGTAATGTGGCGGAGGAAAACGAAAGCTGTTTTGGTACAAAATAAAATTGCACCCGCTATTTGTAGCCCTGAAGAGTATCCAGAATCTTAGAAGGGTGAAATTCTTTCAGAAAAACTAGGTGATGCTCACAGTTGCGTCAACTTGTATTTAACTGATAATGTTTTACGAGAAATTAATGAAGACAATGCTTTTGAAATTTGGACTAAACTGGAAAAACTATGTTTGGGAAAATCACCCTCAAATCAAATTTATTTAAAAGAGCAGCTTTTCAATTTTAAAATGAGTGGGTCAAAAACACTTTCAGAAAATATAGATGATTTAAATAAAATCGTTTTAGAACTTCAAAACGTTGGAGAAAACATCTCTGATGAAAATATTGCAGTCATTTTATTAAATGCCTTACCTAAATCTTTTAACGATGTTAAATCTGCTATTAAATATGGCAGAGATAGTTTATCTCTTTCCGATGTTAAAAAAGCTTTGAAATCTAAGGATTTGGATTTACAAAAAGAAAATAAATCTCACAGCGAAAATCTTTTGTGCGAGGAATAGTTGACCGGAGGGAACCTCCTGGTCACCGTTAAGTAAAGGGCGATCCAACTAACGACAGAAAAACAAAGTAAATTGTTTTTATTGTGGCAAAGAGGGCCATATGAAAAACAAGTTTTTTAAACGGATTAGATATGAAAAGCAATGTAAACATGGTAAAGGGAGTAATAAAATTGACAAAACCCACAATTTTGATTCATATGGTAATTCTATGTTTTCAGAGGTTTTGTGTGTGTCTCTTTCTCCTTCATGCTCTGAAGTTGTTGATCATTGGGTTCTCGATTCTGCTTGTTCTTTTCGCATAACACCCAACAACCACTGGTTTGCTGATTTCAAACCATTAAATCAAGGTTTTTATGGGAAATAATCAAGTTTGTGATATTAAAGGTATTAGTAATGTTTTGATCAAAATGCATGATGGTGTGACTAGGAAAATTATTGAGGTGAGATATGTGCTTGACTTGCGTCAGAATCTTATCTCTCTTAGTTATTTGGACTCTTTGGGTTTTTCTTTTAAATCTAAAAACGGTATTTTACGTGTTTGCAAAGGTAACCTAGTCATGCTGAAAGGTTTTAAAAGAGAAACCTTATACATTCTTCGTGGTAAACCGATTTGTAACTCCATTGCATTGATTTCAAAAAACTATTCCTAAGAAAAATATGTTGTGGCATCGAAGAATCGACCATATTAGTGAAAAAGGGACTTTATTATTTACAAAAACAAAATCTTTTGTGTGGTAAGAAAATTGATTCTTTGGATTTTTGTGACCACTGTGTTTTGGGAAAACAACACAAAATCAGTTTTTCTACCAGCACACACAAGCCATCTCCTATACTTGATTATGTGCATTGTGATCTGTGGGGACCTGAAAAGGTTCCAACTTACAGTAGTAATGTTTATTTATTGTCAATTGTTGATGATTTTTCAAGGCATGTTTGGGTTTTACTTTTAAAAACCAAAGATCAAACTTTTGAAAGGTTTTGTGAATGGAAACGTTTTGATGAAAATCATTCTCAAAATAAACTAAAAACTATTAGGACCGATAATGGTCTTGAATTTTTGTAACGGGAAGTTTTCGATTTGTGTGCATCGCAGGGGCATTCTACACAATAGAACGGTTAGACATAACCCACGACAGAAATGGAGTTGCCGAATGGATGAACCCTACTATTATGGATAAGGTTAGATGTCTTCTTGTTTCTTCCGGTGTCCAAAACCTTTTTGGGGGAAAGTCGTTAGTACGAGTAGTATACCTCATCAATAGATCCCCTGTCTACTGACTATAAATTTTAGGACTCCTATAGAACTGCAGTGCAGTAGACAACCTAACCTTTCCAACGTGAGAGTTTTTGGATGTGTAGCTTTTGTACATTAGAAGGAGGGCAAGCTAGATCCCGGGGTCTAGAAAGAGAGTGTTTATAGGATATCCTAGTAGTGTGAAGGGTTATAGAGTTTGGTTAAAGGGTGAACCGAGGATGAGGGTTGTTATCAGTAGGGATATTATCTTCAACGAGTTAGAGATACCCAGTCTTAAGTATAAACTCGTCTCCAATAGTCCACTAAGTATTCCCACTCCTAGTAGTATTCCTGTGGAGGTGGAGGTCACCTCTAAACCTTCCTTAGGACCCTTCAGAAACCTGAAACCAATTCTGAGATTCCCATTCTATCCAGTTGCACAACAGGTCCTCCTAGTATTCCTGAAACCCTTGATCCTATTTTAGAAGGTTTTGATGAGGAGGTAGAATATCCTGAGGCTCAGGCTCAAGTTCTTAGAGTTCGTAGGGTACCTAAGGATCATCCTTAGTATGGTTACTCCTACATTGTTTCATATGCATTTTCTTTTGAATCTTATAAGAAAAAGAACCATTATGTTTTGCTGAGGTTTTGAAAAGCCCCAATCGTGTTTTATGGTTACGTGCTATGGATGAGGAAATGTCTCCTATAAACAAAAATAAAACTTGTATTCTTGTTCCAAAACCCTCAAAACAAAAATTAGTTGATTGCAAATGGATTTTCAAAATAAAAGAACCTGAGTCTTCTAAAGAACCTCCTAGGTTCAAGGCCGAGTTGGTTGCAAAAACGTTTTTCAAAAGTTGAGGGCATTGATTTTAGAGAAATTTTTTTCTCCCTGTCATTAAATACAAAAGCGATTAGGATTATTCTTGCTCTTGTTGCGTTTTATGATTTTTAAACTGGAACAACTTGATGTTAAAAGCTGCTCTTTTACATGGTATCTCGAAGAAACTATATATATTTCGTCAACCACCGGGTTTTGAGGTTAAAGGTAAAGAATACATGGCGTGTCTTTTGAAGAAGTCCTTATATGGACTTAAACAATCACCCTGAGCAATGGTACAAGAGGTTCGACTCTTTTATGTTAAAAAATTGGTTTCTCTAAAAGAAACTATGATAATTGTCTTTATTTTTCTAGTACTAATATTGATTCTGCTATCTATTTATTGCTTTATGTGGATGATATGCTAATCGCTTACAGACATAAAGCTAAAATCGATGATCTGAAATCTTTGTTGAAATTTAAATTCGATATGAAGGATTTAGGTATTGCATCCAAAATTCTTGGGATGAGTATTTCGAGAGATAGATCCGATCATTCTCTTTTTCCATCTCAAAAGCCTTTCCTTCAAAAAAATCATATCCAAATTTCTATGCACTCGTGTAAGGTTATTATAACTCCTCTTGCGAGCCACTTCAAACTTTCTAACAAGACTGTCCTAAAAGCTGAAAGTGAGAAAAGAAATATGGCTAATATTCCTTATAGAATGGTCATAGACTCAATTATGTACTCAATGATATCTACTCGTCCTGACATTGCTTTTTCTATAAGCTTTCTCAGCAGATTAATGTCAATCCTGGAAGAGATCATTGGGCTGCTCTCAAGTGGCTATTACGTTATCTTGATGGGAACTTTAGATCGGGGGTTTACATTATCATAATTGGTCTTATTTTGAATTAATTAGATTTGTTGATTCGGATTTTGCAAGTGATGAGGATGGTAGGAAATCTACCTCATCCTGCTTCTTTATCCTAGCGGGTAATTGCATCTCGTGGAAATCCCAACTGCAGCCGGTAGTTGCCTTATCAACTACTGAGGCTGAGTATATTGCCGCAACGGAAGCGATCAAAGAAGCCATCTGGCTTCAAGGGTTATTGAATGAATTATATGTTTTACATTCAAAAGCTATTATTTATACTAATAGCCAAAGTTGTTTACATTTATGTAAAAATCATATTTAGCATGAATGAACCAAACATATAGATGTCAAAGACCATTTTATTAAAGAAAAGATTTCTAGTGGTTTAATTGACATAGAGAAGATTAGTACTTATAATAATCCTGCATATTTTGGTACTAAAATTGTGAACACTGACAAGTTTATGTTTTGCAGGGATTTCCTTCACTTGAATGCAATTTGATTCACGGTAGGT